>CM074727.1:189232970-189482742 GCA_037306005.1 Rhinophrynus dorsalis | reverse complement strand
TTCTTGCTCTCCCTTGAAATTCCAGTTTCACAATCTATTTTTGCTAACCTAATTGCCTTTTTTGAAATCTTTGTCGCACTCCCTGTATTTCAGCAAATAATTATGTTTTCCTTCAGACTTAAATAGTTTAAATACCATTTATTTCTTTACATTTACCCACACTGATGGTGACACGTCTTTTGCATTTGATCCCCAGGGGAATATGCTGCGTAATATCTTTCTACAACACAGATTTCAATTCTAACTATTTTTCTCAGTATTTTTTCGCTTTTAATTTAAAAGTATAGGTGTTGCGTGGATAAGGATAACATTTTGGAGCCTTTTTTAAAATAAAATGTTTTGGCTGTAACTATATATTTGATTTTCCAAACTGATCTCAAATGAAACCATATTGTGATCACCATTTCTCTTTCCTATTTCTTCTCAGCACTTCCCCCCACTGGTGACAAGTAGCCATCCCTAATCCTGCACACAAACCTGCCCCCCTTACCGCTACATGAGGGCAATGGGGCATTATCACTGAGTGCACTGGGGCATTTATCACTCAGTACACTAGGGCATTTATCAGTGAGTGCACTGGGCATTTATCACTGAGGGCACTGGGATATTTATCACTGAGGGCACTGGGATATTTATCACTGAGGGCACTGGGATATTTATCACTCAGTACACTGGGGTATTTATCACTGAGTCAGTGCAAAGGGGTATTTATCAGTAAGTGGTAGAGGGGTATTAGTGAGTGGCACTGAGTGGTAGAGGAGTATTTATCAGTGAGTGGCAGAGGGGGGTATTTATCAGTGTGTGGTAGGGGGTATTTATCAGTGAGTGGTAGGGGGGTATTTCTCAGTGAGTGGTAGGGGGGTATTTCTCAGTGAGTGGTAGGGGGTATTTATCAGTGAGGTGTAGGGGGTATTTATCAGTGAGTGGTAGGGGGGCATTTATCAGTGAGGGGGTAGGGGGGCATTTATCAGTGAGGGGTAGGGGGGTATGTATCACCTGAGGGTATTTATCAGTGAGGGGTAGGGGGTATGTATCACTGAGGGGTATTTATCAGTGAGGGGTAGGGGGGTATGTATCACTGAGGGGTATTTATCAGTGAGGGGTAGGGGGTATGTATCACTGAGGGGTAGGGGGTATTTATCACTGAGGGGTAGGGGGTATTTATCAGTGAGGGGTAGGGGGTATGTATCACTGAGGGGTATTTATCAGTGAGGGTAGGGGGTATTTGACACTGAGTGCTAGGGGGGTATTTATCAGTGAGGGGTAGGGGTATTTATCAGTGAGGGGTATTTATCAGTGAGGGGTAGGGGGGTATGTATCACTGAGGGGTAGGGGGTATTATCACTGAGGGGTAGGGAGTATTTATCAGTGAGGGGTAGGGGGTATTTATTAGTGAGGGGTAGGGGGGTATGTATCAGTGAGGGGTATTTATCAGTGAGGGTAGGGGGGTATGTATCACTGAGGGGTAGGGGGTATTATCACTGAGGGGTAGGGGGTATTTATCAGTGAGGGGTAGGGGGTATTTATCAGTGAGGGGTAGGGGGGTATGTATCACTGAGGAGTATTTATCAGTGAGTGCTAGAGGGGTATTTATCAGTGAGTGGTAGGGGGGTATGTATCACTGAGGGGTATTTATCAGTGAGTGGTAGAGGAGTATTTATCACTGAGGGGTAGGGGGTATTATCACTGAGGGGTAGGGAGGTATTTATCACTGAGGGGTATTAATCAGTGAGTGGTAGGGAGGTATTTATCAGTGAGGGGTAGAGGGGTATTTATCAGTGAGGGGTAGAGGGGTATTTATTAGTGAGGGGTAGGGGGTATTTATCAGTGAGGGTAGGGGGTATTTATCACTAAGGGTTAGGGGATTTTATCAGTGAGGGGTAGGGGGGTAGATCACTGAGTGCTAGGGGGGTATTTAACACTGAGTGGTAGGGGGGTATTTATCAGTGAGGGGTAGGGGGGATTTGACACTGAGTGGTAGGGGGTATTTAACACTGAGTGGTAGGGGGTATTTAACACTGAGGGGTAGGGGGTATTTATCACTGAGTGGTAGAGGGGTATGTATCACTGAGTGCTAAAAGGGGTATTTATCAGTAAGGGGTAGGGGGTATTTAACAGTGAGGGGTAGGGGGTATTTATCAGTGAGTGGTAGGGGGGTATTTATCACTGAGTGCTAAAAGGGGTATTTATCAGTGAGGGGTAGGGGGTATTTAACACTGAGTGGTAGGAGGTATTTAACACTGAGGGGTAGGGGGTATTTATCAGTGAGGGGTACGGGGGATTTATCAGTAAGGGGTAAGGGGGTATTTATAAGTGAGGGATAAGGGGGTATTTATCAGTGAGGAGTAGGGGGGATTTAACACTGAGTGGTAGGGGGATTTAACACTGAGTGGTAGGGGGGATTTAACACTGAGTGGTAGGGGGGGATTTATCAGTGAGGGGTAAGGGGGTATTTATCAGTGAGGGTAGGTGGATATTTAACACTGAGGGGTAGGGGGGTATTTAACACTGAGGGGTAGGAGGTATTTATCAGTGAGGGGTAGGGGGGATTTAACACTGAGTGGTAGGGGGTATTTATCACTGAGTGCTAAAAGGGGTATTTAACACTGAGGGGTAGGGGGTATTTATCAGTGAGGGGTAGGGGGATTTAACACTGAGTGGTAGGGGGTATTTATCACTGAGTGCTAAAAGGGGTATTTAACACTGAGGGGTAGGAGGTATTTATCAGTGAGGGGTAGGGGGGATTTAACACTGAGGGGTAGGGGGTATTTAACACTGAGGGGTAGGAGGTATTTATCAGTGAGGGGTAGGGGGGATTTAACACTGAGTGGTAGGGGGTATTTATCACTGAGTGCTAAAAGGGGTATTTAACACTGAGGGGTAGGAGGTATTTATCAGTGAGGGGTAGGGGGGATTTAACACTGAGGGGTAGGGGGTATTTATCAGTGAGGGGTAGGGGGTATTTATCAGTGAGTGGTAGGGGTATTTATCAGTGAGTGGTAGGGGGGTATTTATCACTGAGGGGTAGGGGGTATTTATCAGTGAGTGGTAGGGGGTATTTATCAGTGAGTGGTAGGGGGTATTTATCAGTGAGGGGTAGGGGGATTTAACACTGAGGGGTAAGGGGGTATTTATCAGTGAGGGTGTGATGGAACCGTCACGGAGCTCTGGACTCTGCAGTGTAAATCGGTCCTGGACAGATACCTTCCCCTCTAAGGAGTGGAACTCACGGGGCAAAGGACGGCCGGCAGAACTGTGAGAAGCCGCCATTGACACAACATGGGAAAAGTAGGCAGCTTCCGGATTGGCCGAAGCCCTGGGTGACAGATTTAAAGGTCCCCCATAGAGTTAACATGGGGGAAAGTAGGCCAACCAGGGATTGGTTAGTCAGCTGCCCGCCCAAAGGTTCTGATTGGCCGAGATGAGCTTGGCCAGGATTGGTCAGCCAATTCTAGCACCGGATTGGCCAGAGGTTGAAGCGGAATATTCAAAGATGCTTCAACCCCCTGGTCATTGTGTAGAAATGTGTATTTGAGCCCCTCAGCCTTTTGTCCTAATGTTTATCCCTTGTTACCTCCTTTGTCTAGACAACCTGATCACGTCTGACCCTTTGTACTGTGTATTTACCGTATGTCTCAGCCTTTTGTCCCAGTGTTTATCCATTGTTACCATCCTTTGTCTAGACACCTGATCACGTCTGACCCTTTGTACTGTGTATTTACCGTATGTCTCAGCCTTTTGTCCCAGTGTTTATCCATTGTTACCTCCTTTGTCTAGATAACCTGATCACGTCTGACCCTTTGTACTGTGTATTTACCGTATGTCTCAGCCTTTTGTCCCAGTGTTTATCCATTGTTACCTCCTTTGTCTAGACAACCTGATCACGTCTGACCCTTTGTACTGGGTATTTACCGTATGTCTCAGCCTTTTGTCCCAGTGTTTATCCCTTGTTACCCTCCTTTGTCTAGACAACCTGATCCTGTCTGACCCTTTGTACTGTGTATTTACCGTATGTCTCAGCCTTTTGTCCCAGTGTTTATCCATTGTTACCTCCTTTGTCTAGACAACCTGATCCTGTCTGACCCTTTGTACTGTGTATTTACCGTATGGCTCAGCATTTTGTCCCAGTGTTTGTCCACTGTTACCTCCTTTGTCTAGACAACCTGATCACGTCTGACCCTTTGTACTGGGTATTTACCGTATGTCTCAGCCTTTTGTCCCAGTGTTTATCCATTGTTACCTCCTTTGTCTAGATAACCTGATCACGTCTGACCCTTTGTACTGTGTATTTACCGTATGTCTCAGCCTTTTGTCCCAGTGTTTATCCATTGTTACCCTCCTTTGTCTAGACAACCTGATCACGTCTGACCCTTTGTACTGGGTATTTACCGTATGTCTCAGCCTTTTGCCCCAGTGTTTATCCCTTGTTACCTCCTTTGTCTAGACAACCTGATCCTGTCTGACCCTTTGTACTGTGTATTTACCGTATGTCTCAGCCTTTTGTCCCAGTGTTTATCCATTGTTACCTCCTTTGTCTAGACAACCTGATCACGTCTGACCCTTTGTACTGTGTATTTACCGTATGTCTCAGCCTTTTGTCCCAGTGTTTATCCATTGTTACGTCCTTTGTCTAGACAACCTGATCACGTCTGACCCTTTGTACTGGGTATTTACCGTATGTCTCAGTCTTTTGTCCTAGTGTTTATCCATTGTTACCTCCTTTGTCTAGACAACCTGATCCTGTCTGACCCTTTGTACTGTGTATTTACCGTATGGCTCAGTATTTTGTCCCAGTGTTTGTCCACTGTTACCTCCTTTGTCTAGACAACCTGATCACGTCTGACCCTTTGTACTGGGTATTTACCGTATGTCTCATCCTTTTGTGTGCATTGTGTGGTTCTTCTGAGTAAGTGGGTATATAAGCCCAAAGAGTTGTGCAATAAACTGTTGTGCAACTTGCCCTACTGTGACAAGTCCACACAGACCAAGAAGAAACCAAACCCACGACTAGATACCCAACCCGGGAAGATGGGGTAATGAGGCTCAAGCCTCGGTATCCAAAAATCACCGCTGATGGATAAAATCTATCATCAGGAAGATGATGAAGGAGAGACAACAAAGAGTTCTTGTTTTACCCTCCAAACTGGTCCTGTCTGGTGCTTGGAGGGGTGATGCTGAACGAATGATGGAGATTGGGATCTCGGTGCAACAGAAGCAGAGAAGTGATGGTGGTACAGACCTCTAATACCAGGACTCACGTCACAGAGGGGTAGGGGTATTTATCAGTGAGGGGTAGGGGGTAATTTATCACTGAGGGGTAGGGAGTATTTATCAGTGAATGGAAGGGGGTATTTATAAGTGAGGGGTAGGGGGTTATTTAACCCTGAGGGGTAGGGGGGGTATTTAACACTGAGGGGTAGGGGGGGGTATTTACCAATGAGTTGTAGAGGGGTATTTATAAGTGAGTGGTAGAGGGGAAATTATCAGTGAGTGGTAGGGGGGTATTTATCAGTGAGGGGTAGGGGGTATTTATCAGTGAGGGGTAGGGGTATTTATCAGTGAGTGGTAGGAGGGTATTTATCATTATCAGTGAGTGGTAGGGGGGTATAAGTGAGTGGAAGGGGGGTATTTATAAGTGAGTGGAATGGGGGTATTTATCAGTGAGGAGTAGGGGGGTATTTATCAGTGAGTGGAAGGGGGTATTTATCAGTGAGTGGTAGGGGTATTTATAAGTGAGTGGTAGGGGTATTTATCAGTGAGGGGTAGGGGGGTATTTATCAGTGAGGGGTGGGGGTAATTTATCACTGAGGGGTAGTGGGTATTTATCAGTGAGGGGTAGGGGGGTATTTATCAGTGAGTGGAAGGGGGTATTTATAAGTGAGTGGTAGGGGTATTTATAAGTGAGTGGTAGGGGTATTTATAAGTGAGTGGTAGGGGTATTTATCAGTGAGTGGTAGGGGGGTATTTATAAGTGAGTGGTAGGGGTATTTATCAGTGAGGGGTAGGGGGGTATTTATCAGTGAGGGGTAGAGGGGTATTTATAAGTGAGTGGTAGGGGTATTTATCAGTGAGGGGTAGGGGGGTATTTATCAGTGAGGTGTAGGGGGGTATCCTGTTACTGAGTGCTGGAGATCTCTCTAGTATTCTAGTGGATAAAACCCCAATTTAATTGCCCCCTTTGGTGAGTTCACTGCGGTTCTTTTTCCCATAAGCCTCACTGGGGGGGAATAGTCACTGTTGCCCAGAGTCTCCCCACAACTCACCAGGGGGGAAGCGTCTGAGGGAGCGTCTGACATCCAGCAGCACCTGCTGATAATCCTTATTGTCCACGCGCAGCTCGGGGCCTGAGGGGAGAGAAGGAACCACAATCAGTCCACTGTACGTGGGGATAGGAAAGGGCCAGCTCAGGGCCTGAGGGGAGAGAGGGACCCACAATCAGTCCACTGTACGTGGGGATAGGAAAGGGCCAGCTCAGGGCCTGAGGGGAGAGAAGGAACCACAATCAGTCCACTGTACGTGGGGATAGGAAAGGGCCAGCTCAGGGCCTGAGGGGAGAGAAAGAAACCACAATCAGTTCACTGTACGTGGGGATAGGAAAGGGCCAGCTCAGGGCCTGAGGGGAGAGAGGGACCCACAATCAGTCCACTGTACGTGGGGATAGGAAAGGGCCAGCTCAGGGCCTGAGGGGAGAGAAGGAACCACAATCAGTTCACTGTACGTGGGGATAGGAAAGGGACAGCTCAGGGCCTGAGGGGAGAGAAGGGACCACAATCAGCCCAATGTACGTGGGGATAGGAAAGGGCCAGTTCAGGGCCTGAGGGGAGAGAAGGGACCCACAATCAGTCCACTGTACGTGGGGATAGGAAAGGACCAGCTCAGGGCATGAGGGGAGAGAGGGATCCAACATCAGTCCACTGTACGTGGGGATAGGAAAGGGCCAGCTCAGGGCCTGAGGGGAGAGAAGGGACCCACAATCAGTCCACTGTACGTGGGGATAGGAAAGGGCCAGCTCAGGGCCTGAGGGGAGAGAGGGACCCACAATCAGTTCACTGTACGTGGGGATAGGAAAGGGCCAGCTCAGGGCCTGAGGGGAGAGAGGGACCCAGAATCAGTCCACTGTACATGGGGATAGGAAAGGGCCAGCTCAGGGCCTGAGGGGAGACAGGGACCCACAATCAGTCCACTGTACGTGGGGATAGGAAAGGGCCAGCTCAGGGCCTGAGGGGAGAGAGGGACCCACAATCAGTCCACTGTACGTGGGGATAGGAAAGGGCCAGCTCGGGGCCTGAGGGGAGAGAAGGACCCACAATCAGTCCACTGTACGTAGGGATAGGAAAGGGCCAGCTCGGGGCCTGAGGGGAGAGAAGGGACCCACAATCAGTCCACTGTACGTAGGGATAGGAAAGGGCCAGCTCGGGGCCTGAGGGGAGAGAAGGACCCACAATCAGTCCACTGTACGTGGGGATAGGAAAGGGCCAGCTCAGGGCCTGAGGGGAGAGAAAGGACCCACAATCAGTCCACTGTACGTGGGGATAGGAAAGGGACAGCTCAGGGCCTGAGGGGAGAGAAGGGACCCACAATCAGCCCACTGTACGTGGGGATAGGAAAGGGCCAGCTCAGGGCCTGAGGGGAGAGAAAGGACCCACAATCAGTTCACTGTACGTGGGGATAGGAAAGGGACAGCTCAGGGCCTGAGGGGAGAGAGGGACCCACAATCAGTTCACTGTACGTGGGGATAGGAAAGGGCCAGCTCAGGGCCTGAGGGGAGAGAGGGACCCACAATCAGTTCACTGTACGTGGGGATAGGAAAGGGCCAACTCAGGGCCTGAGGGGAGAGAGGGACCCACAATCAGTTCACTGTACGTGGGGATAGGAAAGGGCCAACTCAGGGCCTGAGGGGAGAGAGGGACCCACAATCAGTTCACTGTACGTGGGGAAAGGAAAGGGCCAGCTCAGGGCCTGAGGGGAGAGAGGGACCCACAATCAGTCCACTGTACGTGGGGATAGGAAAGGGCCAGCTCAGGGCCTGAGGGGAGAGAAAGGACCCACAATCAGTTCACTGTACGTGGGGATAGGAAAGGGACAGCTCAGGGCCTGAGGGGAGAGAGGGACCCACAATCAGTTCACTGTACGTAGGGATAGGAAAGGGACAGCTCAGGGCCTGAGGGGAGAGAGGGACCCACAATCAGTCCACTGTACGTGGGGAAAGGAGAAGCGCTACTCCCCAACTAACACTGCCATCACACCCAGCCAGCCCCACCCTTACTGTACAAGAGGCCACCAAGCGTCTCCCTTTTACCTACAAGTTACTCTCCCAGCCACGAGATCCCTTCCCCCAGAGCGCATCATACTGGGGGCATCATGCCCGTCATACCGGGGGCTGGGGGCAGATCCTCCACGCTGACGTTCAGCAGTCTGGGCCAAACTTGGCAGCGGATCTGGTCAGTCAGAAGCCCTCCTTCACTGATTGCCATGCGCCGCAGGGTGGCTACATCCGGGGGTTCACTGCACAGGGCCTTCTGGATATCGGTCAGCTTCCTGCGCCTGCGGAACTCACTTCCTAGCGGGAAAAGGAAAGAGACCTCAAATTATAGGTGATGGGGCGTTGGTAACAGAGCTCCTCCTCTCTGTGTGTACCCCCTTCTATCCACCACCTCTCATCGTGTCCCCTTCTATCCACCCCCTCTCATCATGTACCCCCTATTATCCACCTCCTCTCATCATGTACCCCCTTCTATCCACCGCCTCTCATCGTGTACCCCCTTCTATCCACCGCCTCTCATCGTGTACCCCCTTCTATCCACTGCCTCTCATCGTGTACCCCCTTCTATCCACCTCCTCTCATCATGTACCCCCTTCTATCCACCTCCTCTCATCATGTACCCCCTATTATCCACCTCCTCTCATCATGTACCCCCTTCTATCCACCTCCTCTCATCGTGTACCCCCTATTATCCACCTCCTCTCATCGCGTACCCCCTTCTATCCACCTCCTCTCATCATGTACCCCCTTCTATCCACCTCCCCTCATCGTGAACCCCCTTCTATCCACCTCCCCTCATCATGTACCCCCTTCTATCCACCTCCCCTCATCGTGAACCCCCTTCTATCCACCTCCTCTCATCGTGTACCCCCTTCTATCCACCTCCTCTCATCGTGTACCCCCTTCTATCCACCTCCTCTCATCGTGAACCCCCTTCTATCCACCTCCTCTCATCATGTACCCCCTATTATCCACCTCCTCTCATCATGTACCCCCTATTATCCACCTCCTCTCATCTTGTACCCCCTTCTATCCACCTCCTCTCATCATGTACCCCTTCTATCCACCTCCTCTCATCATGTACCCCCTTCTATCCACCTCCTCTCATCGTGTACCCCCTTCTATCCACCTCCTCTCATCGTGTACCCCTTCTATCCACCTCCTCTCATCGTGTACCCCCTTCTATCCACCTCCTCTCATCATGTACCCCCTTCTATCCACGTCCTCTCATCATGTACCCCCTTCTATCCACCTCCTCTCATCATGTACCCCCTATTATCCACCTCCTCTCATCGTGTACCCCCTTCTATCCACCTTCTCTCATCGTGTACCCCCTTCTATCCACCTCCTCTCATTGTGTACCCCCTTCTATCCACCTCCTCTCATCATGTACCCCCTTCTATCCACCTCCTCTCATCGTGTACCCCCTTCTATCCACCTCCTCTCATCGTGTACCCCCTATTATCCACCTCCTCTCATCGTGTACCCCCTATTATCCACCTCCTCTCATCGTGTACGCCCTTCTATCCACCTCCTCTCATCGTGTACCCCCTTCTATCCACCTCCTCTCATCATGTACACCCTTCTATCCACCTCCTCTCATCGTGTACCCCCCTCTATCCACCTCCTCTCATCGTGTACCCCCTTCTATCCACCTCCTCTCATCGTGTCCCCCTTCTATCCACCTCCTCTCATCATGTACCCCCTTCTATCCACCTCCTCTCATCGTGTACCCCTTTCTATCCACCTCCTCTCATCGTGTACCCCCTTCTATCCACCTCCTCTCATCGTGTACCCCCTATTATCCACCTCCTCTCATCATGTACCCCCTTCTATCCACCTCCTCTCATCATGTACCCCTTTCTATCCACCCCCTTTCATCATGTACCCCCTTCTATCCACCTCCTCTCATCATGTACCCCTTTCTATCCACCTCCTCTCATCATGTACCCCTTTCTATCCACCTTGTCTCATCATGTACCCCTTTCTATCCACCTCCTCTCATCATGTACCCCTTCTATCCACCTCCTCTCATCATGTACCCCTTTCTATCCACCTCCTCTCATCGTGTCCCCCTTCTATCCACCTCCCCTCATCGTGAACCCCCTTCTATCCACCTCCCCTCATCATGTACCCCCTTCTATCCACCTCCCCTCATCGTGAACCCCCTTCTATCCACCTCCTCTCATTGTGTACCCCCTTCTATCCACCTCCTCTCATCGTGAACCCCCTTCTATCCACCTCCTCTCATCATGTACCCCCTATTATCCACCTCCTCTCATCGTGTACCCCCTTCTATCCACCTTCTCTCATCGTGTACCCCCTTCTATCCACCTCCTCTCATCGTGTACCCCCTTCTATCCACCTCCTCTCATCATGTACCCCCTTCTATCCACCTCCTCTCATCGTGTACCCCCTTCTATCCACCTCCTCTCATCGTGTACCCCCTATTATCCACCTCCTCTCATCGTGTACGCCCTTCTATCCACCTCCTCTCATCGTGTACCCCCTTCTATCCACCTCCTCTCATCATGTACACCCTTCTATCCACCTCCTCTCATCATGTACCCCCTTCTATCCACCTCCTCTCATCATGTACCCCCTTCTATCCACCTCCTCTCATCGTGTACCCCCCTCTATCCACCTCCTCTCATCGTGTACCCCCTTCTATCCACCTCCTCTCATCGTGTCCCCCTTCTATCCACCTCCTCTCATCATGTACCCCCTTCTATCCACCTCCTCTCATCGTGTACCCCTTTCTATCCACCTCCTCTCATCGTGTACCCCCTTCTATCCACCTCCTCTCATCGTGTACCCCCTATTATCCACCTCCTCTCATCATGTACCCCCTTCTATCCACCTCCTCTCATCATGTACCCCTTTCTATCCACCCCCTTTCATCATGTACCCCCTTCTATCCACCTCCTCTCATCATGTACCCCTTTCTATCCACCTCCTCTCATCATGTACCCCTTTCTATCCACCTTGTCTCATCATGTACCCCTTTCTATCCACCTCCTCTCATCATGTACCCCTTCTATCCACCTCCTCTCATCATGTACCCCTTCTATCCACCTCCTCTCATCATGTACCCCTTTCTATCCACCTCCTCTCATCGTGTCCCCCTTCTATCCACCTCCTCTCATCGTGTACCCCCTTCTATCCACCTCCTCTCATCGTGTACCCCTTCTATCCACCTCCTCTCATCATGTACCCCCTTCTATCCACCTCCTCTCATCATGTACCCCCTTCTATCCACCTCCTCTCATCGTGAACCCCCTTCTATCCACCTCCTCTCATCATGTACCCCCTTCTATCCACCTCCTCTCATCATGTACCCCCTTCTATCCATCTCCTCTCATCGTGTCCCCCTTCTATCCACCTCCCCTCATCGTGTACCCCCTTCTATCCACCTCCTCTCATCATGTACCCCCTTCTATCCACCTCCTCTCATAGTGTCCCCCTTCTATCCACCTCCTCTCATCATGTACCCCTTTCTATCCACCTCCTCTCATCATGTACCCCTTTCTATCCACCTCCTCTCATCATGTACCCCCTTCTATCCACCTCCTCTCATCGTGTACCCCTTTCTATCCACCTCCTCTCATCATGTACCCCCTTCTATCCACCTCCTCTCATCATGTACCCCTTTCTATCCACCTCCTCTCATCATGTACACCTCCTCCTCTCGCCACATACCCCCTTCTATACACCTCCTCTCGCCACGTACCCCCTTCTATACACCTCCTCTCGCCACGTACCCCCTTCTATACACCGCCTCCTCTCGCCACATACCCCCTTCTATACACCTCCTCCTCTCGCCACGTACCCCCTTCTATACACCTCCTCCTCACCACGTACCCCCTTCTATACATCTCCTCCTCACCACGTACCCCCTTCTATACATCTCCTCCTCACCACGTACCCCCTTCTATACACCTCCTCCTCTCACCACGTACCCCCTTCTATACACCTCCTCCTCTCACCACATACCCCCTTCTATACACCGCCTCCTCTCACCACGTACCCACTTCTATACACCTCCTCCTCACCACGTACCCCCTTCTATACACCTCCTCCTCTCACCACGTACCCCCTTCTATACACCTCCTCCTCTCACCACGTACCCCCTTCTATACACCTCCTCCTCTCACCACGTACCCCCTTCTATATACCTCCTCCTCTCACCACGTACCCCCTTCTATACACCTCCTCCTCTCACCACGTACCCCCTTCTATACACCTCCTCCTCTCACCACGTACCCCCTTCTATATACCTCCTCCTCTCACCACGTACCCACTTCTATACACCTCCTCCTCTCACCACGTACCCATTTCTATACACCTCCTCCTCTCACCACGTACCCATTTCTATACACCTCCTCCTCTCACCACATACCCCCTTCTATACACCTCGTCCTCTAGCTTACCTCCCTGTCATAACTCACTTCTCCCCATATACTCCCTTTTTATACAACTCCTCCACTCTCCGCTGACCCTTGGATCCACACGATACCTCTCTCGGATCCCCCCCTTTCCATACAAGACCTCTGTTCATGAACCCCACTGTACACCTCCCACATTCTGCACACCACCCTTCAATACACCTCCCAACTCTTTGCCTGCCGCCTCTCCTCCACACCCTTCCCACCACTCTGCGTGCCATCCCTCCTCTACATCCCTCCCACCACTCTGCGTGCCATCCCTCCTCTACATCCCTCCCACCACTCTGCGTGCCATCCCTCCTCTACATCCCTCCCACTACTCTGCTCGCCGCCCCTCCTCTACACCCCTCCCACCACCCTGCTCGCCACTCTGCGTGCCATCCCTCCTCTACACCCCCTCCCACCATTCTCCGTGACATCCCTCCTCTACACACCTTCCCCCACTGTGTGCCATCCCTCCTCTACACCTCTCCCACCGACCTGCACGCTGTCTCTCCTCTACACCTCTCCCACCACTCTGCCTGCCATCCCTCCTATACACCTCTCCCACCACTCTGCCTGCCATCCCTCCTCTACACCTCTCCCACCGACCTGCACGCTGTCTCTCCTCTACACCTCTCCCACCGATCTGCATGCTGTCCCTCCCTACACCTCTCCCAACTCTCATTCTATCCACCAGGTAAATCCCATTGTCCTTCCATGTTTTTCAGTTTATCCCAACAGCCCCCAGTATCCTTCCATATTCTGCAGTTTATCTCAATCCGAGCAGTCTCCAGTATAACCCCTACCCTTCCATATTGTGTAGTTTATCCCAGTAGAGTGCAGTATAACTCCCTACCCTTCCATATTGTGTAGTTTATCCCAGTAGAGTGCAGTATAACCCCCTACCCTTCCATATTGTGTAGTTTATCCAGTAGAGTGCAGTATAACCCCCTACCTTCCATATTGTGTAGTTTATCCCAGTAGAGTGCAGTATAACCCCCTACCCTTCCATATTGTGTAGTTTATCCCAGTAGAGTGCAGTATAACCCCCTACCCTTCCATATTGTGTAGTTTATCACAGTAGAGTGCAGTATAACCCCTACCCTTCCATATTGTGTAGTTTATCCCAGTAGAGTGCAGTATAACCCCCTACCCTTCCATATTGTGTAGTTTATCCCAGTAGAGTGCAGTATAACCCCTACCCTTCCATATTGTGTAGTTTATCCCAGTAGAGTGCAGTATAACCCCCTACCCTTCCATATTGTGTAGTTTATCCCAGTAGAGTGCAGTATAACCCCCTACCCTTCCATATTGTGTAGTTTATCCCAGTAGAGTGCAGTATAACCCCTACCCTTCCATATTGTGTAGTTTATCCCAGTAGAGTGCAGGATAACCCCCTACCTTCCATATTGTGTAGTTTATCCCAGTAGAGTGCAGTATAACCCCCTACCCTTCCATATTGTGTAGTTTATCCCAGTAGAGTGCAGTATAACCCCCTACCCTTCCATATAGTGTAGTTTATCCCAGTAGAGTGCAGTATAACCCCCTACCCTTCCATATTGTGTAGTTTATCCCAGTAGAGTGCAGTATAACCCCCTACCCTTCCATATTGTGTAGTTTATCCAGTAGAGTGCAGTATAACCCCCTACCCTTCCATATTGTGTAGTTTATCCCAGCAGAGTGCAGTATAACCCCCTACCCTTCCATATTGTGTAGTTTATCCCAGTAGAGTGCAGTATAACCCCCTACCCTTCCATATTGTGCAGTTTATCCCAGTAGAGTGCAGTATAGCCCCTACCCTTCCATATTGTGTAGTTTATCCCAGTAGAGTGCAGTATAACCCCCTATCCTTCCATATTGTGTAGTTTATCCAAGTAGAGTGCAGTATAACCCCCTACCCTTCTATATTGTGTAGTTTATCCCAGTAGTTTCCAGTATAACCCCCTACCCTTCCATATTGTGTAGTTTATCCCAGTAGTTTCCAGTATAACCCCCTACCCTTCCATATTGTGTAGTTTATCCCAGTAGTTTCCAGTATAACCCCTACCCTTCCATACTGTGTAGTTTATCCCAGTACAGTGCAGTATAACCCCCTACCCTTCCATATTGTGTAGTTTATCCCAGCAGAGTGCAGTATAACCCCCTACCCTTCCATATTGTGTAGTTTATCCCAGTACAGTGCAGTATAACCCCTACCCTTCCATATTGTGTAGTTTATCCAGTAGAGTGCAGTATAACCCCCTACCCTTCCATATTGTGCAGTTTATCCCAGTAGAGTGCAGTATAACCCCCTACCCTTCCATATTGTGTAGTTTATCCCAGTAGAGTGCAGTATAACCCCCTACCCTTCCATATAGTGTAGTTTATCCCAGTAGAGTGCAGTATAACCCCCTACCCTTCCATATAGTGTAGTTTATCCCAGTAGAGTGCAGTATAACCCCCTACCTTCCATATTGTGTAGTTTATCCCAGTAGAGTGCAGTATAGCCCCTACCCTTCCATATTGTGTAGTTTATCCCAGTAGAGTGCAGTATAACCCCCTACCCTTCCATATTGTGTAGTTTATCCCAGTAGAGTGCAGTATAACCCCCTACCCTTCCATATTGTGTAGTTTATCCCAGTAGAGTGCAGTATAACCCCCTACCCTTCCATATTGTGTAGTTTATCACAGTAGAGTGCAGTATAACCCCTACCCTTCCATATTGTGTAGTTTATCCCAGTAGAGTGCAGTATAACCCCCTACCCTTCCATATTGTGTAGTTTATCCCAGTAGAGCGCAGTATAACCCCTACCCTTCCATATTGTGTAGTTTATCCCAGTAGAGTGCAGTATAGCCCCTACCCTTCCATATTGTGTAGTTTATCCCAGTAGAGTGCAGTATAACCCCCTACCCTTCCATATTGTGTAGTTTATCCCAGTAGAGTGCAGTATAACCCCCTACCCTTCCATATTGTGTAGTTTATCCCAGTAGAGTGCAGTATAACCCCCTACCCTTCTATATTGTGTAGTTTATCCCAGTAGAGTGCAGTATAACCCCCTACCCTTCCATATTGTGTAGTTTATCCCAGTAGAGTGCAGTATAGCCCCCTACCCTTCCATATAGTGTAGTTTATCCCAGTAGAGTGCAGTATAACCCCCTACCCTTCCATATAGTGTAGTTTATCCCAGTAGAGTGCAGTATAACCCCCTACCCTTCCATATTGTGTAGTTTATCCCAGTAGAGTGCAGTATAACCCCCTACCCTTCCATATTGTGTAGTTTATCCCAGTAGAGTGCAGTATAACCCCCTACCCTTCCATATTGTGTAGTTTATCCCAGTAGAGTGCAGTATAACCCCCTACCCTTCCATATTGTGTAGTTTATCCCAGTAGAGCGCAGTATAACCCCTACCCTTCCATATTGTGTAGTTTATCCCAGTAGAGTGCAGTATAGCCCCTACCTTCCATATTGTGTAGTTTATCCCAGTAGAGTGCAGTATAACCCCCTACCCTTCCATATTGTGTAGTTTATCCCAGTACAGTGCAGTATAACCCCTACCCTTCCATATTGTGTAGTTTA
Organism: Rhinophrynus dorsalis; assembly: GCA_037306005.1. NCBI lineage: Eukaryota > Metazoa > Chordata > Amphibia > Anura > Rhinophrynidae > Rhinophrynus > Rhinophrynus dorsalis. Next base: position 189,466,495 of record CM074727.1, on the reverse strand, counting down.
TCCCAGTAGAGTGCAGTATAGCCCCTACCCTTCCATATTGTGTAGTTTATCCCAGTAGAGTGCAGTATAACCCCCTACCCTTCCATATTGTGTAGTTTATCCCAGTAGAGTGCAGTATAACCCCCTACCCTTCCATATAGTGTAGTTTATCCCAGTAGAGTGCAGTATAGCCCCTACCCTTCCATATTGTGTAGTTTATCCCAGTACAGTGCAGTATAGCCCCTACCCTTCCATATTGTGTAGTTTATCCCAGTAGAGTGCAGTATAACCCCCTACCCTTCCATATTGTGCAGTTTATCCCAGTAGAGTGCAGTATAGCCCCTACCCTTCCATATTGTGTAGTTTATCCCAGTAGAGTGCAGTATAACCCCCTATCCTTCCATATTGTGTAGTTTATCCAAGTAGAGTGCAGTATAACCCCCTACCCTTCTATATTGTGTAGTTTATCCCAGTAGTTTCCAGTATAACCCCCTACCCTTCCATATTGTGTAGTTTATCCCAGTGGTTTCCAGTATAACCCCCTACCCTTCCATATTGTGTAGTTTATCCCAGTAGTTTCCAGTATAACCCCTACCCTTCCATACTGTGTAGTTTATCCCAGTACAGTGCAGTATAACCCCCTACCCTTCCATATTGTGTAGTTTATCCCAGCAGAGTGCAGTATAACCCCCTACCCTTCCATATTGTGTAGTTTATCCCAGTACAGTGCAGTATAACCCCTACCCTTCCATATTGTGTAGTTTATCCCAGTAGAGTGCAGTATAACCCCCTACCCTTCCATATTGTGCAGTTTATCCCAGTAGAGTGCAGTATAACCCCCTACCCTTCCATATTGTGTAGTTTATCCCAGTAGAGTGCAGTATAACCCCCTACCCTTCCATATAGTGTAGTTTATCCCAGTAGAGTGCAGTATAACCCCCTACCCTTCCATATAGTGTAGTTTATCCCAGTAGAGTGCAGTATAACCCCCTACCCTTCCATATTGTGTAGTTTATCACAGTAGAGTGCAGTATAACCCCCTACCCTTCCATATTGTGTAGTTTATCCCAGTAGAGTGCAGTATAACCCCCTACCCTTCCATATTGTGTAGTTTATCCCAGTAGAGTGCAGTATAACCCCCTACCTTCCATATTGTGTAGTTTATCCCAGTAGAGTGCAGTATAGCCCCTACCCTTCCATATTGTGTAGTTTATCCCAGTAGAGTGCAGTATAACCCCCTACCCTTCCATATTGTGTAGTTTATCCCAGTAGAGTGCAGTATAACTCCTACCCTTCCATATTGTGTAGTTTATCCCAGTAGAGTGCAGTATAACCCCTACCCTTCCATATTGTGTAGTTTATCCCAGTAGAGTGCAGTATAACCCCCTACCCTTCCATATTGTGTAGTTTATCCCAGTAGAGTGCAGTATAACCCCTACCCTTCCATATTGTGTAGTTTATCCCAGTAGAGTGCAGTATAACCCCCTACCCTTCCATATTGTGTAGTTTATCCCAGTAGAGCGCAGTATAACCCCTACCCTTCCATATTGTGTAGTTTATCCCAGTAGAGTGCAGTATAGCCCCTACCCTTCCATATTGTGTAGTTTATCCCAGTAGAGTGCAGTATAACCCCCTACCCTTCCATATTGTGTAGTTTATCCCAGTAGAGTGCAGTATAACCCCCTACCCTTCCATATTGTGTAGTTTATCCCAGTAGAGTGCAGTATAACCCCCTACCCTTCTATATTGTGTAGTTTATCCCAGTAGAGTGCAGTATAACCCCCTACCCTTCCATATTGTGTAGTTTATCCCAGTAGAGTGCAGTATAGCCCCCTACCCTTCCATATAGTGTAGTTTATCCCAGTAGAGTGCAGTATAACCCCCTACCCTTCCATATAGTGTAGTTTATCCCAGTAGAGTGCAGTATAACCCCCTACCCTTCCATATTGTGTAGTTTATCCCAGTAGAGTGCAGTATAACCCCCTACCCTTCCATATAGTGTAGTTTATCCCAGTAGAGTGCAGTATAACCCCCTACCCTTCCATATTGTGTAGTTTATCCCAGTAGAGTGCAGTATAACCCCCTACCCTTCCATATTGTGTAGTTTATCCCAGTAGAGTGCAGTATAGCCCCTACCCTTCCATATTGTGTAGTTTATCCCAGTAGAGTGCAGTATAACCCCCTACCCTTCCATATTGTGTAGTTTATCCCAGTAGAGTGCAGTATAACCCCTACCCTTCCATATTGTGTAGTTTATCCCAGTACAGTGCAGTATAACCCCCTACCCTTCCATATTGTGTAGTTTATCCCAGTAGAGTGCAGTATAACCCCCTACCCTTCCATATTGTGTAGTTTATCCCAGTAGAGCGCAGTATAACCCCTACCCTTCCATATTGTGTAGTTTATCCCAGTAGAGTGCAGTATAGCCCCTACCTTCCATATTGTGTAGTTTATCCCAGTAGAGTGCAGTATAACCCCCTACCCTTCCATATTGTGTAGTTTATCCCAGTACAGTGCAGTATAACCCCTACCCTTCCATATTGTGTAGTTTATCCCAGTAGAGTGCAGTATAGCCCCTACCCTTCCATATTGTGTAGTTTATCCCAGTAGAGTGCAGTATAACCCCCTACCCTTCCATATTGTGTAGTTTATCCCAGCAGAGTGCAGTATAACCCCCTACCCTTCCATATTGTGTAGTTTATCCCAGTAGAGTGCAGTATAACCCCCTACCCTTCCATATAGTGTAGTTTATCCCACTAGAGTGCAGTATAACCCCCTACCCTTCCATATTGTGTAGTTTATCCCAGTAGTCTCCAGTATAACCCAGTTCTCCTGTTTATCCTAGTCCCAATAATCTCCACTGCAACACAATACTTCCCAGTATTCTCCCACATTTTATCCCAATCCCAACAGTCTCTGGTATAACCCAGTTGATTCCAGTATACTCCTGTGTTTTCCATTTTATACCAGTGCCAATAGTCTCCAGTATAACCCAGTAAGTTTATCCCAGACAAGTCTCCAGTATAAAACAGCCCAGTCCCCAGGTTTATCCCGGTCCAGTCTCCATTATAACCCAGTCCCCATTATAATTGAGCCCATCCCAGTAGTTAACCCAGTCCAATCTCCAGTATAATCTAGTCCCCAGTATAACCCAGTCCATCCCAGTAATTAACCATGTCCCCAGTATAATGCAGCCCAGTCTCCAGCATAACCCAGGCCATACCAGTAATTGATCAAGTCCAGTCTCAAGTATAACCCAGTCCAATCCCAGTTTATCCCAGTATAACCCAATCCAGTCCATCCAAGTATAACCCAGTCCAATCCATCCCAGAATAACACAGTTTATTCCCAGTATAACCCAGTCCATTCCCCAGTATAACCCAATCCAGTCCATCCCAGTAATTAACCATGCCCCAGTATAATGCAGCCCAGTCTCCAGCATAACCCAGGCCATACCAGTAATTGATCAAGTCCAGTCTCAAGTATAACCCAGTCCAATCCCAGTTTATCCCAGTATAACCCAATCCAGTCCATCCAAGTATAACCCAGTCCAATCCATCCCAGAATAACACAGTTTATTCCCAGTATAACCCAGTCCATTCCCCAGTATAACCCAGTCCATTCCCCAGTATAACCCAGTCCATTCCCCAGTATAACCCAGTCACCAGTCCATTCCCCAGTATAACCTAGTCCAGTCCCCAGTATAACCCAATCCAGTCCATCCCAGTATAACCCGGTCCATTCCCCAGTATAACCCAGTCACTAGTCCATTCCCCAGTATAACCCAGTCCCCAGTATAACTCAGTCCATTCCCCAGCATAACCCAATCCAGTCCATCCCAGTATAACCCAGTCCATTCCCCAGTATAACCCAGTCTTTTCCCCAGTATAACCCAGTCCTTTCCCCAGTATAACCCAGTCCTTTCCCCAGTATAACCCAGTCCCCAGTCCATTCCCCAGTATAACCCAGTTCATTCCCCAGTATAACCCAGTCCATTCCCCAGTATAACCCAGTCCATTCCCCAGTATAACCCAGTCCATTCCCCAGTATAACCCAGTCCCCAGTATAACCCAGTCCATTCCCCAGTATAACCCAGTCCAATCCCCAGTATAACCCAGTCCATTCCCCAGTATAACCCAGTCCAGTCCCCAGTATAACCCAGTCCAGTCCCCAGTATAACCCAGTCCAGTCCCCAGTATAACCCAGTCACCAGTCCATTCCCCAGTATAACCCAGTCCATTCCCCAGTATAACCCAGTCCAGTCCCCAGTATAACCCAGTCACCAGTCCAGTCCCCAGTATAACCCAGTTCATTCCCCAGTATAACCCAGTCCCCAGTATAACCCAGTCCATTCCTCAGTATAACCCAGTCCATTCCCCAGTATAACCCAGTTCATTCCCCAGTATAACCCAGTTCATTCCCCAGTATAACCCAGTTCATTCCCCAGTATAACCCAGTCCATTCCCCAGTATAACCCAGTCACCAGTCCATTGCCCAGTATAACCCAGTCCTTTCCCCAGTATAAACCAGTCCCCAGTATAACCCAGTCCAGTCCCCAGTATAACCCAGTCACCAGTCCATTCCCCAGTATAACCCAGTCCTCAGTATAACCCAGTCACCAGTCCATTCCCCAGTATAACCCAGTCCTTTCCCCAGTATAAACCAGTCCCCAGTCCATTCCCCAGTATAACCCAGTCACCAGTCCATTCCCCAGTATAACCCAGTCCAGTCCCCAGTATAACCCAGTCCATCCCAGTATAACCCAGTCCATTCCCCAGTATAACCCAGTCACTAGTCCATTCCCCAGTATAACCCAGTCCATTCCCCAGTATAACCCAGTCCATTCCCCAGTATAACCCAGTCACCAGTCCATTCCCCAGTATAACCCAGTCCAGTCCCCAGTATAACCCAGTCCAGTCCCCAGTATAACCCAATCCAGTCCATCCCAGTATAACCCAGTCCATTCCCCAGTATAACCCAGTCACCAGTCCATTCCCCAGTATAACCTAGTCCAGTCCCCAGTATAACCCAGTCCATTCCCCAGTATAACCCAATCCAGTCCATCCCAGTATAACCCGGTCCATTCCCCAGTATAACCCAGTCACTAGTCCATTCCCCAGTATAACCCAGTCCCCAGTATAACTCAGTCCATTCCCCAGCATAACCCAATCCAGTCCATCCCAGTATAACCCAGTCCATTCCCCAGTATAACCCAGTCTTTTCCCCAGTATAACCCAGTCCTTTCCCCAGTATAACCCAGTCCCCAGTCCATTCCCCAGTATAACCCAGTTCATTCCCCAGTATAACCCAGTCCATTCCCCAGTATAACCCAGTCCATTCCCCAGTATAACCCAGTCACTAGTCCATTCCCCAGTATAACCCAGTCCTTTCCCCAGTATAACCCAGTCCCCAGTATAACCCAGTCCATTCCTCAGTATAACCCAGTCCATTCCCCAGTATAACCCAGTCCATTCCCCAGTATAACCCAGTTCATTCCCCAGTATAACCCAGTCCATTCCCCAGTATAACCCAGTCACCAGTCCATTCCCCAGTATAACCCAGTCCAGTCCCCAGTATAACCCAGTCACCAGTCCATTGCCCAGTATAACCCAGTCCTTTCCCCAGTATAAACCAGTCCCCAGTATAACCCAGTCCAGTCCCCAGTATAACCCAGTCACCAGTCCATTCCCCAGTATAACCCAGTCCTTTCCCCAGTATAAACCAGTCCCCAGTATAACCCAGTCCATTCCCCAGTATAACCCAGTCACCAGTCCATTCCCCAGTATAACCCAGTCCAGTCCCCAGTATAACCCAGTCCATCCCAGTATAACCCAGTCCATTCCCCAGTATAACCCAGTCCATCCCAGTATAACCCAGTCCATTCCCCAGTATAACCCAGTCACCAGTCCAGTCCCCAGTATAACCCAGTCCAGTCCCCAGTATAACCCAGTCCATCCCAGTATAACCCAGTCCATTCCCCAGTATAACCCAGTCACTAGTCCATTCCCCAGTATAACCCAGTCCTTTCCCCAGTATAAACCAGTCCCCAGTATAACCCAGTCCATTCCCCAGTATAACCCAGTCCATTCCCCAGTATAACCCAGTCACCAGTCCATTCCCCAGTATAACCCAGTCCAGTCCCCAGTATAACCCAGTCCAGTCCCCAGTATAACCCAATCCAGTCCATCCCAGTATAACCCAGTCCATTCCCCAGTATAACCCAGTCCCCAGTATAACTCAGTCCATTCCCCAGCATAACCCAATCCAGTCTATCCCAGTATAACCCAGTCCATTCCCCAGTATAACCCAGTCCAGTCCCCAGTATAACCCAGTCCATTCCCCAGTATAACCCAGTCCATTCCCCAGTATAACCCAGTCACCAGTCCATTCCCCAGTATAACCCAGTCCAGTCCCCAGTATAACCCAGTCCATCCCAGTATAACCCAGTCCATTCCCCAGTATAACCCAGTCCATTCCCCAGTATAACCCAGTCACCAGTTCATTCCCCAGTATAACCCAGTCCAGTCCCCAGTATAACCCAGTCACCAGTCCATTCCCCAGTATAACCCAGTCCTTTCCCCAGTATAAACCAGTCCCCAGTATAACCCAGTCCATTCCCCAGTATAACCCAGTCCATTCCCCAGTATAACCCAGTCCAGTCCCCAGTATAACCCAGTCCATTCCCCAGTATAACTCAGACCCCAGTCTATCCCAGTATAACCCAGTCCATCCCAGTAAAACCCAGTCCAGTCCCCTTGTTGTACCCGACAATTCTCAGTACCGTGTCTTCCTGGCTCCGCCCTCCCGGACATGTTCCCGAGAGGGGTGGAGTTACCGGCTCCGTTACCGGCTGCTCCTCCCGGACACACTTCCGTCCTGCGCCCTCATGACGTCACTACTGTAAAGTCCACTGTAGCCCTGCGCACCACGTGACATCACATGACCGGAACAGCGAGACAGCCAATGAGATCTCCGACGGCGAGCGGGGGGCGTGGCCTGGTCATCAAACAGGTTCAGAGAGCTGAGAGGATCAGAGATAGACGGGAGAGAGACAGACATACAAACAGAGGAGAGGGACGGACAGAGAGGAGAGAGACAGACAGGAGACAAGGAGAGGGGCAGAGAGGAGACAGGGACGGAGAGAGTAAAGAGAGAGAGGAGAGAGACAGACAGGAGACAAGGAGAGAGGGACCGAGGAGAGGGACAGATAGCGGAGGACGGAGTAAAGAGAGAGGAGAGACACACAAACAGGGGAGAGGGACAGACAATGAGGAAGGGGAGAGGGACAGAGAGGAGAGAGGGACGGAGAGAGTAAAGAGAGAGGGGAGAGACACACAGGAGACAAGGAGAGGGGCAGAGAGGAGAGAGACAGATAGGAGACAAGGAGAGGGGCAGAGAGGAGAGAGACAGACAGGAGACAAGGAGAGGGGCAGAGAGGAGAGAGACAGACAGGAGACAAGGAGAGGGGCAGAGAGGAGAGAGACAGACAGGAGACAAGGAGAGGGGCAGAGAGGAGAGAGACAGACAGGAGACAAGGAGAGGGGCAGAGAGGAGAGAGACAGACAGGAGACAATGAGAGGGGCAGAGAGGAGACAGACAGGAGACAAGGAGAGGGGCAGAGAGGAGAGAGACAGACAGGAGACAAGGAGAGGGGCAGAGAGGAGAGAGACAGACAGGAGACAAGGAGAGGGGCAGAGAGGAGAGACAGAGTGTGTGAGAAATAAAAAGAGAGAAGGCTAGAAATAGTGTGTGTATATTATATATATATATATATATTTACTAGCAATTTATGATGGCGTTGCCCATCATGTAGTGAGGCTGACATTAACCCTTTTTTATGCAGTGGATTAGACAATGCATTACGTACCCCTCTGGCAGTGAAGGCGTTAAGCATTGTTGTAAAAAAAAAAGTAAATGGCCTTGTGTATGTTGGGGTGCTGATGGTTATGATGGGGTGCGAGGTTTGAAGGCTCCAGTGGGTCAAGGTGGTGCTGAAAGATGTGGTGAAGTATACGTCTAGAGAGAGGAGGCCGAGTGTTGTGGTGGTGAGGATTCTGATGGGATATGTGATGATGGTGGAGGTGGGGAGGCGTAATGGTTGGTAGGTGGTAGAATGAGGGCTGCAATGGTTGGAGAGGCTGAGAGCTATAATAGGAGAGGGGGTTGTGGTGCTGTGTTTTGTGGTGGGTGACTGTGAGGTTTTATGGTGGTGGGGTTGTGACAGTGGCAGTTTTGTAGTATATCGTGTCGCCTATTTCATGGCTCCTACTTACATAGATGGAATGACAAGTATTCTGTGCGGCACACGAAGGTGGTCCAGCTGTAGCACATGCATCCACTGACACAAAGAAACTCAAACACATACATACACTAACACACACTCATACATGCACTGACACTCTCACATACATACACTAACACACACTCATACATGCACTGACACTCTCTCATACATACACTAACACACACTCATACATGCACTGACACTCTCACATACATACACTAACACACTCTCATACATGCACTGACACTCTCACATACATACACTAACACACACTCATACATGCACTGACACTCTCACATACATACACTAACACGCACTCATACATGCACTGACACTCACATACATACACTAACACACACGCACATGAGTGGCCCATGGGGTTAAGCAAGAACAAAGAAAAGGGGCACCTTATAGAGTGGTATATCGAGCAAACGATAATGATTCCCACTCCTAACCCTTCTAATGGTGTACTCACATATTAAAGATGTCCGCCAGGCACATAAATGCAAGCCAGACTTTGTAAGCTGATGGGAGATATTTTAACCCACTCCCTCTTGGGCTTAATGGTTTTTTCTATGGCACATGCAGGGATTTTATTGTAACGCTCATCCCTGCTCAAGCTTCCAGCTGGATAATATCTCCAACCATCCGTGGTAGATTGGATGTAATAATACCTAATAAAAAAGGGGGATGGAATTCCACTCCGTGTTGAAAAGTATAACAAAATTACTGTTTTTTTTTTTTTGTTGTTTTTTTTTTTGTGTTTTTTTTTTAAACTGCAGTAAAATTCAATCCATATAACAAATATACAGAGTTGTGTGAAATAAATATTCAATGCCCATCACGCATGTAACGCGTTTCGTGGCATCTACACCCTCCACCTCATGCATCAATGATGAACAAACAAGATCGAGATAACACGCCTGAGTATACTTCCCTATATGCTGCTTTCTCTAAACTAGTTCTATCACCACCCACTGGGCATGTGATATACATTCATTGTATCGCTATAACTGATTAACCTGCTCAAGTTCATTGTTAACTGTATTTGTATCTCAGTTGGAAATGTTTTACATCTTTGTATATTTTGTTCATAATCTTTGAAATCCAAAAGGGTATATTAAGAAGAGTGTTAGATACTATTATCCACGGGGGGAAGGAAATTCTGGAGGCTCTCTGTCTGTCTTTCCACATCATGGTACGGCTCAGTTCCCCTGCATCTTCAGACAGTTTGTCACTAAGTGTGAACACTATCCCACTGCAGTGACGGACACATAGACATACTCTCAGGCAGATTCAGTGATCGGAATAGAAGCAGCAGTGGGGAGAGAGACTGAGTTTCGGGATATGGGCTATCTGGTGGTTATTCAAGGGAATGGTCCAAGGCAAAAGTGGGAGCAGCCTGGGGCTCTATGGAAGGTATATTGATGACATAAGTTTGATAACAGGAAATAGAAGGTCCTTGGAAACACAAATTGATAACTGTTAGCCTATAATACAGTTATAGACTTCACATTTACCATCAATGAAAAATAAGTTAATTTTTGGGATTTAAACTTAATGGGAACACAAGAAGGCTTAACTGAAAGTATTGTTTATAGAAAGGAAGCTTCTTGTAACCCCTATATTAGAGCAGAGAGTTGCCACCTACAGAGCTGGTTGAACAACATTCCCTATGGAAAATTCCACAGTTTGTAACAGAATTGTAGTCAGTGGGGAGATTCCGAAGAAAGAGTTTTCGGATAGGGGATATGGCAACAAAGTGGTGGGTAGTGCCTTTGATGGGGTAAAAGCATTAGCTAGGACACAACTATTAGCTCCAAAGAAAGAAAGAGGAAATGGAGGGGGTAACCTTTGCTACTCAATATAATACATTTTATTGGGATATTGGAAAAATATTGGAGTATACTTAAACAAGACCCGCTATTGGCTGAAGATTTAAAGTGGAACTACCACCGCTAAAACAACTTGATGTCTAATATTTCCCCATCTGGTGACTAGCTGCTCAGTAGCGCCAGTCGCCAGAATGATTACCTTATGCAGTAGAATTCTCCATTCTTCCCGGGCTGACAGGCAGGACGGAGCGCAGACATCTTTCAATAGTGCCGTCTGCGCTGTCAGTCCCTTTTGGAGCCGGACAGCTCCTAGAAATGCCTCCTAGAGCCGGCTGGGACTGACCGTGCAGACGGGCAGACGTCACTATGGAAAGATGTCTGCGCTCCGTCCTGCCTGTCAGCCCGGGAAGAATGGAGAATTCTGTTGAATAAGGTAATAATTCTGGCGACTAGCGCTACTAAGCAGCTAGTCACCAGATGGGGAATTATTAGACATCAAGTTGTTTAGCGGTGGTAGTTCTGCTTTAAATCTTTGGCCAATAGCGTGTCTTGTTTAAGATTATATATAAAAACAGAAGAAATTTGTCCTAGCACCTAGTAGACCTAAAAGAGCAGTGTGACGGGGGGTACAGGGGTTACTAATTGGTAGGCCGAGGGTTAAGAGATCTATCCAGACAGACAAAAAGATAATAAATTGCATTTATTAGAGAGTTCACGGCACAAAACATAGGACAACGATTACAGGCAAACAAACAGGGGTGAAACATAAAAACTAAGCACTTCTGCTGTTCTCTTCTTAGTTGCATAACTTGCCAGGGGTTACAAATAATACTCACAGTCCATTTTAGCTTTATACTGGAGCTTACACATAGTCACCACTAGAGGCAAGAGTAGGCATCCTGCCCACTCCACATGCTGCTGGATCACATGAAGGTTCCTTGTGTCTTATAGTCCTGGCAGAGGAGTTGGGGCAGACATCCTAAGATCCTTCAGGCAGGAACATCAGGGTACTCTCTCTGTGTCTGAAGCTGCCTTAACTTACAGCCCACAACTGAAAAGGGGACCTGGTCCTACAGTGCCCGCTCACTCTAACTCTTCTGGTGGGGGCACTCACCAGTCCCAGTTTCTGCAGTGCTGCTTTAGGATGCCCAGGGACCCTAGGCCTCCCACCATTATGGAGAGGCCCTTTCTCCTGGTCCTACATTTTGCAACTCTCCCCTGTCTCTCCTCTCTCTCCCAGGTTTTTCTCTACCCACCCCCTACAGGATGTGTTGTCACAGGTACCATCTACCAGGTCTGTTCTGCTTGGCCTGATGTGAGTGGGGGAGATGCACACATTCCTCTACCCCCCCTCTCTATCTGACAAACACTGGCTATCTCATAACACAATCTCTGGGTTTAGCTAGACTGAATGGCACCATTCCTCTGTCCATCCTACACACTAACTAACCCATTCACTGCTGGTAACTGGACAACCCTCTCTAATGCATGCACACACAGGGGACATTAAGGTTTCAAGAATGGGAACATGTTAAGACAATGGCAATCACTGAAAACAGACACATTTCATTCTCTGGGTGACACCCATTCCGTCACAGTCTGTCCCCCCTTTCAGATGGGGACCCCAGAGTTCAGTCCACACGGACAGATCACTGGGTCCCCACATATTAACTGATTTCCTATACTTCTATCAATACAGACATCAAGCCTACAAAGCATTTGTATATACAGTACATCATTTGTATCTTTAGTGGCGATAGTTCCAAAACAAAGTCCAGTGATTCAGGATACTTTCCAGGGCAAGACATATCCAATTAGAGTGCAGGAAAAAACAGGCCCAAAACATTTCAAATAGGCAGATCTTCTGGTGTGGCAATGCATTTTCCTCACACACACACAATAGCTTACTGCCATCAAAATTAAGAGACCGTCCCAGAACACCATCCCACCTAAATCAGTCCAACATAAATAATCAGAACCAGTCCCATCACAATCAGTCCCCACAGAAGTGTCACTTACCCCTGCAAAGACTTCCAACATTGCTTTTGGGGTGGATTAACTTTTCCATTAAAATTCCCACTGTAACTGGTTTCTGAATAGATCATCCTCCACTGGATTTTCCTTTAGGCTGAGAAGGTAGTGCAATGTTCTCTCTGGATTATCCTTCTGGTCTCTGTGTCACATGACTCCCATGCTTGGATTCTGTGGCACCCAACACTGGTTCAGCACATTCTGAATTTTCCCTCTGGATCTGGTTGCTTTGGAGCTCTGTCTTTTGATGTTTGACCACTTTGCTTTGAAGTACTGGATCATCCAGGCAAGTCTGTAAAGCTGTAGATCACTGCATTGCTATGGCATAGTGGGTGCTGGATGCAGACTACACCCCTAGTCCCATTTTGTCTGGCAGTGCTGATAGGGTACTTGCTCACATGTCCCTTAGGCTAACTCTAAGGCAAAACAAAAATAACAGGAGGGGTTCCCATACTGTTGTCCTTGGCCGTGTCTTTTTGTCTGGGTGCTAAAGTGACCACGCTACTGAGCTGGCACAACTAGCACACATAGTGGTCAGGGTTGCCCTCAGACACGCTGAACACCTAAGCTGGATATCCCACAAGCTGCCACCAGTGTGACGGGGGGTACAGGGGTTACTAATTGGTAGGCCGAGGGTTAAGAGATCTATCCAGACAGACAAAAAGATAATAAATTGCATTTATTAGAGAGTTCACGGCACAAAACATAGGACAACGATTACAGGCAAACAAACAGGGGTGAAACATAAAAACTAAGCACTTCTGCTGTTCTCTTCTTAGTTGCATAACTTGCCAGGGGTTACAAATAATACTCACAGTCCATTTTAGCTTAATGCTGGAGCTTATTCATAGTCCCACTAGAGGCAAGAGTAGGCATCCTGCCCACTCCACATGCTGCAGGATTCCATGAAGGTTCCTTGTATCTTTTAGTCCTGGCAGAGGAGTTGGGGCAGACATCCTAAGATCCTTCAGGCAGGAACATCAGGGTACTCTCTCTGTGTCTGAAGCTGCCTTAACTTACAGCCCACAACTGAAAAGGGGACCTGGTCCTACAGTGCCCGCTCACTCTAACTCTTCTGGTGGGGGCACTCACCAGTCCCAGTTTCTGCAGTGCTGCTTTAGGATGCCCAGGGACCCTAGGCCTCCCACCATTATGGAGAGGCCCTTTCTCCTGGTCCTACATTTTGCAACTCTCCCCTGTCTCTCCTCTCTCTCCCAGGTTTTTCTCTACCCACCCCCTACAGGATGTGTTGTCACAGGTACCATCTACCAGGTCTGTTCTGCTTGGCCTGATGTGAGTGGGGGAGATGCACACATTCCTCTACCCCCCCTCTCTATCTGACAAACACTGGCTATCTCATAACACAATCTCTGGGTTTAGCTAGACTGAATGGCACCATTCCTCTGTCCATCCTACACACTAACTAACCCATTCACTGCTGGTAACTGGACAACCCTCTCTAATGCATGCACACACAGGGGACATTAAGGTTTCAAGAATGGGAACATGTTAAGACAATGGCAATCACTGAAAACAGACACATTTCTTTCTCTGGGTGACAACCATTCCGTCACAAGCAGTTAATAAACTAAGAAGCTCTGGCATTTTGATACCAAAAGTAGTAAATTATAGATGTGTTGGTAATCATTGTACAAAGTGTAGGGACATGGAACACCATACACTGACCCTTTTACATATGCAAGGGGACACTGAGTTCTACATTAATCAATAAATTGTAGCATTCAGTATATGGTCTACACACTATCCTGTGGGACCGGTAAGTGTTACGTGGGACATACAGCAGATGTTGTTGAACATGAGGTAATATATTTAGGTACTATAGAATAATATTTGGAGAGAAAGGGATGACAGATAGGAATAGGAGGTGGAATACACATTTCCATTGGAAACTGTTAGATACGAGGTGTGGAATGCATTTGCATTTCATTATGGGAATTATCGTATATGAGTTAAAGGGATAGTAATGTTTCATAATAAAAGCAGCTCTTATTAATCATCATAGTATTTGGGCCATGGAGAGTGTTATTTCAATTCTCTCAGAGTTGTAGTTCAAGAGTAATTCAATGACAAAGTATCCCCCTCCCTCCCCTTTTACTGATGTAACACTGCTCAGCCTGATCAGAAGGGAGGTGCCCAGGTAGACTGCAGAGAGGGACAATCTTCTTAAGATAAGGGAAAAACCTGAAAAACTTGTGAGGGGGGCAGGGCTTTCATTGTTCTCATAGGAAGAAGATTGTCCTCTGCTGTTATCTGTCTGGTCTATGGACTGGATTCCACATCTGAGAAGAGATGGCTTACACTAGGAAAAAGGGGCGGGAGGGGATACTTTGTTTGTGAATATCTCATAAACCATAAAGGTTTGAGAGATAAGATTTATATCGTTCGTCATGTTTTTTTAATGCTTACAAAATAAAATAAAGTTAAAACCAAGTATTACTATCCCTTTAATAGCTCAAGATAGTTCATCTAATCAAGATTAATAAGAACTAAGAGGGAGAAGGAATTAGTAAGTAGAGATAAGAGGAAAGAAGGAAATAGTAAGTAAAGACAACAGGTAAGAAGGAAATAGGAAATAGAGACAGCAGGTAAGAAAGAATTAGTAGAGACAACAGGTAAGAAGGAAATAGGAAGTAAAGACAACAGGTAAGAAGGAAATAGTAGAGACAACAGGTAAGATGGAAATAGTAGAGACAACAGGTAAGAAGGAAATTGGAAGTAGAGACAACAGGTAAGAAGGAAATAGGAAGTAGAGACAACAGGTAAGAAGGAAATAGTAGAGACAACAGGTAAGAAGGAAATAGGAGGTAGAGACAACAGGCAAGAAGGAAATAGGAAGTAGAGACAACAGGCAAGAAGGAAATAGGAAGTAGAGACAACAGGTAAGAAGGAATTAGTAGAGACAACAGGTAAGAAGGAAATAGTAGAGACAACAGGTAAGAAGGAAATAGGAAGTACAGACAACAGGTAAGAAGGAAATAGTACAGACAACAGGTAAGAAGGAAATAGTAGAGACAACAGGTAAGAAGGAAATAGGAAGTAGAGACAACAGGTAAGAAGGAATTAGTAGAGACAACAGGTAAGAAGGAAATAGGTAGTAGAGACAACAGGTAAGAAGGAAATAGGAAGTACAGACAACAGGTAAGAAGGAAATAGGAAGTAGAGACAACAGGTAAGAAGGAATTAGTAGAGACAACAGGTAAGAAGGAAATAGGAAGTAGAGACAACAGGTAAGAAGGAAATAGTAGAGACAACAGGTAAGAAGGAAATAGGAAGTAGAGACAACAGGTAAGAAGGAATTAGTAGAGACAACAGGTAAGAAGGAAATAGGAAGTAGAGACAACAGGTAAGAAGGAATTAGTAGAGACAAAAGGTAAGATGGAAATAGGAAGTAGAGACAACAGGTAAGATGGACATAGTAGAGACAACAGGTAAGAAGGAAATAGGAAGTAGAGACAACAGGTAAGAAGGAAATAGTAGAGACAACAGGTAAGAAGGAAATGGGAAGTAGAGACAACAGGTAAGAAGGAAATAGTAGAGACAACAGGTAAGATGGAAATAGTAGAGACAACAGGTAAGAAGGAAATAGGAAGTAGAGACAACAGGTAAGAAGGAAATAGTAGAGACAACAGGTAAGAAGGAAATAGGAAGTAGAGACAACAGGTAAGAAGGAATTAGTAGAGACAACAGGTAAGAAGGAAATAGGAAGTAGAGACAACAGGTAAGAAGGAAATGAAAAGTAGAGACAACAGGTAAGAAGGAAATAGTAGAGACAGCAGGTAAGAAGGAAATAGTAGAGACAACAGGTAAGATGGAAATAGGAAGTAGAGACAACAGGTAAGAAGGAAATAGTAGAGACAACAGGTAAGAGGGAAATAGGAAGTAGAGACAACAGGTAAGAAGGAATTAGTAGAGACAACAGGTAAGAAGGAAATAGGAAGTAGAGAAAACAGGTAAGAAGGAATTAGTAGAGACAACAGGTAAGAAGGAAATAGGAAGTAGAGACAACAGGTAAGATGGAAATAGTAGAGACAACAGGTAAGAAGGAAATAGGAAGTAGAGACAACAGGTAAGATGGAAATAGGTAGTAGAGACAACAGGTAAGAAGGAAATGGGTAGCAGAGTCAAAAGATAAGAAGGAAATAAAGACAAAAAGTAAGAAGAAGATGGGTAGCAGAGGCAACAAATAGAAGAAGTCAGAGATGCTCAAGTAGACTCATGAGCTTGCAAGGATATGCAAAAACTCACTGGGACTGTGTCCTCACACCCAGGGTGCAATCTCTTTTAGCTCACAAATGTCATACACAGAGAAGAAATATTCCAAAGCATATCATACAGGTCCTGCTAAAATGACAGCCCAGCCACAAACTGCCAGACAATTCTTCTCTGAACAAGGGAAACAGCTAACCCTAGACATATGTTTCAGCCTTGTTGGGCCTCATCAGTGAGGTGCAGCTGATCTCCCTATGCACTTGTGAGCAAGGGGTCCACATCTAGCTTCCCCCATTACCCTTAGGGTGACTAACCCTAACAGCGATTTGCATATAAATAGAAGAAGTCTGAGATGTTCAGCTAGGCTCATGAGCTTGCAAGGATATGCAAAAGATCACTGGGACTGTGTCCTCATGCCCAGGGTGCAATCTCTTTTAGTTCACAAATGGCACACACACACAGAGAAGAAATATTCTGAACCATATCATACAGGTTCTGCCGAAATGACAGTCCAGACACAAAATGCCAGACAATTCTTCTCTTAACAAGGGAAGAAACTAATTACAGACACAGAGACAGACAGACAGACAGCCTTCAGCCTTCAGCCTTGTTGGGTTTTATTGGTGGGGTACAGCTGAACCCTCTAGGAACTTGTGAGCAAGAGGTCCACGTCTGGATTCCCCCATTACCCTTAGGGTGACTAACCTTAAAATCAATTTGCATATAGGTAGAAGAAGTCAGAGATGCTCAACTACACTCATGAGCTTGCAAGGGTATGCAAACCCTCACTGGAACTGTGTCCTCGTACCCAGGATGCAATCTCTTTTAGCTCACAAATGCCATACACAGAGAAGAAATATTCCAAAGCATATCATACAGGTCCTACCAAAATGACAGCCCAACCACAAAATGCCCGACAATTCTTCTCTGAACAAGGGAAACAGCTAACCCCAGATGTATGTTTTTGCCTTGTTGGGCCTCATCGGTGAGATGCAGCTGATTATCGGGAGATCTTAAAAATAAATTTATTGTAAAGGGCTACCTGGAAAAACTAGTAAATAGTGCGTACCCTGAATGTGAAAATAAGAATAGAAAAGATATACTGCATCCTATAAAATATACAAATTATAAAAAGGATAAGAAATATACACAACCCAAATTCATAACCAAATACAGTACGTACAATTATAAAACCAAACAAATTTTTAAAAAACATTGGCCAATATTACTATAGGATCCTAGTTTAAAAGATCATATAGGACGCACCTGAAATATTATATTTACCAAAAATAAAAATCTAAAAAATATTTAAAAAACAAACAAACCATCAAAAATTTAAAATAATACCTTAGGTATAAGAGGTAGTTTTAGATGTAATTCTAAAAGATGCATCACCTGTAGATTTCTATTAGAAACAAAGGAATATAGAGACAAAAAAGATAATATTTTTCCAATTAAACATTATATTAATTGTAACACCAAGTTTGTAGTATCCTATATAATAATTCGCTAAATCGTGTGTAACGCCGTGACATGCTCAGTAGAGACTGCCCGTGCCGTGGCTGATACAGAGTTGGGCGCTGCGAAGGAGCGTCCAGCTCTGTATCAGGCGTGGCACGGGCAGTCTCTACTGCGCGTGACTGCCCCACGACCGGGTGCCAGTGGCACTGTGGCCCGTGTAACGGGCTGTTCAACTAGTACTGTATAAAATTCCCCCGTGAAAAAAATATACATTGGAAGAACTAAAAGAAAAGCAAAGATCGTTTTCTAGACACCGTAGATCTATCATTTCAGCTGATAACAAATATCCACTGAGTCGCCATTTTTCTAATTCTCATAATAATAATATCAAAGGAACAGCAGTCATACCTCTTGAACATATCCCTAATAACATTCCCAATGGAGATAGAGTCAACATTTTAAAGCGGAACTAACACCACTAACAAACCTTGTCTTTAACCCCTTAACGACATGTGACGTACTATGACCGTCACGGTCCTTGAAATACTCAAGGACCGATGACGTCATAGTACGTCACGTACTTTTTACTTACAGCGCTCTACCGGGAGAGCTGTAAGTAAAAATTGGGCCTGAAATTGACCGCTCCAACATCGGAGCGATCTCTATCAGGCCCCATAGTGACGCGCCGATACACGCGACAGGTCACGTGTACCGGCGCATCCACGTGGTTCTATGCGGTCCTTATGGGACGGAAATGTCCCAGGACCGCCGGTCATTAAGGGGTTAATAATTCCCTGTCTGGTGACTAGCTGCTTAGTAGCGCTAGTCACCAGAATTATTACCGCTTCATGAAGAAATATGATCCTCGGCTGACAGGCAGGATGGAGCGCGGACATCTTGCCCTAGTGACGTCCGCGCGCCTGCGCTGTCAGTCCCTTCCGGAGCCGAATGGCTCCTAGCAACGACTCCTACAGCCTTCTGGGACTGACAGTGCAGGCAAGATCACTAGGGCAAGATGTCCGCGCTCCGTCCTGCCTGTCAGCCGAGGATCATATTTCTTCATGAAGCGGTAATAATTCTGGTGACTAGCGCTACTAAGCAGCTAGTCGCGAGATAGGGAATTATTACAGACATCGTTTGTTAGCGGTGTTAGTTCCACTTTAAGTAAAAAAGAAACCTATTGGATTTACTAATTAGAGGCATTACAACCAGTGGGTCTCAATGAAAGAATAGATACATCACATTTCTATGAAATACCTATTCCTGGGAGATAAAGAAGATTTGGGCTTTTTCGTATGAAGCGTTTCTTGTTCCTCACATTATCCAGTAATGTGTCACATCTACATATGGTCTGAGGTAAAGATCTGGTTTTATCGTTATTAGGGGGGTTTGTGATTTCTAGTTTACTATATATAACATACATTTATGTCCCTTTACATTTTAGAAAGACATTGGGTTTATTATTTTTTATAGACGGGGTAAGAGGACTATCACACATTATCGAGAGACCCAAAATATACAATAAAAGGCTACTAATTTGTAAGCATTATTATAATTGTTTATATGAGGAGAAATATACAGCAACTTTTCAGTATTTTGTTTGTTCACACACTATATACCGTAAAATCTCGGGTATAATACGCACAATTTTACCTCATTTCACCTTATGTGAAGTGGGGGGTGCGTATTATACACGAGAGTTATTTAAAAAAAAAAATTGTGCTGACAGATACCCTCCCGCGGCCCAATTCGCTCTGACAATAATGCTTACTTGTCCCCACTGAGGTCCGCGCTGACAGTGAGGCTTAGGGTACTTCCTTCCACTGAAGTACCCATCTTCCCGGCGGGCGGCAAGCTTGTATTTGCCGCCCGCTTCCCTCATGGGCTTTCAGGACCTTCCGCTTCTATTACCATTGGCTGGAGGCGGAAATGCAAGCTTGCCGCCCGCTGGGAAGATGGGTACTTCAGTGGAAGGAAGTACCCTAAGCCTCATTGTCAGCGCGGACTTCAGTGGGGACAGGTAAGCATTATTGTCAGAGCGAATTGGGCCGCAGGAGGGAAGGAAGGGTTCTGGACAGCTTAATTTTTTTTTTCATAAGAGGGGAAAACAAGTGTGTGTATTATACATAGGAGCGTATTATACATAGGAGCGTATTATACATAGGCACTCTTGTTTTCCCCTAAAATCTTAGGTATAATATACACCTCCTTATGATACACAGGTGCGTATTATACCTGAGATTTTATGGTACTTTTTTTTAACACCTGAAATATCCCAGGGATGTTCATTATAGATGGTAGCAATATATTGATGTATTTAGATTTTGATGGCATACTAACACTATCTCTCCAAAAGACAAATAGACACCATAAGGGTTAACGTTTTTAAGATTACCTGTACAGGTGTATTCACTCAGGTTGTATTGATGATAGGAACATTTGAATGTAGTAGAGCCTATAAGTTCCTGTTAAAGATCAGACTGAACCAATCTCTGATGAAGTGCTACGCAAAATAGCACAACACACTTTAGAAATTTAAAGAGGAACAATCACACCTTACAAACATGGCCCCAAATAATTACCCATCAGTCCCAGTTTGCTCCGTTCAGCTCCAAAAGGACTGACAGCACAGGCGCGCAGGCATCATTATGCAAAGATGTCTGCGCTGTTTCCTGCCTGTCAGCCCGGGAGCAGTGTTTAAATCTCATTAACGCGGTAATAATTCTGGCAACTAGCGCTACTGATCAGCTAGTCACCAGAATGGTAATTATTTGGGGCCATGCTTGTAAGGGGTGGTAGTTCCGCTTTAAAGGAGCAGTAAACTTTTTTTATGAAAAAATATATATTGTAGGGATTTTCCTATTGAGTAAGATAAGGGTACTCCCACTGCTGAGAGATTTATATTTCCAGAGTTATTACAGTTTAAACTCATGTTTTTTTACATTAGCAGTGCCCTCTAGTGGTCAAATTCTAATTAGATTTCCTGTTAAATTCTAATGGAGAGGAAAGTCAGAAAAGTCAGAGACATACAGTTCTCCATAGAATGTGATAGAAACTGCTGAGTCACTTCCTGTCAGTTAGAACTATCAGGAAGTAAACACAGTAAAGTCACTTCCTGTCAGTTAGAACTATCAGGAAGTAAACACAGTAAATTCACTTCCTGATTATTTAAACTGCTATAATTTTTGAATAAAACATCTGACAGTGACGGGAGTGACCTTGTTTTATTCAGCAGGAAAAGCTCTATAAAATATGTGTTTTCATAAAAAAAAGTTTACTGCTCCTTTAAGTTTCTACAGCTGCTTGAATCATTTATACATTCCAACATGGAGTCAGGATAATTTGAAGACTTACACTTGTACATCCGATATAGAGTGTCCTAAGATAACTCTCCGATTGCTGAGCATTGGATCCAAGTACGCTGTATTTGCTACAAGAGGCAATCTAGTCTGCCACATTGACGGGAGGAAAACAGCCCTGCCCGCATATACACAGTGTAGAGGAGTCAGGAGAGCCCTGCCTGCTAATACAGCCTCACTAACGGACTGCACCAAGATTCCATACAGGACTACTCACTCACGGAGGTAGGTACATATACACTCTAATACAAGAGACATATACGTATTCTATATGAGATGGGAGGAGGAGAACCCTGCCCACCGAACTTGACATATTTCTTATCGGCCAAACGGAATGCTCAAAGACTTAACCATTTATATACTGGTCATAGCTCCTGGTATACTAGAGCGGCTTGTATTGTGGGACTTGTGATTTAAATATATTCTATACAGACCATCTATCATAGAGCGGTTATTAACATATTGTTTTTAAGTGTGCAGATTATATGTATTAATAAATATATTTGATTAATTTACCATATTTGAGCCATCTTTTTGATGTGTGTATATATATATATATATATATATATATATATATATATATATAGTGTTATATTTATTAGATCCAAGCGCTTGGTCCACCCTTTCTATTCTATTTTGTTTTCGTAGTGGTGGCCATTTACTCCCTAGTCACAGTAGACAATTAGCAGCGGGATCTTATTGAGGAGATACATAGTGAGCGCTATCATACATTATTCTATGCAGTCTGTTTTAGCTCACAGATGCCATACACAGCGAAAACATATTCTGAACCATATCGTACAGGTCCTGCTAAAATCACAGTCCAGACACGAAACACCAGACAATTCTTTTCTGAACAAGAAAAGCAACTACACCCATGTGTACATTTCAGCCTTGTTGGACCTCATTGATGTAATACACCTGATCCCTCTAGACATTTGTGAGCAAGGGATCCACGTCTGGATTCCCCCATTACCCATAGGGTGACTATCCCTAAGAGCAATTTGCATATCAATAGAATAAGTCAAAGATGTCCAACTAGGCTCATGAGCTTGCAAGGATATGCAAAAACTCACTGGGACTGTGTCCTCGTACCCAGGGTGCAATCTCTTTTAGATCACAAATGTCATACACAGAGAAGAAATATTCTGAAGCATATTATACAGGTCCTGACAAAATGACAGTCCAGACACGAAATCCCAGACAACTCTTCTTTGAACAAGGGAAGCAGCTAATCCCAGACATATTTTTGGCCTTGTTTGGTTTCATCGGTGAGGTGCAGATAATTTCTCTAGGAACTTGTGAGCAAGGGGTCCACGTCTGGATTCCCTCATTACCTTTACAGTGACTAACCCTAAGAGCAATTTGCATAACAATACAATAAGTCAGAGATGCTCAACTAGGCTCATGAGCTTGCAAGGGTATGCAAAAGCTCTCTGGGACTGTATCCTCGCCCCAAGGTGCAATCTCTTTTAGCTCACAAATGCCATACACAGAGAAGAAATATTATGAAGCAAATCATACTGGTCCTGACAAAATGACAGTCCATACACAAAACGCCAGACAATTCTTCTCTGAACAAGGGAAGCAGCTCATCCCAAAAATATGTTTCGGCCTTGTGGTGCCTTGTCGATGAGATGCAACTGATCCCTCTAGGCACCTGTGAGCACGTCTGGATTTCCCCATTACCCTTAGGGTGACTAACCCTAAGAAGAATTTGCATATCAATAGAAGATATGCTCAACTAGGCTCATGAGCTTGTAAGGATATGCAAAAGCTCACTGGGACTGTGTCCTCGCACCCAGGGTGCAATCTCTTTTAGCTCACAAACACCATACACAGAAAATAAATATTTTAGAGCATATCATGCAGGTCCGGCCAAAATGACAGTCTAGGCACGAAATCCCAGAAATTCTTCTCTGAACAAGGTAAGCAATTAACTTGGGACACACATTTCCGCCTTGTTGGTGAACTGAGCGGATTCCTCTAGGAACTTGTGAGCAATGGGCCCACGTCTGGATTCCCCCATTACCTTTAGGGTGATTAACTCTAAGAACAATTTGCATATAGGTAGAAGAAGTCAGAGATGCTCAACTAGGCTTATGCAAGGGAAAGCAAAAGCTCACTGGGACTGGGTCCTCACACCCAGGGGGCAATCTCTTTTAGCTCACAAATGCCATACACAGAGAAGAAATATTCTGAAATATAACATACAGGTCCTACCAAAATGATAGTCCAACCACAAAACACCAGGCAATTCTTCTCTGAGCAAGGGAAGCAACTAACCCCAAATGCACATTTTGGACTTGCTGGGCTTCTCTAGTGAGGTGCAGCTGATCCCTTTAGGGCCTTGTGAGCAAGGGGGTCCACATCTGTATTTCCCCCATTACCCTTAGGGTGACAAACTCTAAGAACAATTTGCATATCAATAGAATAAGTCAGAGATGCTCAACTAGACTCATGATCTTGGAAGTGTATGCAAAAGCTCACTGGGACTGTGTCCTCACATCCAGGGTTCATTAGCTTTTAGTTCACAAATGCCATACACAGAGAGAAAATATTCAGAAGCATATCATACAGGTCCTGCCAAAATATCAGACAATTCTTCTCTGAACAAGGGAAGCAGCTAACCCCAGATGTACATTTCAGCCTTGTTGGCCCCATCGGTGAGGTACAGCTGATCCTTCTAGGCACTTGTGAGCAAGGGGTCCACATCTTACCCTTAGGGTGACTAACTCTAAGAGAAATTTGCATATAGGTAGAAGAAGTCAGAGATGCTCAACTAGGCTCATGAGCTTGCAAGGGTATACAAAAGCTCACTGGGACTGTGTCCTCATACCCAGGGTGCAATCTCTTTTAGCTAATTCACCAACACCTGGGGTAGTTTAATGCTGGTTGAGCTCCAGCCCACTAGTGAGGTAGAAGAAGCTCAGAATCCCTTAGGGAAGGCACACTCCCTGGCGGCAGAAAGAGCATAAATTTGCATAATCACGCCCCTCAACAACCAAGTTAAAATGGCAGCTGACAAAGCCTCCAGCAACCTCCAAAAAGGAGGTCAAGAAAGCTGAAAGCTAGACAGCACAACAGACTGAAGCCAACTTGTGGAGAACCAGCTGCAAGGAGCTGGGTAAGCCAACCCCTAAAAACATAAGCAGTGTGGGAAAGCCAGTTGCTCTGAGGAATGTTGCTTTCCAGGCCCCAGCAATGGGGCGGTGAGGGGAAGCGGCCACCAAGGGGATCTCCCCTCTCTGGAGCCTTGGATGCGGCAGACCGTAGTGCTGACGCTGAAAGAGTGGAAGGAAGAACCCCAGACTTGAATGCTGAGACCTTCAGCAAACAAATGATATTGGATCTCAGCTTCCCAGCAGCAGAAACCCTCAGTGTGCAGAGCCTCCTAGGTGGTATCTTTTATATAACCTTCATATCCACCACGTTATGCAAGAGGTACTGGGAGATGTCCAAAGCTGCGAGGCCCGAATCCCGCTCTCTCGCTTTGTGGGCAATTGCCTATCCATAGAGAGGAGAGGCGTGTGTCGTTTTCAATGCAGAACCCACATACACCGAGAAGAGACATCTCCACATTTCTGAAGCATTTCTGCACAGGCATCAATTAGGTGCAGCTAATCCCTCTAGGCACTTGTGAGCAAGGGGTCATCGTCTGGATTCCCCCATTACCCTTAGGGTGACCAACTCTAAGAGCAATTTGCATATCAACAGAATAAGTCAGAGATGCTCAACTAGGCACATGAGATTGCAAGGATATGCAAAAGTTCACAGGGATTGTGTCCTCGAACCCAGGGTGCAATCTCTTTTAACTCACAACTGCCATACACAGAGAGGAAATATTCTGAAGCTTATCATGCAAGACTTGCCAAAATGACAGTTCTTCTCTGAATAAGGGAAGTGGTTAACCCCAGATGTACATTTTGGCCTTGTTGGTGAGGTGCAGCTGATCCCTCTAGGCACTTGTGCACAATGGGACCACGTCTGATTCCTCCATTGCCCTTTGGGTGACTAACTCTAAGAGCAATCTGCATTTCAATAGAAGAAGTCAGAGATTCTCAATTAGACTCACAAGCTTGTAAGGGTATGCAAAAGCTCACTGGGACTGTGTCCTCGCACCAAGGGTGCTATCTATTTTAGTTCACAAATAGCAGAGAAGAAATGTTCTGAAGAATATCATACAGGTTCTGCTAAAATGACAATCCAGCCACAAAATGCCAGACAATTCTTCTCTGAACAAGGTTAGCAGCTCACAACAAACACACATTTCAGCTTTATTGGGCATCATCAATAAGGTGCAGCTGATCCTTCTAGGCACTTGTGAGCAAGGGGTCAATGTCTTGCTTCCCCCATTACCCTTAGGGTGACTAACCCTAAGAGCAATTTGCATATCAGTAGAATAAGTCAAAGATGTCCAACTAGACTCATGAGCTTGCAAGGGTATGCAAAAGCTCACTGGGACTGTGTCCTCACGCCCAGGGTGCAATCTCTTTTAGCTCACAAATGCCATACACAGAGAAGAAATATTATGAAGCAAATCATACAGGTCCTGCCAAAATGACAGTCCAACCACAAAATGCCAGACAATTCTTCTCTGAACAAAGGAAGCAGCTCATCCCAAACATACATTTCATCCTTGTTAGGCCTCACCAGTTAGGTGCAGCTGCTCCATCTAAGCACTTGTGAGCAATGGGCCCATGTCTGGATTCCCCCATTACCCTTAGGGTGACTAACCCTAAAAGCAATTTCCACATCAATAGAATAAGTCAGTGATGCTCAACTAGACTCATGAACTTGCTAGGGTATACATGACCAGGATACAATCTCTTTTATCTCACCAGTGCCATATACAGAGAAGAAATATTCTGAAGCATATCATACAGATACTGCCAAAATGACAGTGCAGCCACAAAATGCCAGACCATTCTTCTCTGAACAAGGGAAGTGGTTAACCCCAGACATACATTTTGGTCTTGTTGTGCTTCATCGGTGAGGTGCAGTTCATCTCTTTATTAAGATGTGAGCAAGGGGTCCACGTCTGGATTCCCCCATTATCCTTACTAACTCTAAGAGCACTTTGCATATCAATAAAAGAAGTCAAAGATGTTCAACTAGACTCATGAGTTTGCAAGAGTATGTAAAAAGCTCACTAAGATTGTATCCTCACAAATGCCATACGAAGAGAAGGAATATTCTGAGGCATATCAAACAAATCCTGCCAAAATGCTCTGGATTCCCCCATTACCCTTACGGTGACTAACGTTAAGAGCAATTTGCTACACCATCCTATGGAGGTTATGGTCAACTGTCCAGAGCCATCTGTAGGAGGGTGTAGCAACAACGCCACTGTAACATTTCTGGCTGCACCTAAAATTGTTTTTTTTTTTTACATTAAGTGTTACTTTTCCTTTAAGCCACCCCTCCAATACTTCACCTAATAGGGAGCTGGCTTATTTCTTGTACTGACTTGGAAACTGTGTACTTCAAATCCAGAAAAGGTGAGGAGTCCAAAAACGGGGTTTTAACGGGAGTCAAGGACGCCGGGTTGTCCTTGGTCATCAGGCCGGTTAACTTCCGCCGGAAGGCGACTACAAGTGTGTAACCAGGCTGGTGCACTTGGAACGTAGGATACGTGAATGGGGGTCAAAAGGGACCATTTAAACCATTCAGAAATAAAAGAACAGAATGCACTTTTAGTCGAAAATGACTAAATCTTTATTTTTGGGGATGGGGACATTTTATGCAGTAATGACAAAGAATCACCAAAACACAGTTCAGTCTTGCCACTCCGAACTCCAGCCATTAAGGATCAGAGCGACAAGGACAGGCGACCAATCCAGGCCCGACAAACTGATTCCATCTTGTCACCCCGGTTCTCCAGCCAATGGGAGCCGGAGCGACAAGATGGAGGCAGGTGGCAAGCAATCACAGGGCCACCTATTTGTTGAAGCAATGCCAAGCTCCTTGTTGCATTGCTCGACAAGAGACTATCAATGAGAGTGGCACTTACTTGTCGAACACACAGTTACACATCAACAGTACATTTTCCCCATTTAACGGTAGGTGACCAGAAGGCTGCCTACATACTACAACCTGGTAGGTGGCCAATCAGGAAGCCGCCTAGTCTCCATCCTGGGTGGCGGGGAACATGCCCTGCTGCATTTCTGGTGCTACCCAGCCACCAGGAGCTGGGATTCCAGCCCATGATGCCCAATCATTTGGAATCATTTTACTGGCACTTAAAAGTGTCCACAGTAAGGGATAAGTGGAGATACCAGGAGGAGACCTCAACAAATATGAGAGGTGGGACTAGTGTCCTGATCATGTGGGTACCTGACCGTATGGGAAAGATATTGCTTCTTGTGTATGTTCCCGTGTTCAGTTGGCTGCACTTAGACAAGATTGTTCTGTTCCTTTTGTGTTTTCTTTGGTTTTCACTCTAAGACTAGACTCGTGTTTGGGAATTGTTTTCTCCCTGTTCCTGGAATTCTGGTTGGAACAGCTTTAGTATGTCTCCATGGTTCCTTTATTCCACAGTGGATGAAAGAGAAAAGAGTATTTTTGTGTACTTACTGTGTAACGTGACGCCTTGTATCATAAGCTGGATACCTCTTTTATAGTTCCTTTCTCCCTCAGAATAACACTCCAGTAGTAAACTGACCCTCCTGTTCCCAAACATCAGCCGAGACTTGATGAAGGGAAGAACTCTCTTTTATTGACTCAAACACACAGCTTATATACACTACAGAGACTCTTATCTAGATCAGCATGCAAATGAATACTTGGGACAGTGTTTCTATGCTTGACCAATCAGCCACCAGCATCCTTATCAGGATAAGAATGCAGATTAGGAATTGAAATCCTACATTCTTAACTGGCTCATCAATAACCTCCTCTGATTGGTCAAGGAAGCACAGCAGGAATCAATTAACATTCCTTAGCACAGGCCTGGAGTAGAGTGGAAGCCAAGCCCAACCCCCCCATCTCTGCACTCCAGCAATGTATTGGAGGCAACTATGGCTCAGCTCAGTCTATGGTTGTTTGTCTTTTGGGTAGAAATAGTCTGAAGACATGAGATCCCATATCCCTAACACACCAATATCTCCCATAGTCGCCACAGTTCTGTCACATACTGATAAATATTTTCCTCTTGTGGAACACAGGACATCCCTCTCAGAGAAAAACAGGGCTATCCTCTATGTTCTCTGGCTTAGCGACTATCTTCGTGTCTTGCTTTTCTTCTGTGCATCTTGGCTGTATATAAAAATGAAGGCTGCCGAGTGGGGATTACATAGAGCTGGAAGGGAGTCTTGTCCTCCAGAAATCTTTGTTTGCAAATGCCCTGTCTTCTAGTGGTAGATACTTAACCCCATGGTCCCTGTATTCCACAAGAACTAACAGAAAAGGATTTATCAGTAAGTTCACAAAAATCCCCTTATATACAGCTTCCAAAGACAAAATACTTCTTCAAGAGAAATACTATCTCTATATTAGTATGAAAGAATTAAAGGGATAGTACTTTTTCATAAAAAAGCAGTTCCAATTAATTTTAATAATCTTTGGGCCATGGAGAGTGTTATATCAGTACTGTCAGAGTTGTAGTTCAAGAGTAATTGAATGATAAAGTATCTCCCTCCCTCCACTTTTACCTAGTGGAATGTGGAATCTGGTCTCTTGACCGGAAAGGTCACAGCAAGGGAGAATCTTCTTACTGTGACCATAAGGAAAACCCTGCCCCCCTTGACAGGTTTTTCCAATTTTTCCCTGATCCTAATTGAAGATTGTCCCTCATCTGGACAGTCTTGCTGCTCTGAGGTGAGCAGTGTTACATCAGTAAAAGGGACGGGAGGGGGATACTTTATCATTCTATTACTCTTGTACCACAACTCTGACAGTATTGATATAACAATCTCCATGGACCAAATACTATGAAGATTAATTGGAACTGCTTTTATTGTGACACATTACTATCCCTTTCATTTATTTAAAAATGTGTATAGCTGTCCATGCAATAATCTTTGATTGGAAAATATTCAGCTATTACAAATAAAGAAATGGAGCTAAGCACAGATGTCCTCTTTCACCCCTCTTCTTGGAACAAGGGTTGGAATCGTTAGCACAAAAACATAGGGAATGTGGAATATTTCATTGTGATAAGGAAGATAAAGTATCCTTATATGCAGATGATAAGAGAACTTTATTTGTACTTTGAAAGATTTCCATTTGATTTTCCTTTTTTAACCAGTTCAGAGCCAGATCACAGACAAGGCGCACAAGGCACCTGTTAGGGCCCGGCCAAATGAGGGGGCCCGGGAACCTCATCCCGATTCTGGACTCTGCTCAGTGCTCCCCAACTCCCCATAACTCTATTCATGCCGAACTGACTCTCGGGCCTGGCCGCCCGGTCAAATGAGGCCGGAAGCCCAGCAGAAACCTCATTCCTGCTCGCTCTCCATGCCGAATCATGTCGCCGCTGTCTCTGAGTCCTAGACCTATGGTATAATGAATTAAGTTTAAGTGGCTGAGGCTCAGTCTGGATGCTGCATTGTGCCATGTGCACGTGTCAGGACTTCCTGTTCTCCTGGCACATGTGCATATGGGGAGGGCAGCACACTGATCACGCAGCGGCAGGTCTATAAAGTAGAAGACTTCCCATTCGCTCTGTTGGGAGGCGACTTCTGTCCTGGCAGGTGCACACTGGCAACAGCGCTTGGAGCGGCCGACTGCAGGTGCACATAGGGTTGCCACCCAGCCGGTATTTTACCGGCAGGCCAGTAAAAAATTGGCTTCTGTCCAATGTTAAGTCTATGGAGGGAATGCCATGGCCGGTATTTTTTTTAAGAAAAGGTGGCAACCCTAGGTGCACATGGTAAGGGCCAGGCCTGCTGGCCCATAACTAACTCACACACAGATTCTGCCACATAACATTGAAGTTGAGGATACATAAACAGTATATATGTTTAGTGCAACTGTGCAAGCCTACTACAAAAATACAGTAAAACGATTAAGAGATATACTGATTGTAATGCAACATTCAAAGTTACTAATAAGGCTAGCATTGTTGTAATCACTTGTCTATCAAATGGTCAGTAAGTGTAATACCATACCTCCCAAGTGTCCCTCTTTAAGACCCAAATCCCTCTGTCCCTCTTTTCCACCCTGATGTCCCTCTTTTTAGGATATCATATTGCTTGTTGTGTATATAAGTGTATCACATTGCTCTATAGCATTATAACTCACATTATTGTTTGTAGAAACATCAGTATTTGTGTTTATAAATGACTCTGTGTAAATAAAATCCTTAGATCTTGTTATAAGTCATTTATTAGGTTACACAAGGAGATATCAATAGGTCATGAAACAGCCTAAAAATTCCTGGTAATGCCCCTCCCATGAGCCACGCCCCCAGCAACACCTCTTAAAACACAAGTGTCCCTCTTTGGCAATTTGAAATGTTGGGAGGTATGTAATACTTATCATTTTTATTAAACTAGAATAAAACAAAAATCACTTTGTATCTCATATACTGTACAGTATGTTTAGTGCAAGCCTACTGCAAAAAAGTAAAGTAAAACAACAATTAAGATATAGTAATTGTAACGTAACATTCAAAGTTACTCACTAATAAGGCTAGCATTGTAATATCTTATCTGTCAATGGGCAGTCAGTCTAATACTTAACATTTTATTAAACTAGAATAAAACCCAAATCACTTTATCTCATATATGTATATCTGAGTGTCTATAAAAACAAATACTTTTGTTTTTATAGAAACACCCAGATATTCCTATATGAGATTACAAAGTTATTTTGGTTTTATCATTTATTCTATTTTAATAATGGTTAAAGGAGCAGTAAACTTTTATTTATGAAAACATATATTTTATAGAGCTTTTCCTGCTGAGTAAAACAAGGTCACTCCCATCGCTGTCAGATGTTTTAGTCAAAATTTATAGCTGTTCAGATAATCAGGAAGTGAATTTACTGTGTTTACTTCCTGATAGTTCTAACTGACAGGAAGTGAATTTACTGTGTTTACTTCCTGATAGTTCTAACTGACAGGAAGTGAATTTACTGTGTTTACTTCCTGATAGTTCTAACTGACAGGAAGTGACTCAGCAGTTTCTATCACATTCTGTGGAGAACTGTATGTCTCTGACTTTTCTGACTTTCCTCTCCATTAGAATCTAACAGGAAATCGAATTAGAATTTGACCACTAGAGGGCAATGCTAATGTAAAAAAACATGGGTTTAAACTGTAATAACTCTGTAAGTATATATCTCTCAGCAGTGGGAGTACCCTTATTTTACTCAGCAGCAAAATCCCTAAAATATATATGTTTTCATAAAAATAGTTTACTGCTCCTTTAAGTATTAGACTTACTGCCCACTGACAGATAAGAGATTACAATACAGAACTAGTCTTATTAGTGCATGTTACAATGGCTAAATCTTATCTGCATACTTCTCTCTGGCATTCAAAGGGTTAATTCTACCTACACATTGTTTAGTTTACACTTCAGTTTTGTGGGCCCAGGCACTCAAAGGGTGATCCAATGATTGGATAACCCATTGAGTGCCTGTGGCAACAAAACTGTAGTTTAACCATTTGAGTGCTGTGGCAACAAAACTGTAGTGTAAACTAAAACGATGTGTAGGTAGCCAGGGTTAGGGAGGTATGGGGGGGTGTTACTATATGGGTTAAGGGAGGCCCCAAATTGGTACCTTGCATAAGACCCCATGCAGGGCCGGATTTGCCATTAGGCAAAGTAGGCACCTGCCTACAGGCGCACGCCACCGAGGGGCGCCTGCCATTGGGATTTTTTTTTTTTTTAATATCCTTTTTTTTTTTTTTTTTTTTTTTTTTAATTAAAAAAAAAAAAAAAAGTAGCCACCTCGCTGGTCCCCCCCCCCCCCCGTTCCCTATTTCCTACCTCCCCGGCAGGACATGTCTGTGCCTCTCCTGTAGGTGGTGAGCTCCCTCGTCACATCTTTAGGAATGCAGAGCGCTGGGAGATGACATCATCTCCAAGCGCTCTGCATTCCTAAACAGGAGACCGCGTAGGAGCTCCATCAGCTACAGGACTGTGCCAAAGGAGGCACAGATGACAGATCTCCTACCAGAGAGGTAGGAAACGGACAACGGGGGGAGGTAGGAAACGGACCATGTCAAGGCAACATGGAGATGGTGGATGCAAGTTGGAGCCGAAGGGGGGCAATGTGAGGGTAACATGGAGATGGTGGGGGCAATGTGGACCTAATGGGGGGCAAGTTGAGGCTGATGGGGTTGGGGGCAATGTGAGGGGATATGGAGATGATGGGGCAATGTGAGGGTCAATTTTAGGATGATGGGGGGCAAAGTGAGGGTCAATATGGAGATGATGGGGGGCAAGTTGGAGCTGATGGGGGCAATATGGAGATGATGGGGGGGCAAGTTGGAGCTGATGGGGTTAGGGGCAATGTGAGGGGATATGGAGATGATGGGGCAATGTGAGGGGCAATTTTGAGATGATGGGGCAAAGTGAGGGGCAATATGGAGATGATGGGGGCAAGTTGGAGCTGATGGGGGGCAAGGTAAGGGGCAATATGGAGCTGATGGGGGGCAATATGGAGCTGATGAGCATTGTGGAGGTGTCCAGTGGAGTTGGCAAATTGGGGGGGGGGGGCGCTTCACAGTTCTGTGCCTACAGGCTCCTGAGATGTAAATCCGACCCTGACCCCATGGAGTGTTAATCCGGCTTTGAAGCAGTTCACTGTTACGTCTCTTCTCCCCTACAGTGCTAAGCATAGTTCACACATTTCTTGCTGTTTATAGACAAATGAAAAAAAAATCAAATATTTCAACCATACATCACACGCTGTATTTCAGAAGATACCATTTGTTTGCGGACACCCCACAAACACAACCAAAATCTTTTACCCAGAATGCAAAAAATATATATATATTGACATCAATAAAGTGAAAGAAAACGGATGTCCTGGAGTGAATTATTTCTGTGTTCCTCCAGCAAATGTTTATGGTTCTAAGTTTAGTATTAACTTGCCTTTCTACAATACCAAAGTTCACTATGCAAAGATCTTTCTATAGAAATTAGCAATTGAGCAAAATGTTAACATTCTCCTTTTTTTCTCCATTTTGAAACATTCTACTAATTCAAGCACAAAATAATGGGAAACAAACCATGCAAAATTCCAATATCAGGGACTGCTCGTCTACAACTAGAACCCAAGGCTGGTTTCCTATGAAATACCACAACATGGTGCTAAGGAAGGGGTTCATATTTGCACCTCCAAATATACTGAAAATCATGGAATACCATATTAGGTTATGTATCTGCAGGCCTCATGAATAAAACACTGCCCCACTGGTAGGAAATGGCATAATGTAGAGGGTTTCAGGTCAACAAAACACAAAATGTCCGGCTACAGTAGATTCTCTGTGTACTGTGTGATTATGTTGTAAGACAGGACATTACCCAGAATCCCTGACTGCAGTGGACGTTGTGTATACTGCATACCTCCCAACATTTCAAATGGCGAAAGAGGGACACTTCTGTTTTAGGTGGCGTTTCTGGGGGCGTGGCTGGTAGGCGGGGCATTTCCAAGAATTTTTAAGTTATTTCTTGACCCATCTGCATCTCTTTGTGTAACTGATAAATGATTTAGAGCAAGACTAAAGTATTTTAATAGCCCCTATTAATGTATAAACACATATACTGACAATTAAAAACACATTTATGTATGTTTTATTGCTGTGGAGCAATGCAATACACACCACTCATTCTGATGTCCTAAAAAGAGGGACAAAAGGGTAGAAAAGAGGGACAGAGGGATTTGGATCTCAAAGAGGGACCATCTCTCCTAAAGAGGGACACTTGGGAGGTATGATACTGTGTGATTACGTGGTAAGGCAGGACATTATCCAGAATCCCTGACTGCAGTGGAAGTTGTGTATACTGTGTGATTATGTGGTAAGGCAGGACATTATCCAGAATCCCTGACTGCAGTGGAAGTTGTGTATACTGTGTGATTATGTGGTAAGGGAGGACATTACCCAGAATCCCTGACTGCAGTGGAAGTTGTGTATACTGCATGATTATGTGGTAAGGGAGGACATTACCCAGAATCCCTGGCTGCAGTGGAAGTTGTGTATACTGTGTGATTATGTGGTAAGGGAGGACATTACCCAGAATCCCTGGCAGCAGTGGACGTTGTGTATACTGTGTGATTATGTGGTAAGGCAGGATATTACCCAGAATCCCTGACTGCAGTGGAAGTTGTGTATACTGTGATTATGTGGTAAGGCAGGACATTACCCAGAATCCCTGACTGCAGTGGAAGGTCTGTATACTGTGTGATTATGTGGTAAGGAAGGACAATACCCAGAATCCCTGGCTGCAGTGGAAGTTGTGTATGCTGTGTGATTACGTGGTAACGAAGGACAATACCCAGAATCCCTGGTAATAGTGGAAGTCGTGTATACTGTGTGATTATGTGGTAAGGGAGGTCATTACCCAGAATCCCTGGCTGCAGTGGAAGTTGTGTATACTGTGTGATTATGTGGTAAGGGAGGACATTACCCAGAATCCCTGGCAGCAGTGGACGTTGTGTATACTGTGTGATTATGTGGTAAGGCAGGATATTACCCAGAATCCCTGACTGCAGTGGAAGTTGTGTATACTGTGTGATTATGTGGTAAGGCAGGACATTACCCAGAATCCCTGACTGTAGTGGAAGGTCTGTATACTGTGATTATTTGGTAAGGCAGGACATTACCCAGAATCCCTGAATGCAGTGGAAGGTCTGTATACTGTGTGATTATGTGGTAACGAAGGACAATACCCAGAATCCCTGGTAATAGTGGAAGTTGTGTCTACTGTATGATTATGTGGTAAGGGAGGTCATTACCCAGAATCCCTCGGTGCAGTGGAAGTTGTGTGTACTGAGTGATTACATGTTAAAGGAGGACATTACCCAGAATCCCTGACTGCAGTGGAAGGTCTGTATACTATGTGATTATGTGGTAAGATAGGACATTACCCAGAATCCCTGGCTGCAGTGGAAGTTGTATATACTGTGTGATTATGTGGTAAGGGAGGACATTATCCAGAATCCCTGACTGCAGTGGAAGTTGTGTATACTGTGTGATTATGTGGTAAGGGAGGACATTACCCAGAATCCCTGACTGCAGTGGAAGTTGTGTATACTGCATGATTATGTGGTAAGGGAGGACATTACCCAGAATCCCTGGCTGCAGTGGAAGTTGTGTATACTGTGTGATTATGTGGTAAGGGAGGACATTACCCAGAATCCCTGGCAGCAGTGGACGTTGTGTATACTGTGTGATTATGTGGTAAGGCAGGATATTACCCAGAATCCCTGACTTCAGTGGAAGTTGTGTATACTGTGATTATGTGGTAAGGCAGGACATTACCCAGAATCCCTGACTGCAGTGGAAGGTCTGTATTAGGGTGACCACATTTCCCTTCTGCCATTCCGGGACGTGGTCACCCTAGCCCCGTCATACCTTAAGTCCCTGGTGGTCTAGCGGCGTAGAATGTGCTCTGTGCCTCCTCCGGCACAGAGCTGAAGCTCCCGCGCGGTATGGCCAGTAATGCAGAGCGCTGGGAGTGATGTCATCTCCCAGCGCTCTGTATTACTAGAGCGCTTGCCTCCAGGTAAGCTGCATTGCCGCCCTGGATGTCAGCCTGCAAGCGGTGTGTCATATCATGGACGCCGCGAGCGGCGTCCATGATGTGACACACCGCTTGCAGGCTGACATCCAGGGCGGCTTGCCTTCATTCCGGGACACTTCATTGTCCCGGTTGAAGGGGACCCGGGACGCGGGACATAGCCCTGAAATAAGGGACAGTCCCGGACGTTCCGGGACCCGTGGTCACCCTAGTCTGTATACTGTGTGATTATGTGGTAAGGAAGGACAATACCCAGAATCCCTGGCTGCAGTGGAAGTTGTGTATACTGTGTGATTACGTGGTAACGAAGGACAATACCCAGAATCCCTGGTAATAGTGGAAGTCGTGTATACTGTGTGATTATGTGGTAAGGGAGGTCATTACCCAGAATCCCTGGCTGCAGTGGAAGTTGTGTATACTGTGTGATTATGTGGTAAGGAAGGACAATACCCAGAATCCCTGGCTGCAGTGGAAGTTGTGTATACTGTGTGATTATGTGGTAAGGGAGGACATTATCCAGAATCCCTGACTGCAGTGGAAGTTGTGTATACTGTGTGATTATGTGGTAAGGGAGGACATTACCCAGAATCCCTGACTGCAGTGGAAGTTGTGTATACTGCATGATTATGTGGTAAGGGAGGACATTACCCAGAATCCCTGGCTGCAGTGGAAGTTGTGTATACTGTGTGATTATGTGGTAAGGGAGGACATTACCCAGAATCCCTGGCAGCAGTGGACGTTGTGTATACTGTGTGATTATGTGGTAAGGCAGGATATTACCCAGAATCCCTGACTGCAGTGGAAGTTGTGTATACTGTGATTATGTGGTAAGGCAGGACATTACCCAGAATCCCTGACTGCAGTGGAAGGTCTGTATACTGTGTGATTATGTGGTAAGGAAGGACAATACCCAGAATCCCTGGCTGCAGTGGAAGTTGTGTATGCTGTGTGATTACGTGGTAACGAAGGACAATACCCAGAATCCCTGGTAATAGTGGAAGTCGTGTATACTGTGTGATTATGTGGTAAGGGAGGTCATTACCCAGAATCCCTGGCTGCAGTGGAAGTTGTGTATACTGTGTGATTATGTGGTAAGGGAGGACATTACCCAGAATCCCTGGCAGCAGTGGACGTTGTGTATACTGTGTGATTATGTGGTAAGGGAGGTCATTACCCAGAATCCCTGGCTGCAGTGGAAGTTGTGTATACTGTGTGATTATGTGGTAAGGGAGGACATTACCCAGAATCCCTGGCTGCAGTGGAAGTTGTGTATACTGTGTGATTATGTGGTAAGGCAGGATATTACCCAGAATCCCTGACTGCAGTGGAAGTTGTGTATACTGTGATTATGTGGTAAGGCAGGACATTACCCAGAATCCCTGACTGCAGTGGAAGGTCTGTATACTGTGTGATTATGTGGTAAGGGAGGTCATTACCCAGAATCCCTGGCTGCAGTGGAAGTTGTGTATACTGTGTGATTATGTGGTAAGGAAGGACAATACCCAGAATCCCTGGCTGCAGTGGAAGTTGTGTATACTGTGTGATTATGTGGTAAGGGAGGACATTATCCAGAATTCCTGACTGCAGTGGAAGTTGTGTATACTGTGTGATTATGTGGTAAGGGAGGACATTACCCAGAATCCCTGACTGCAGTGGAAGTTGTGTATACTGCATGATTATGTGGTAAGGGAGGACATTACCCAGAATCCCTGGCTGCAGTGGAAGTTGTGTATACTGTGTGATTATGTGGTAAGGGAGGACATTACCCAGAATCCCTGGCAGCAGTGGACGTTGTGTATACTGTGTGATTATGTGGTAAGGCAGGATATTACCCAGAATCCCTGACTTCAGTGGAAGTTGTGTATACTGTGATTATGTGGTAAGGCAGGACATTACCCAGAATCCCTGACTGCAGTGGAAGGTCTGTATTAGGGTGACCACATTTCCCTTCTGCCATTCCGGGACGTGGTCACCCTAGCCCCGTCATACCTTAAGTCCATGGTGGTCTAGCGGCGTAGAATGTGCTCTGTGCCTCCTCCGGCACAGAGCTGAAGCTCCCGCGCGGTATGGCCAGTAATGCAGAGCGCTGGGAGTGATGTCATCTCCCAGCGCTCTGTATTACTAGAGCGCTTGCCTCCAGGTAAGCTGCATTGCCGCCCTGGATGTCAGCCTGCAAGCGGTGTGTCATATCATGGACGCCGCGAGCGGCGTCCATGATGTGACACACCGCTTGCAGGCTGACATCCAGGGCGGCTTGCCTTCATTCCGGGACACTTCATTGTCCCGGTTGAAGGGGACCCGGGACGCGGGACATAGCCCTGAAATAAGGGACAGTCCCGGACGTTCCGGGACCCGTGGTCACCCTAGTCTGTATACTGTGTGATTATGTGGTAAGGAAGGACAATACCCAGAATCCCTGGCTGCAGTGGAAGTTGTGTATACTGTGTGATTACGTGGTAACGAAGGACAATACCCAGAATCCCTGGTAATAGTGGAAGTCGTGTATACTGTGTGATTATGTGGTAAGGGAGGTCATTACCCAGAATCCCTGGCTGCAGTGGAAGTTGTGTATACTGTGTGATTATGTGGTAAGGGAGGACATTACCCAGAATCCCTGGCAGCAGTGGACGTTGTGTATACTGTGTGATTATGTGGTAAGGCAGGATATTACCCAGAATCCCTGACTGCAGTGGAAGTTGTGTATACTGTGATTATGTGGTAAGGCAGGACATTACCCAGAATCCCTGACTGCAGTGGAAGGTCTGTATACTGTGTGATTATGTGGTAAGGAAGGACAATACCCAGAATCCCTGGCTGCAGTGGAAGTTGTGTATACTGTGTGATTACGTGGTAACGAAGGACAATACCCAGAATCCCTGGTAATAGTGGAAGTCGTGTATACTGTGTGATTATGTGGTAAGGGAGGTCATTACCCAGAATCCCTGCTGCAGTGGAAGTTGTGTATACTGTGTGATTATGTGGTAAGGGAGGACATTACCCAGAATCCCTGACTGCAGTGGAAGTTGTGTATACTGCATGATTATGTGGTAAGGGAGGACATTACCCAGAATCCCTGGCTGCAGTGGAAGTTGTGTATACTGTGTGATTATGTGGTAAGGGAGGACATTACCCAGAATCCCTGGCAGCAGTGGACGTTGTGTATACTGTGTGATTATGTGGTAAGGCAGGATATTACCCAGAATCCCTGACTGCAGTGGAAGTTGTGTATACTGTGATTATGTGGTAAGGCAGGACATTACCCAGAATCCCTGACTGCAGTGGAAGGTCTGTATACTGTGTGATTATGTGGTAAGGAAGGACAATACCCAGAATCCCTGGCTGCAGTGGAAGTTGTGTATACTGTGTGATTACGTGGTAACGAAGGACAATACCCAGAATCCCTGGTAATAGTGGAAGTCGTGTATACTGTGTGATTATGTGGAAAGGGAGGTCATTACCCAGAATCCCTGGCTGCAGTGGAAGTTGTGTATACTGTGTGATTATGTGGTAAGGGAGGACATTACCCAGAATCCCTGGCAGCAGTGGACGTTGTGTATACTGTGTGATTATGTGGTAAGGCAGGATATTACCCAGAATCCCTGACTGCAGTGGAAGTTGTGTATACTGTGATTATTTGGTAAGGCAGGACATTACCCAGAATCCCTGACTGCAGTGGAAGGTCTGTATACTGTGTGATTATGTGGTAACGAAGGACAATACCCAGAATCCCTGGTAATAGTGGAAGTTGTGTCTACTGTATGATTATGTGGTAAGGGAGGTCATTACCCAGAATCCCTCGGTGCAGTGGAAGTTGTGTGTACTGAGTGATTACATGTTAAAGGAGGACATTACCCAGAATCCCTGACTGCAGTGGAAGGTCTGTATACTGTGTGATTATGTGGTAAGGGAGGTCATTACCCAGAATCCCTGGCTGCAGTGGAAGGTCTGTATACTATGTGATTATGTGGTAAGATAGGACATTACCCAGAATCCCTGGCTGCAGTGGAAGTTGTATATACTGTGTGATTATGTGGTAAGGCAGGACATTACCCAGAATCCCTGACTGCAGTGGAAGGTCTGTATACTATGTGATTATGTGGTAAGATAGGACATTACCCAGAATCCCTGGCTGCAGTGGAAGTTGTATATACTGTGTGATTATGTGGTAAGGCAGGACATTACCCAGAATCCCTGACTGCAGTGGAAGGTCTGTATACTATGTGATTATGTGGTAAGATAGGACATTACCCAGAATCCCTGGCTGCAGTGGAAGTTGTGTATACTGTGTGATTATGTGGTAAGGGAGGACATTACCCAGAATCCCTGACTGCAGTGGAAGTTGTGTATACTGTGTGATTATGTGGTAAGATAGGACATTACCCAGAATCCCTGGCTGCAGTGGAAGTTGTATATACTGTGTGATTATGTGGTAAGATAGGTCATTACCCAGAATCCCTGGCTGCAGTGGAAGGTCTGTATACTGTGTGATTATGTGGTAAGATAGGACAATACCCAGAATCCCTGACTGCAGTGGAAGGTCTGTATACTGTGTGATTATGTGGTAAGATAGGAC
Source organism: Rhinophrynus dorsalis (assembly GCA_037306005.1). Classification (NCBI taxonomy): domain Eukaryota; kingdom Metazoa; phylum Chordata; class Amphibia; order Anura; family Rhinophrynidae; genus Rhinophrynus; species Rhinophrynus dorsalis. The sequence continues at coordinate 189,426,047 of CM074727.1, read as the reverse complement.
ATTACCCAGAATCCCTGGCTGCAGTGGAAGTTGTGTATACTGTGTGATTATGTGGTAAGGCAGGACATTACCCAGAATCCCTGGTAATAGTGGAAGTTGTGTATACTGTGTGATTATGTGGTAAGGGAGATCATTACCCAGAATCCCTGGCTGTAGTGGAAGTTGTGTATACTGAGTGATTACATGTTAAAGGAGGACATTACCCAGAATCCCTGACTGTAGTGGAAGGTCTGTATACTGTGTGATTATGTGGTAAGGCAGGTCATTACCCAGAATCCCCGACTGCAATGGACGTTGTGTATACTGTGTGATTATATGGTAAGATAGGACATTACCCAGAATCCCTGACTGCAGTGGAAGTTGTATATACTGTGTGATTATGTGGTAAGGCAGGTCATTACCCAGAATCCCTGACTGTAGTGGAAGGTCTGTATACTGTGTGATTATGTGGTAAGGGAGGTCATTACCCAGAATCCCTGACTGCAGTGGAAGGTCTGTATACTGTGTGATTATGTGGTAAGGGAGGACATTACCCAGAATCCCCGACTGCAATGGACGTTGTGTATACTGTGTGATTATATGGTAAGATAGGACATTACCCAGAATCCCTGACTGCAGTGGACGTTGTGTATACTATGTGATTATGTGGTAAGGGAGGACATTACCCAGAATCCCTGACTGCAGTGGAAGGTCTGTATACTGTGTGATTATGTGGTAAGGGAGGACATTACCCAGAATCCCCGACTGCAGTGGAAGTTGTGTATACTGTGTGATTATATGGTAAGATAGGACATTACCCAGAATCCCCGACTGCAGTGGAAGTTGTGTATACTGTGATTATGTGGTAAGATAGGACATTACCCAGAATCCCTGACTGCAGTGGACGTTGTGTATACTATGTGATTATGTGGTAAGGGAGGACATTACCCAGAATCCCTGACTGCAGTGGAAGGTCTGTATACTGTGTGATTATGTGGTAAGATAGGACATTACCCAGAATCCCTGGCTGCAGTGGAAGTTGTGTATACTGTGTGATTATGTGGTAAGGGAGGACATTACCCAGAATCCCTGGCTGCAGTGGAAGTTGTGTATACTGTGTGATTATGTGGTAAGGGAGGACATTACCCAGAATCCCTGGCTGCAGTGGAAGTTGTGTATACTGTGTGATTATGTGGTAAGGGAGGTCATTACCCAGAATCCCTGACTGTAGTGGAAAGTCTGTATACTGTGTGATTATGTGGTAAGGGAGGTCATTACCCAGAATCCCTGACTGTAGTGGAAGGTCTGTATACTGTGATTATGTGGTAAGGGAGGTCATTACCCAGAATCCCTGGCTGCAGTGGAAGGTCTGTATACTGTGTGATTATGTGGTAAGGGAGGACATTACCCAGAATCCCTGGCTGCAGTGGAAGTTGTGTATACTGTGTGATTATGTGGTAAGGGAGGTCATTACCCAGAATCCCTGGCTGCAGTGGAAGGTCTGTATACTGTGTGATTATGTGGTAAGGAAGGACAATACCCAGAATCCCTGGCTGCAGTGGAAGTTGTGTATACTGTGTGATTACATGGTAAGGGAGGTCATTACCCAGAATCCCTGGCTGCAGTGGAAGGTCTGTATACTGTGTGATTATGTGGTAAGGAAGGACAATACCCAGAATCCCTGGCTGCAGTGGAAGTTGTGTATACTGTGTGATTACGTGGTAAGATAGGACATTACCCAGAATCCCTGGCTGCAGTGGAAGTTGTGTATACTATTACCTTATGTGGTAAGGTAGGTCATTACCCAGAATCCCTGGCTGCAGTGGAAGTTGTGTATACTATTACCTTATGTGGTAAGGTAGGTCATTACCCACAATCCCTGGCTGCAGTGGAAGTTGTGTATACTGTGTGATTATGTGGTAAGGCAGGATATTACCCAGAATCCCTGGCTGGAGGGGAATATTGGTTTGCTTTTAGTTTGAAGGTTTGAACTTCATTAACATATTTGCAAAAGATCATAATTAGCAATTTTTAGTTTCATATTTTTATCTCTCCTCCGTGTTTTCTTTTTTGTACATTTTCAGCTTCCTGACTCTGTGTTGCTCCCTCGCTCAGCAGTTTCTCTAATGTCGCAATACATCCTCTGTGTAATAGTGTGAATTCCACTCCTGCATTTACTTCTGTGTCTGACTGAGGCCAGTGACCAGACCCGACTGCTGGACACTCTTGTACAGACCGTTCCCCACATACGCTGGATAACAGACATTTTTTATCAGCTTACTGAACACAAAAAGGGGAAGTTGGTCTATTTACAAGAACAAGTCGATATAATATACACAGCCTCAGTCTCCTGTGTAGCACAGATCCCACAGACACACACCCCAGAAGTTCTGATATTCCAGACAAGCAGGGAATCATCTCACCCTGAATTATGGACCACAGAAACCCCATCTAGTCACCCTGCTGTGGGCATCACTGAATGGACTGAAGGACAGCACCTGCAAAACGCAACATAACAGTAAGTAGACAATTAAGCCTTTGAGCACCTGTGGGGTGACAAAGCATTGAGAGTATTACTTTGCACCTTCCTGTGAGTCTCAGAGGATTATTGAGTAAATAATAGAATGAAGAACAGGACGCGGATTGTCCTAATCAATGGTATTCATTCTGAGGACAGATGAGATGCCAGTGAGGTGCCGCAGCAGTCAGTAGCAGAGCCTGTTCACTATCTTCATTAGGGACATTAGTGGTGAAATGCAAGTTAAGGTGTGTCTTTTTGCAGATGATACAAATATCTGCAACAGGGTTGACTCTTCAGCAGGGAGAGTAAGATACATAGTAACAGTAAATAAGGTTGAAAAAAGACACAAGTCCATCAAGTTCAACTTTTCCCTCATAACCCAGTAAAAACTAGCATTATGAGACTTCATACCACAAAAACGAGTATTAGTCTGTTTACTGGAACTTCCAGTAATATGGGTAAAGTGTGGTACCTAGTCTCAATTCAGTGTAATATGGGTAAAGTATGGTACCTAGTCTCAGATCACGGTAATATGGGTAAAGTGTGGTACCTAGTCTCAGTTCAGTGTAATATGGGTAAAGTGTGGTACCTAGTCTCAATTCACTGTAATATGGGTAAAGTGTGGTACCTAGTCTGAGTTCAGTGTAATATGGGTAAAGAGTGGTACCTAGTCTCAGTTCAGTGTAATATGGGTAAAGTGTGATACCTAGTCTGAGTTCAGTGTAATATGGGTAAAGTGTGGTACCTAGTCTCAGTTCAGTGTAATATGGGTAAAGTGTGATACCTAGTCTGAGTTCAGTGTAATATGGGTAAAGTGTGGTACCTAGTCTCAGTTCAGTGTAATATGGGTAAAGAGTGATACCTAGTCTCAGTTCAGTGTAATATGAGTAAAGTGTGGTACCTAGTCTCAGTTCAGTGTAATATGGGTAAAGTGTGGTACCTAGTCTCAGTTCAGTGTAATATGGGTAAAGTGTGGTACCTAGTCTGAGATCACTATAATATGGGTAAAGTGTGGCACCTAGTCTCAGTTCAGTGTAATATGGGTAAAGTGTGGTACCTAGTCTCAGTTCAGTGTAATATGGGTAAAGTGTGGTACCTAGTCTGAGATCACTATAATATGGGTAAAGTGTGGCACCTAGTCTCAGTTCAGTGTAATATGGGTAAAGTGTGGTACCTAGTCTCAGTTCACTATAATATGGATAAAGTGTGGTACCTAGTCACAGTTCATTGTAATATGGGTAAAGTATAGTACCTAGTCTGAGTTCAGCGTAATATGGGTAAAGTGTGATACCTAGTCTCAGTTCAGTGTAATATGGGTAAAGTGTGGTACCTAGTCTCAGTTCAGTGTAATATGGATAAAGTGTGGTACCTAGTCTCAGTTCAGTGTAATATGGGTAAAGTGTGGTACCTAGTCTCAGTTCAGTGTAATATGGGTAAAGTGTGATACCTAGTCTGAGTTCAGTGTAATATGGGTAAAGTGTGGTACCTAGTCTCAGTTCAGTGTAATATGGGTAAAGAGTGATACCTAGTCTCAGTTCAGTGTAATATGAGTAAAGTGTGGTACCTAGTCACAGTTCATTGTAATATGGGTAAAGTATAGTACCTAGTCTGAGTTCAGCGTAATATGGGTAAAGTGTGATACCTAGTCTCAGTTCAGTGTAATATGGGTAAAGTGTGGTACCTAGTCTCAGTTCAGTGTAATATGGATAAAGTGTGGTACCTAGTCTCAGTTCAGTGTAATATGGGTAAAGTGTGATACCTAGTCTCAGTTCAGTGTAATATGGGTATAGTGTGGTACCTAGTCTCAGTTCAGTGTAATATGGGTAAAGTGTGGTACCTAGTCTCAGTTCAGTGTAATATGGGTAAAGTGTGGTACCTAGTCTCAGTTCAGTGTAGTATGGGTAAAGTATGGTACCTACTCTCAGTTCAGTGTAATATGGGTAGAGTGTGGTACCTAGTCTCAGTTCAGTGTAATATGGGTAAAGAGTGGTACCTAGTCTCAGTTCACTGTAATATGGGTAAAGTGCGATACCTAGTCTCTGTTCACTGTAATATGGGTAAAGAGTGGTGTAACGGAAGCTGAGAAGGGACCGGGTCGCCTTCCACTGTCGTTCCCGGGTCTCTCCTTCTCAACGCCGGACTGGCGCCGCCGGATGTACCGGTCGAGCAAATCAACGTTTCGGTAGTTGACTCCAAGTGGCGTCGAACCACGGGATGACCGACTCTACCTCAGAGGATGCGGATACCGGAGGGGTCACGGGCATTCGAACACCGTCGAGCGTTCGTAGAACCGGAGCAGGGAAAATGATGCAGGACACAAAGTAGCAGTAGTTAAGACGTTCGAGCACTCCGGTGCTCGAATCAAAGGTTTGAGCTGGAACAGGAGAACCACAAGGCAGAGTCCACGTTGCCGTCTGACAGGATACAAAGTCTGGTAGCGGGATCCTGTCAGCAGACGGACGAACGATACAGGAACCTGGTTCAGATGGGTGGCAGAGTGGCCACTTTAACCATGGGAACACAAAAGACTCCAGGACTCTGGTTCACTCCAAACATGACACACTTTATTGAACAAAAACCACATCTTTTATACAGTAAAACACAATACCACAATGGGATGGGAAGGGCCAGGTATTCTAATACAGACTTGGCCCAGGGACCAATCAGACACAATAGGCAGACGACACCGGTGACAAAACGGCCAATGGCAGGCAGTGTAATATGGATAAAGTGTGGTACCTAGTCTCAATTCAGTGTAATATGGGTAAAGTATGGTACTTAGTCTCTCTTCTGTGTAATATGGGTAAGGTGTGGAACCTAGTCTCAGTTCACTGTAATATGGGTAAAGTGTGGCACCTAGTCTCAGTTCACTGTAATATGGGTAAAGTATGGTACCTAGTCTCTGTTCCGTGTAATATGGGTAAAGTGTGGTACCTAGTCTGAGTTCAGTGTAATATGTGCAAAGAGTGGTACCTAGTCTCTGTTCAGTGTAATATGGGTAAAGTGTGGTACCTAGTATGAGTTCAGTGTAATATGGGTAAAGTATGGTACCTAGTCTCTGTTCCATGTAATATGAGTAAATTGTGATACCTAGTCTCAGTTCAGTGTAATATGGGTAAAGTGTGGTACCTAGTCTGAGTTCAGTGTAATATGTGCAAAGAGTGGTACCTAGTCTTTGTTCAGTGTAATATGGGTAAAGAGTGGTACCTAGTCTCAGTTCAGTGTAATATGGATAAAGGGTGGTACCTAGTCTTAGTTCACTGTAATATGGGGAAAGTGTGGCACCTAGTCTCAGTTCAGTGTAATATGGGTAAAGTGTGGCACCTAGTCTGAGTTCAGTGTAATATGTGCAAAGAGTGGTACCTAGTCTCAGTTCAGTGTAATATGGATAAAGAGTGGTACCTAGTCTCAGTTCAGTGTAATATGGATAAAGGGTGGTACCTAGTCTTAGTTCACTGTAATATGGGTAAAGTGTGGCACCTAGTCTCAGTTCAGTGTAATATGGGTAAAGTGTGGTACCTAGTCTTAGTTCACTGTAATATGGGTAAAGAGTGGTACTTAGTCTCAGTTCACTGTAATATGGATAAAGTGTGGTACCTAGTCTCAGTTCAGTGTAATATGGGTAAAGTGTGGTACCTAGTCTGAGTTCATTGTAATATGGGTAAAGTGTGATACCTAGTCTTAGTTCACTGTAATATGGGTAAAGAGTGGTACCTAGTCTCAGATCACTGTAATATGGGTAAAGTGTGGTACCTAGTCTCAGTTCACTGTAATATGGGTAAAGTGTGGTACCTAGTCTCAGTTCACTGTAATATGGGTAAAGTGTGATACCTAGTCTCAGTTCAGTGTAATATGGGTAAAGTGTGGTACCTAGTCTGAGTTCAGTGTAATATGTGCAAAGAGTGGTACCTAGTCTCTGTTCAGTGTAATATGGGGAAAGTGTGGTACCTAGTCTTTGTTCAGTATAATATGGGTAAAGAGTGGTACCTAGTCTCAGTTCAGTGTAATATGGATAAAGAGTGGTACCTAGTCTCGGTTCAGTGTAATATGGATAAAGGGTGGTACCTAGTCTCAGTTCAGTGTAATATGTATAAAGAGTGGTACCTAGTCTCAGTTCAGTGTAATATGGATAAAGGGTGGTACCAAGTCTCAGTTCAGTGTAATATGGATAAAGAATGGTACCTAGTCTTAGTTCACTATAATATGGGGACAGTGTGGCACCTAGTCTCAGTTCAGTGTAATATGGGTAAAGTGTGGTACCTAGTCTTAGTTCACTGTAATATGGGTAAAGAGTGGTACCTAGTCTCAGTTCACTGTAATATGGATAAAGTGTGGTACCTAGTCTCAGTTCAGTGTAATATGGGTAAAGTGTGGTACCTAGTCTGAGTTCATTGTAATATGGGTAAAGTGTGATACCTAGTCTTAGTTCACTGTAATATGGGTAAAGAGTGGTACCTAGTCTCAGATCACTGTAATATGGGTAAAGTGTGGTACCTAGTCTCAGTTCACTGTAATATGGGTAAAGTGTGGTACCTAGTCTCAGTTCACTGTAATATGGGTAAAGTGTGATACCTAGTCTCAGTTCAGTGTAATACGGGTAAAGTATGGTACCTAATCTCAGATCAGTGTAATACGGGTAAAGTGTGGTACCTAGTCTCAGTTCAGTGTAATATGGGTAAAATGTGGTACCTAGTCTCAGTTCATTGTAATATGGGTAAAGAGTGGTACCTAGTCTCAGTTCAGTGTAATATGGAGAAAGTGTGGTACCTAGTCTTTGTTCAGTGTAATATGGGTAAAGAGTGGTACCTAGTCTCAGTTCAGTGTAATATGGATAAAGGGTGGTACCTAGTCTTAGTTCACTGTAATATGGGGAAAGTGTGGTACCTAGTCTCTGTTCAGTGTAATATGGATAAAGTGTGGTACCTAGTCTCAATTCAGTGTAATATGGGTAAAGTATGGTACTTAGTCTCTCTTCTGTGTAATATGGGTAAGGTGTGGAACCTAGTCTCAGTTCACTGTAATATGGGTAAAGTGTGGCACCTAGTCTCAGTTCACTGTAATATGGGTAAAGTATGGTACCTAGTCTCTGTTCCGTGTAATATGGGTAAAGTGTGGTACCTAGTCTGAGTTCAGTGTAATATGTGCAAAGAGTGGTACCTAGTCTCTGTTCAGTGTAATATGGGTAAAGTGTGGTACCTAGTATGAGTTCAGTGTAATATGGGTAAAGTATGGTACCTAGTCTCTGTTCCATGTAATATGAGTAAATTGTGATACCTAGTCTCAGTTCAGTGTAATATGGGTAAAGTGTGGTACCTAGTCTGAGTTCAGTGTAATATGTGCAAAGAGTGGTACCTAGTCTTTGTTCAGTGTAATATGGGTAAAGAGTGGTACCTAGTCTCAGTTCAGTGTAATATGGATAAAGGGTGGTACCTAGTCTTAGTTCACTGTAATATGGGGAAAGTGTGGCACCTAGTCTCAGTTCAGTGTAATATGGGTAAAGTGTGGTACCTAGTCTGAGTTCAGTGTAATATGTGCAAAGAGTGGTACCTAGTCTCAGTTCAGTGTAATATGGATAAAGAGTGGTACCTAGTCTCAGTTCAGTGTAATATGGATAAAGGGTGGTACCTAGTCTTAGTTCACTGTAATATGGGTAAAGTGTGGCACTTAGTCTCAGTTCAGTGTAATATGGGTAAAGTGTGGTACCTAGTCTTAGTTCACTGTAATATGGGTAAAGAGTGGTACTTAGTCTCAGTTCACTGTAATATGGATAAAGTGTGGTACCTAGTCTCAGTTCAGTGTAATATGGGTAAAGTGTGGTACCTAGTCTGAGTTCATTGTAATATGGGTAAAGTGTGATACCTAGTCTTAGTTCACTGTAATATGGGTAAAGAGTGGTACCTAGTCTCAGATCACTGTAATATGGGTAAAGTGTGGTACCTAGTCTCAGTTCACTGTAATATGGGTAAAGTGTGGTACCTAGTCTCAGTTCACTGTAATATGGGTAAAGTGTGATACCTAGTCTCAGTTCAGTGTAATATGGGTAAAGTGTGGTACCTAGTCTGAGTTCAGTGTAATATGTGCAAAGAGTGGTACCTAGTCTCTGTTCAGTGTAATATGGGGGAAGTGTGGTACCTAGTCTTTGTTCAGTATAATATGGGTAAAGAGTGGTACCTAGTCTCAGTTCAGTGTAATATGGATAAAGAGTGGTACCTAGTCTCGGTTCAGTGTAATATGGATAAAGGGTGGTACCTAGTCTCAGTTCAGTGTAATATGTATAAAGAGTGGTACCTAGTCTCAGTTCAGTGTAATATGGATAAAGGGTGGTACCTAGTCTCAGTTCAGTGTAATATGGATAAAGAATGGTACCTAGTCTTAGTTCACTATAATATGGGGACAGTGTGGCACCTAGTCTCAGTTCAGTGTAATATGGGTAAAGTGTGGTACCTAGTCTTAGTTCACTGTAATATGGGTAAAGAGTGGTACCTAGTCTCAGTTCACTGTAATATGGATAAAGTGTGGTACCTAGTCTCAGTTCAGTGTAATATGGGTAAAGTGTGGTACCTAGTCTGAGTTCATTGTAATATGGGTAAAGTGTGATACCTAGTCTTAGTTCACTGTAATATGGGTAAAGAGTGGTACCTAGTCTCAGATCACTGTAATATGGGTAAAGTGTAGTACCTAGTCTCAGTTCACTGTAATATGGGTAAAGTGTGGTACCTAGTCTCAGTTCACTGTAATATGGGTAAAGTGTGATACCTAGTCTCAGTTCAGTGTAATACGGGTAAAGTATGGTACCTAATCTCAGATCAGTGTAATACGGGTAAAGTGTGGTACCTAGTCTCAGTTCAGTGTAATATGGGTAAAATGTGGTACCTAGTCTCAGTTCATTGTAATATGGGTAAAGAGTGGTACCTAGTCTCAGTTCAGTGTAATATGGAGAAAGTGTGGTACCTAGTCTTTGTTCAGTGTAATATGGGTAAAGAGTGGTACCTAGTCTCAGTTCAGTGTAATATGGATAAAGGGTGGTACCTAGTCTTAGTTCACTGTAATATGGGGAAAGTGTGGTACCTAGTCTCTGTTCAGTGTAATATGGGTAAAGAGTGGTACCTAGTCTCTGTTCAGTGTAATATGGGTAAAATGTGGTACCTAGTCTCAGTTCATTGTAATATGGGTAAAGAGTGGTACCTAGTCTCAGTTCAGTGTAATATGGAGAAAGTGTGGTACCTAGTCTTTGTTCAGTGTAATATGGGTAAAGAGTGGTACATAGTCTCAGTTCAGTGTAATATGGATAAAGGGTGGTACCTAGTCTTAGTTCACTGTAATATGGGGAAAGTGTGGCACCTAGTCTCAGTTCAGTGTAAAATGGGTAAAGTGTGGTACCTAGTCTTAGTTCACTGTAATATGGGTAAAGAGTGGTACCTAGTCTCAGTTCACTGTAATATGGATAAAGTGTGGTACCTAGTCTCAGTTCATTGTAATATGGGTAAAGTGTGATACCTAGTCTTAGTTCACTGTAATATGGGTAAAGAGTGATACCTAGTCTTAGTTCACTGTAATATGGGTAAAGAGTGGTACCTAGTCTCAGATCACTGTAATATAGGTAAAGTGTGGTACCTAGTCTCAGTTCAGTGTAATATGGGTAAAGAGTGGTACCTAGTCTCAGTTCAGTGTAATATGGGTAAAGTGTGGTACCTAGTCTCAGTTCATTGTAATATGGGTAAAGTGTGATACCTAGTCTTAGTTCACTGTAATATGGGTAAAGTGTGGCACCTAGTCTCAGTTCACTGTAATATGGGTAAAGTGCAGTACCTAGTCTCAGTTCACTGTAATATGGGTAAAGTGTGGTACCTAGTCTGAGTTCATTGTAATATGGGTAAAGTGTGATACCTAGTCTTAGTTCACTGTAATATGGATAAAGAGTGATACCTAGTCTCAGATCACTGTAATATGGGTAAAGTGTGGTACCTAGTCTCAGTTCACTGTAATATGGGTAAAGTGTGGTACCTAGTCTCAGTTCACTGTAATATGGGTAAAGTGTGATACCTAGTCTCAGTTCAGTGTAATATGGGTAAAGTGTGGTACCTAGTCTGAGTTCAGTGTAATATGTGCAAAGAGTGGTACCTAGTCTCTGTTCAGTGTAATATGGGGAAAGTGTGGTACCTAGTCTTTGTTCAGTGTAATATGGGTAAAGAGTGGTACCTAGTCTCAGTTCAGTGTAATATGGATAAAGAGTGGTACCTAGTCTCAGTTCAGTGTAATATGGATAAAGGGTGGTACCTAGTCTCAGTTCAGTGTAATATGGAGAAAGAGTGGTACCTAGTCTCAGTTCAGTGTAATATGGATAAAGGGTGGTACCTAGTCTCAGTTCAGTGTAATATGGATAAAGAATGGTACCTAGTCTTAGTTCACTGTAATATGGGGACAGTGTGGCACCTAGTCTCAGTTCAGTGTAATATGGGTAAAGTGTGGTACTTAGTCTTAGTTCACTGTAATATGGGTAAAGAGTGGTACCTAGTCTCAGTTCACTGTAATATGGATAAAGTGTGGTACCTAGTCTCAGTTCAGTGTAATATGGGTAAAGTGTGGTACCTAGTCTGAGTTCACTGTAATATGGGTAAAGAGTGGTACCTAGTCTCAGATCACTGTAATATGGATAAAGTGTGGTACCTAGTCTCAGTTCACTGTAATATGGGTAAAGTGTGGTACCTAGTCTCAGTTCACCGTAATATGGGTAAAGTGTGATACCTAGTCTCAGTTCAGTGTAATACGGGTAAAGTATGGTACCTAATCTCAGATCAGTGTAATACGGGTAAAGTGTGGTACCTAGTCTCAGTTCAGTGTAATATGGGTAAAATGTGGTACCTAGTCTCAGTTCATTGTAATATGGGTAAAGAGTGGTACCTAGTCTCAGTTCAGTGTAATATGGAGAAAGTGTGGTACCTAGTCTTTGTTCAGTGTAATATGGGTAAAGAGTGGTACCTAGTCTCAGTTCAGTGTAATATGGATAAAGGGTGGTACCTAGTCTTAGTTCACTGTAATATGGGGAAAGTGTGGTACCTAGTCTCTGTTCAGTGTAATATGGGTAAAGAGTGGTACCTAGTCTCTGTTCAGTGTAATATGGAGAAAGTGTGGTACCTAGTCTTTGTTCAGTGTAATATGGGTAAAGAGTGGTACATAGTCTCAGTTCAGTGTAATATGGATAAAGGGTGGTACCTAGTCTTAGTTCACTGTAATATGGGGAAAGTGTGGCACCTAGTCTCAGTTCAGTGTAATATGGGTAAAGTGTGGTACCTAGTCTTAGTTCACTGTAAAATGGGTAAAGAGTGGTACCTAGTCTCAGTTCACTGTAATATGGATTAAGTGTGGTACCTAGTCTCAGTTCATTGTAATATGGGTAAAGTGTGATACCTAGTCTTAGTTCGCTGTAATATGGGTAAAGTGTGGTACCTAGTCTGAGTTCACTGTAATATGGGTAAAGTGTGATACCTAGTCTTAGTTCACTGTAATATGGGTAAAGTGTGATACCTAGTCTTAGTTCACTGTAATATGGGTAAAGTGTGATACCTAGTCTTAGTTCACTGTAATATGGGTAAAGAGTGGTACCTAGTCTCAGATCACTGTAATATGGGTAAAGTGTGGTACCTAGTCTCAGTTCACTGTAATATGGGTAAAGAGTGGTACCTAGTCTCAGTTCAGTGTAATATGGGTAAAGTATGGTACCTAGTCTCAGTTCATTGTAATATGGGTAAAGTGTGATACCTAGTCTTAGTTCACTGTAATATGGGTAAAGTGTGGCACCTAGTCTCAGTTCACTGTAATATGGGTAAAGTGCGGTACCTAGTCTCAGTTCACTGTAATATGGGTAAAGTGCGGTACCTAGTCTTAGTTCACTGTAATATGGGTAAAGTGTGGTACCTAGTCTCAGTTCACTTTAATACGGGTAAAGTGTGGTACCTAGTCTTAGTTCAGTGTAGTATGGGTAAAATGTGGTACCTAGTCTCAGTTCATTGTAATATGGGTAAAATGTGGTACCTAGTCTCAGTTCATTGTAATATGGGTAAAGAGTGGTACCTAGTCTCAGTTCAGTGTAATATGGGTAAAGTGTGGCACCTAGTCTCAGTTCTGTGTAATATGGGTAAAGTGTGGTACCTAGTCTCAGTTCAGTGTAATATGGGTAAAGTGTGGTACCTAGTCTCAGTTCACTGTAATATGGATAAAGTGTGGTACCTAGTCTCAGTTCATTGTAATATGGGTAAAGTGTGATACCTAGTCTTAGTTCACTGTAATATGGGTAAAGTGTGGTACCTAGTCTCAGTTCACTTTAATACGGGTAAAGTGTGGTACCTAGTCTTAGTTCAGTGTAGTATGGGTAAAATGTGGTACCTAGTCTCAGTTCATTGTAATATGGGTAAAATGTGGTACCTAGTCTCAGTTCATTGTAATATGGGTAAAGAGTGGTACCTAGTCTCAGTTCAGTGTAATATGGGTAAAGTGTGGCACCTAGTCTCAGTTCTGTGTAATATGGGTAAAGTGTGGTACCTAGTCTCAGTTCAGTGTAATATGGGTAAAGTGTGGTACCTAGTCTCAGATCACTGTAATATGGGTAAAGTGTGGTACCTAGTCTCAGTTCACTGTAATATGGGTAAAGAGTGGTACCTAGTCTCAGTTCAGTGTAATATGGGTAAAGTGTGGTACCTAGTCTCAGTTCATTGTAATATGGGTAAAGTGTGATACCTAGTCTTAGTTCACTGTAATATGGGTAAAGTGTGGTACCTAGTCTCAGATAACTGTAATATGGGTAAAGTGTGGTACCTAGTTTCAGTTCACTGTAATATGGGTAAAGTGCGGTACCTAGTCTTAGTTCACTGTAGTATGGGTAAAGTGTGGCACCTAGTCTCAGATAACTGTAATATGGGTAAAGTGTGGTACCTAGTCTCAGTTCACTGTAATATGGGTAAAGTGTGGTACCTAGTCTCAGATAACTGTAATATGGGTAAAGTGTGGTACCTAGTCTCAGTTCACTGTAATATGGGTAAAGTGCGGTACCTAGTCTTAGTTCACTGTAATATGGGTAAAGTGTGGTACCTAGTCTCAGATAACTGTAATATGGGTAAAGTGTGGTACCTAGTCTCAGTTCACTGTAATATGGGTAAAGTGTGGTACCTAGTCTCAGTTCAGTGTAATATGGGTAAAGTGTGGTACCTAGTCTCAGTTCACTTTAATACGGGTAAAGTGTGGTACCTAGTCTTAGTTCAGTGTAGTATGGGTAAAATGTGGTACCTAGTCTCAGTTCATTGTAATATGGGTAAAATGTGGTACCTAGTCTCAGTTCATTGTAATATGGGTAAAGAGTGGTACCTAGTCTCAGTTCAGTGTAATATGGGTAAAGTGTGGCACCTAGTCTCAGTTCTGTGTAATATGGGTAAAGTGTGGTACCTAGTCTCAGTTCAGTGTAATATGGGTAAAGTGTGGTACCTAGTCTCAGTTCACTGTAATATGGATAAAGTGTGGTACCTAGTCTCAGTTCATTGTAATATGGGTAAAGTGTGATACCTAGTCTTAGTTCACTGTAATATGGGTAAAGTGTGGTACCTAGTCTCAGTTCACTTTAATACGGGTAAAGTGTGGTACCTAGTCTTAGTTCAGTGTAGTATGGGTAAAATGTGGTACCTAGTCTCAGTTCATTGTAATATGGGTAAAATGTGGTACCTAGTCTCAGTTCACTGTAATATGGGTAAAGTGTGGTACCTAGTCTCAGATAACTGTAATATGGGTAAAGTGTGGTACCTAGTCTCAGTTCACTGTAATATGGGTAAAGTGCGGTACCTAGTCTTAGTTCACTGTAATATGGGTAAAGTGTGGCACCTAGTCTCAGATAACTGTAATATGGGTAAAGTGTGGTACCTAGTCTCAGTTCACTGTAATATGGGTAAAGTGTGGTACCTAGTCTCAGATAACTGTAATATGGGTAAAGTGTGGTACCTAGTCTCAGTTCACTGTAATATGGGTAAAGTGCGGTACCTAGTCTTAGTTCACTGTAATATGGGTAAAGTGTGGTACCTAGTCTCAGATAACTGTAATATGGGTAAAGTGTGGTACCTAGTCTCAGTTCACTGTAATATGGGTAAAGTGTGGTACCTAGTCTCAGTTCAGTGTAATATGGGTAAAGTGTGGTACCTAGTCTCAGTTCACTTTAATACGGGTAAAATGTGGTACCTAGTCTCAGTTCATTGTAATATGGGTAAAATGTGGTACCTAGTCTCAGTTCATTGTAATATGGGTAAAGAGTGGTACCTAGTCTCAGTTCAGTGTAATATGGGTAAAGTGTGGCACCTAGTCTCAGTTCTGTGTAATATGGGTAAAGTGTGGTACCTAGTCTCAGTTCAGTGTAATATGGATAAAGGGTGGTACCTAGTCTTAGTTCACTGTAATATGGGGAAAGTGTGGTACCTAGTCTCTGTTCAGTGTAATATGGGTAAAGAGTGGTACCTAGTCTCTGTTCAGTGTAATATGGGTAAAATGTGGTACCTAGTCTCAGTTCATTGTAATATGGGTAAAGAGTGGTACCTAGTCTCAGTTCAGTGTAATATGGAGAAAGTGTGGTACCTAGTCTTTGTTCAGTGTAATATGGGTAAAGAGTGGTACATAGTCTCAGTTCAGTGTAATATGGATAAAGGGTGGTACCTAGTCTTAGTTCACTGTAATATGGGGAAAGTGTGGCACCTAGTCTCAGTTCAGTGTAAAATGGGTAAAGTGTGGTACCTAGTCTTAGTTCACTGTAATATGGGTAAAGAGTGGTACCTAGTCTCAGTTCACTGTAATATGGATAAAGTGTGGTACCTAGTCTCAGTTCATTGTAATATGGGTAAAGTGTGATACCTAGTCTTAGTTCACTGTAATATGGGTAAAGAGTGATACCTAGTCTTAGTTCACTGTAATATGGGTAAAGAGTGGTACCTAGTCTCAGATCACTGTAATATAGGTAAAGTGTGGTACCTAGTCTCAGTTCAGTGTAATATGGGTAAAGAGTGGTACCTAGTCTCAGTTCAGTGTAATATGGGTAAAGTGTGGTACCTAGTCTCAGTTCATTGTAATATGGGTAAAGTGTGATACCTAGTCTTAGTTCACTGTAATATGGGTAAAGTGTGGCACCTAGTCTCAGTTCACTGTAATATGGGTAAAGTGCAGTACCTAGTCTCAGTTCACTGTAATATGGGTAAAGTGTGGTACCTAGTCTGAGTTCATTGTAATATGGGTAAAGTGTGATACCTAGTCTTAGTTCACTGTAATATGGATAAAGAGTGATACCTAGTCTCAGATCACTGTAATATGGGTAAAGTGTGGTACCTAGTCTCAGTTCACTGTAATATGGGTAAAGTGTGGTACCTAGTCTCAGTTCACTGTAATATGGGTAAAGTGTGATACCTAGTCTCAGTTCAGTGTAATATGGGTAAAGTGTGGTACCTAGTCTGAGTTCAGTGTAATATGTGCAAAGAGTGGTACCTAGTCTCTGTTCAGTGTAATATGGGGAAAGTGTGGTACCTAGTCTTTGTTCAGTGTAATATGGGTAAAGAGTGGTACCTAGTCTCAGTTCAGTGTAATATGGATAAAGAGTGGTACCTAGTCTCAGTTCAGTGTAATATGGATAAAGGGTGGTACCTAGTCTCAGTTCAGTGTAATATGGAGAAAGAGTGGTACCTAGTCTCAGTTCAGTGTAATATGGATAAAGGGTGGTACCTAGTCTCAGTTCAGTGTAATATGGATAAAGAATGGTACCTAGTCTTAGTTCACTGTAATATGGGGACAGTGTGGCACCTAGTCTCAGTTCAGTGTAATATGGGTAAAGTGTGGTACTTAGTCTTAGTTCACTGTAATATGGGTAAAGAGTGGTACCTAGTCTCAGTTCACTGTAATATGGATAAAGTGTGGTACCTAGTCTCAGTTCAGTGTAATATGGGTAAAGTGTGGTACCTAGTCTGAGTTCACTGTAATATGGGTAAAGAGTGGTACCTAGTCTCAGATCACTGTAATATGGATAAAGTGTGGTACCTAGTCTCAGTTCACTGTAATATGGGTAAAGTGTGGTACCTAGTCTCAGTTCACCGTAATATGGGTAAAGTGTGATACCTAGTCTCAGTTCAGTGTAATACGGGTAAAGTATGGTACCTAATCTCAGATCAGTGTAATACGGGTAAAGTGTGGTACCTAGTCTCAGTTCAGTGTAATATGGGTAAAATGTGGTACCTAGTCTCAGTTCATTGTAATATGGGTAAAGAGTGGTACCTAGTCTCAGTTCAGTGTAATATGGAGAAAGTGTGGTACCTAGTCTTTGTTCAGTGTAATATGGGTAAAGAGTGGTACCTAGTCTCAGTTCAGTGTAATATGGATAAAGGGTGGTACCTAGTCTTAGTTCACTGTAATATGGGGAAAGTGTGGTACCTAGTCTCTGTTCAGTGTAATATGGGTAAAGAGTGGTACCTAGTCTCTGTTCAGTGTAATATGGAGAAAGTGTGGTACCTAGTCTTTGTTCAGTGTAATATGGGTAAAGAGTGGTACATAGTCTCAGTTCAGTGTAATATGGATAAAGGGTGGTACCTAGTCTTTGTTCACTGTAATATGGGGAAAGTGTGGCACCTAGTCTCAGTTCAGTGTAATATGGGTAAAGTGTGGTACCTAGTCTTAGTTCACTGTAAAATGGGTAAAGAGTGGTACCTAGTCTCAGTTCACTGTAATATGGATTAAGTGTGGTACCTAGTCTCAGTTCATTGTAATATGGGTAAAGTGTGATACCTAGTCTTAGTTCGCTGTAATATGGGTAAAGTGTGGTACCTAGTCTGAGTTCACTGTAATATGGGTAAAGTGTGATACCTAGTCTTAGTTCACTGTAATATGGGTAAAGTGTGATACCTAGTCTTAGTTCACTGTAATATGGGTAAAGTGTGATACCTAGTCTTAGTTCACTGTAATATGGGTAAAGAGTGGTACCTAGTCTCAGATCACTGTAATATGGGTAAAGTGTGGTACCTAGTCTCAGTTCACTGTAATATGGGTAAAGAGTGGTACCTAGTCTCAGTTCAGTGTAATATGGGTAAAGTATGGTACCTAGTCTCAGTTCATTGTAATATGGGTAAAGTGTGATACCTAGTCTTAGTTCACTGTAATATGGGTAAAGTGTGGCACCTAGTCTCAGTTCACTGTAATATGGGTAAAGTGCGGTACCTAGTCTCAGTTCACTGTAATATGGGTAAAGTGCGGTACCTAGTCTTAGTTCACTGTAATATGGGTAAAGTGTGGTACCTAGTCTCAGTTCACTTTAATACGGGTAAAGTGTGGTACCTAGTCTTAGTTCAGTGTAGTATGGGTAAAATGTGGTACCTAGTCTCAGTTCATTGTAATATGGGTAAAATGTGGTACCTAGTCTCAGTTCATTGTAATATGGGTAAAGAGTGGTACCTAGTCTCAGTTCAGTGTAATATGGGTAAAGTGTGGCACCTAGTCTCAGTTCTGTGTAATATGGGTAAAGTGTGGTACCTAGTCTCAGTTCAGTGTAATATGGGTAAAGTGTGGTACCTAGTCTCAGTTCACTGTAATATGGATAAAGTGTGGTACCTAGTCTCAGTTCATTGTAATATGGGTAAAGTGTGATACCTAGTCTTAGTTCACTGTAATATGGGTAAAGTGTGGTACCTAGTCTCAGTTCACTTTAATACGGGTAAAGTGTGGTACCTAGTCTTAGTTCAGTGTAGTATGGGTAAAATGTGGTACCTAGTCTCAGTTCATTGTAATATGGGTAAAATGTGGTACCTAGTCTCAGTTCATTGTAATATGGGTAAAGAGTGGTACCTAGTCTCAGTTCAGTGTAATATGGGTAAAGTGTGGCACCTAGTCTCAGTTCTGTGTAATATGGGTAAAGTGTGGTACCTAGTCTCAGTTCAGTGTAATATGGGTAAAGTGTGGTACCTAGTCTCAGATCACTGTAATATGGGTAAAGTGTGGTACCTAGTCTCAGTTCACTGTAATATGGGTAAAGAGTGGTACCTAGTCTCAGTTCAGTGTAATATGGGTAAAGTGTGGTACCTAGTCTTAGTTCATTGTAATATGGGTAAAGTGTGATACCTAGTCTTAGTTCACTGTAATATGGGTAAAGTGTGGTACCTAGTCTCAGATAACTGTAATATGGGTAAAGTGTGGTACCTAGTCTCAGTTCACTGTAATATGGGTAAAGTGCGGTACCTAGTCTTAGTTCACTGTAGTATGGGTAAAGTGTGGCACCTAGTCTCAGATAACTGTAATATGGGTAAAGTGTGGTACCTAGTCTCAGTTCACTGTAATATGGGTAAAGTGTGGTACCTAGTCTCAGATAACTGTAATATGGGTAAAGTGTGGTACCTAGTCTCAGTTCACTGTAATATGGGTAAAGTGCGGTACCTAGTCTTAGTTCACTGTAATATGGGTAAAGTGTGGTACCTAGTCTCAGATAACTGTAATATGGGTAAAGTGTGGTACCTAGTCTCAGTTCACTGTAATATGGGTAAAGTGTGGTACCTAGTCTCAGTTCAGTGTAATATGGGTAAAGTGTGGTACCTAGTCTCAGTTCACTTTAATACGGGTAAAGTGTGGTACCTAGTCTTAGTTCAGTGTAGTATGGGTAAAATGTGGTACCTAGTCTCAGTTCATTGTAATATGGGTAAAATGTGGTACCTAGTCTCAGTTCATTGTAATATGGGTAAAGAGTGGTACCTAGTCTCAGTTCAGTGTAATATGGGTAAAGTGTGGCACCTAGTCTCAGTTCTGTGTAATATGGGTAAAGTGTGGTACCTAGTCTCAGTTCAGTGTAATATGGGTAAAGTGTGGTACCTAGTCTCAGTTCACTGTAATATGGATAAAGTGTGGTACCTAGTCTCAGTTCATTGTAATATGGGTAAAGTGTGATACCTAGTCTTAGTTCACTGTAATATGGGTAAAGTGTGGTACCTAGTCTCAGTTCACTTTAATACGGGTAAAGTGTGGTACCTAGTCTTAGTTCAGTGTAGTATGGGTAAAATGTGGTACCTAGTCTCAGTTCATTGTAATATGGGTAAAATGTGGTACCTAGTCTCAGTTCACTGTAATATGGGTAAAGTGTGGTACCTAGTCTCAGATAACTGTAATATGGGTAAAGTGTGGTACCTAGTCTCAGTTCACTGTAATATGGGTAAAGTGCGGTACCTAGTCTTAGTTCACTGTAATATGGGTAAAGTGTGGCACCTAGTCTCAGATAACTGTAATATGGGTAAAGTGTGGTACCTAGTCTCAGTTCACTGTAATATGGGTAAAGTGTGGTACCTAGTCTCAGATAACTGTAATATGGGTAAAGTGTGGTACCTAGTCTCAGTTCACTGTAATATGGGTAAAGTGCGGTACCTAGTCTTAGTTCACTGTAATATGGGTAAAGTGTGGTACCTAGTCTCAGATAACTGTAATATGGGTAAAGTGTGGTACCTAGTCTCAGTTCACTGTAATATGGGTAAAGTGTGGTACCTAGTCTCAGTTCAGTGTAATATGGGTAAAGTGTGGTACCTAGTCTCAGTTCACTTTAATACGGGTAAAATGTGGTACCTAGTCTCAGTTCATTGTAATATGGGTAAAATGTGGTACCTAGTCTCAGTTCATTGTAATATGGGTAAAGAGTGGTACCTAGTCTCAGTTCAGTGTAATATGGGTAAAGTGTGGCACCTAGTCTCAGTTCTGTGTAATATGGGTAAAGTGTGGTACCTAGTCTCAGTTCAGTGTAATATGGGTAAAGTGTGGTACCTAGTCTCAGATCACTGTAATATGGGTAAAGTGTGGTACCTAGTCTCAGTTCACTTTAATACGGGTAAAGTGTGGTACCTAGTCTCAGTTCAGTGTAATATGGGTAAAGTGTGGTACCTAGTCTCAGTTCATTGTAATATGGGTAAAGTGTGATACCTAGTCTTAGTTCACTGTAATATGGGTAAAGTGTGGTACCTAGTCTCAGATAACTGTAATATGGGTAAAGTGTGGTACCTAGTCTCAGTTCACTGTAATATGGGTAAAGTGCGGTACCTAGTCTTAGTTCACTGTAGTATGGGTAAAGTGTGGCACCTAGTCTCAGATAACTGTAATATGGGTAAAGTGTGGTACCTAGTCTCAGTTCACTGTAATATGGGTAAAGTGTGGTACCTAGTCTCAGATAACTGTAATATGGGTAAAGTGTGGTACCTAGTCTCAGTTCACTGTAATATGGGTAAAGTGCGGTACCTAGTCTTAGTTCACTGTAATATGGGTAAAGTGTGGTACCTAGTCTCAGATAACTGTAATATGGGTAAAGTGTGGTACCTAGTCTCAGTTCACTGTAATATGGGTAAAGTGTGGTACCTAGTCTCAGTTCAGTGTAATATGGGTAAAGTGTGGTACCTAGTCTCAGTTCACTTTAATACGGTAAAGTGTGGTACCTAGTCTTAGTTCAGTGTAGTATGGGTAAAATGTGGTACCTAGTCTCAGTTCATTGTAATATGGGTAAAATGTGGTACCTAGTCTCAGTTCATTGTAATATGGGTAAAGAGTGGTACCTAGTCTCAGTTCAGTGTAATATGGGTAAAGTGTGGCACCTAGTCTCAGTTCTGTGTAATATGGGTAAAGTGTGGTACCTAGTCTCAGTTCAGTGTAATATGGGTAAAGTGTGGTACCTAGTCTCAGTTCACTGTAATATGGATAAAGTGTGGTACCTAGTCTCAGTTCATTGTAATATGGGTAAAGTGTGATACCTAGTCTTAGTTCACTGTAATATGGGTAAAGTGTGGTACCTAGTCTCAGTTCACTTTAATACGGGTAAAGTGTGGTACCTAGTCTTAGTTCAGTGTAGTATGGGTAAAATGTGGTACCTAGTCTCAGTTCATTGTAATATGGGTAAAATGTGGTACCTAGTCTCAGTTCACTGTAATATGGGTAAAGTGTGGTACCTAGTCTCAGATAACTGTAATATGGGTAAAGTGTGGTACCTAGTCTCAGTTCACTGTAATATGGGTAAAGTGCGGTACCTAGTCTTAGTTCACTGTAATATGGGTAAAGTGTGGCACCTAGTCTCAGATAACTGTAATATGGGTAAAGTGTGGTACCTAGTCTCAGTTCACTGTAATATGGGTAAAGTGTGGTACCTAGTCTCAGATAACTGTAATATGGGTAAAGTGTGGTACCTAGTCTCAGTTCACTGTAATATGGGTAAAGTGCGGTACCTAGTCTTAGTTCACTGTAATATGGGTAAAGTGTGGTACCTAGTCTCAGATAACTGTAATATGGGTAAAGTGTGGTACCTAGTCTCAGTTCACTGTAATATGGGTAAAGTGTGGTACCTAGTCTCAGTTCAGTGTAATATGGGTAAAGTGTGGTACCTAGTCTCAGTTCACTTTAATACGGGTAAAGTGTGGTACCTAGTCTTAGTTCAGTGTAGTATGGGTAAAATGTGGTACCTAGTCTCAGTTCATTGTAATATGGGTAAAATGTGGTACCTAGTCTCAGTTCATTGTAATATGGGTAAAGAGTGGTACCTAGTCTCAGTTCAGTGTAATATGGGTAAAGTGTGGCACCTAGTCTCAGTTCTGTGTAATATGGGTAAAGTGTGGTACCTAGTCTCAGTTCAGTGTAATATGGGTAAAGTGTGGTACGTAGTCTCAGTTCACTGTAATATGGATAAAGTGTGGTACCTAGTCTCAGTTCATTGTAATATGGGTAAAGTGTGATACCTAGTCTTAGTTCACTGTAATATGGGTAAAGTGTGGTACCTAGTCTCAGTTCACTTTAATACGGGTAAAGTGTGGTACCTAGTCTTAGTTCAGTGTAGT
This sequence comes from Rhinophrynus dorsalis, assembly GCA_037306005.1. NCBI lineage: Eukaryota > Metazoa > Chordata > Amphibia > Anura > Rhinophrynidae > Rhinophrynus > Rhinophrynus dorsalis. The sequence goes on along the minus strand of CM074727.1, from coordinate 189,403,706 downwards.
ATGGGTAAAATGTGGTACCTAGTCTCAGTTCATTGTAATATGGGTAAAATGTGGTACCTAGTCTCAGTTCATTGTAATATGGGTAAAGAGTGGTACCTAGTCTCAGTTCAGTGTAAAATGCGTAAAGTGTGGCACCTAGTCTCAGTTCTGTGTAATATGGGTAAAGTGTGGTACCTAGTCTTAGTTCAGTGTAATATGGGTAAAGTGTGGTACCTAGTCTCAGATCACTGTAATATGGGTAAAGTGTGGTACCTAGTCTCAGTTCACTGTAATATGTGTAAAGAGTGGTACCTAGTCTCAGTTCAGTGTAATATGGGTAAAGTGTGGTACCTAGTCTCAGTTCATTGTAATATGGGTAAAGTGTGATACCTAGTCTTAGTTCACTGTAATATGGGTAAAGTGTGGTACCTAGTCTCAGATAACTGTAATATGGGTAAAGTGTGGTACCTAGTCTCAGTTCACTGTAATATGGGTAAAGTGCGGTATCTAGTCTTAGTTCACTGTAATATGGGTAAAGTGTGGTACCTAGTCTCAGATAACTGTAATATGGGTAAAGTGTGGTACCTAGTCTCAGTTCACTGTAATATGGGTAAAGTGTGGTACCTAGTCTCAGTTCAGTGTAATATGGGTAAAGTGTGGTACCTAGTCTCAGTTCACTTTAATACGGGTAAAGTGTGGTACCTAGTCTCAGTTCAGTGTAGTATGGGTAAAATGTGGTACCTAGTCTCAGTTCATTGTAATATGGGTAAAGAGTGGTACCTAGTCTCAGTTCAGTGTAATATGGGTAAAGTGTGGCACCTAGTCTCAGTTCTGTGTAATATGGGTAAAGTGTGGTACCTAGTCTCAGTTCAGTGTAATATGGATAAAGTGTGGTGCCTAGTCTCAGTTCATTGTAATATGGGTAAAGTATGTTACCTAGTCTGAGTTCAGTGTAATATGGGTAAAGTGTGGTACCTAGTCTCAGTTCACTGTAATATGGGTAAAGAGTGGTACCTAGTCTCAGTTCAGTGGAATATGGGTAAAGTGTGGTACCTAGTCTCAGTTCTGTGTAATATGGGTAAAGTATGGTACCTAGTCTCAGTTCACTGTAATATGGATAAAGTGTGGTACCTAGTCTCAGTTCATTGTAATATGGGTAAAGTATGGTACCTAGTCTGAGTTCAGTGTAATATGGGTAAAGTGTGATACCTAGTCTCAGTTCAGTGTAATATGGGTAAAGTGTGGTACCTAGTCTCAGTTCAGTGTAATATGGATAAAGTGTGGTACCTAGTCTCAGTTCAGTGTATTATGGGTAAAGTATGGTACCTAGTCTCAGTTCACTGTAATATGGGTAGAGTGTGGTACCTAGTCTCAGTTCAGTGTAATATGGGTAAAGAGTGGTACCTAGTCTCAGTTCACTATAATATGGGTAAAATGCGATACCTAGTCTCTGTTCACTGTAATATGGGTAAAGAGTGGTGTAACGGAAGCTGAGAAGGGACCGGGTCACCTTCCACCGTCGTTCCCGGGTCTCTCCTTCTCAACGCCAGACTGGCGCCGTCGGATGTACCGGTCGAGCAAATCAGCGTTTCGGTAGTTGACTCCAAGTGGCATCGAACCACGGGATGACCGACTCTACCTCAGAGGATGCGGATACCGGAGGGGTCACGGGCACTCGAACACCGTTGAGCGTTCGTAGAACCGGAGCAGGGAAAATGATGCAGGACACAAAGTAGCAGTAGTTAAGACGTTCGAGCACTCCGGTGCTCGAATCAAAGGTTTGAGTTGGAACAGGAGAACCACAAGGCAGAGTCCACGTTGCCGTCTGACAGGATACGAAGTCCGGTAGCGGGATCCTGGCAGCAGACGGGACCAATCAGACACAATAGGCAGACGACACCGGTGACAAAAGGGCCAATGGCAGATGGAGCCAAAGGGTCAATAGCAGGCAGTGTAATATGGGTAAAGTGTGGTACCTAGTCTCAGTTCACTGTAATATGGGTAAAGTATGGTACCTAGTCTGTGTTCCGTGTAATATGATTAAATTGTGATACCTAGTCTCAGTTCAGTGTAATATGGGTAAAGTGTGCTACCTAGTCTGAGTTCAGTGTAATATGTGCAAAGGGTGGTACCTAGTCTCAGTTCAGTGTAATATGGATAAAGGGCGGTGTGATGGAACTGTGGCAACTATGGGAGATATTGGTGTGTTAGTGATATGGGATCTCATGTCTTCAGACTATTTCTACCCAATACATTGCTAGAATGTAGAGATAGTGGGGGTTGGGCTTTGATTCCACTATACTCAAGGTCTGTGCTAAGGAATGTTAATTGATTCCTGCTGTGCTTCCTTGACCAATCAGAGGAGGTTATTGATGAGCCAGTTAAGAATGTATAATTTCAAGTCTTAATCTGCATTCTTATCTGGATAAGGGTGCTGGTGACTGATTGGTCAAGCATAGAAACACTGTCCCAAGTATTCATTTGCATACTGATCTTGATAAGAGTCTTTGTAGTGTATATAACCTGTGTGTTTGATTCAATAAAAGAGAGTTCTTCCCTTCATCAAGTCTCGGCTGATGTTTGGGAACAGGAGGGTCAGTTTACTATTGGAGTGTTATTCTGAGGGAGAAAGGAACTATAAAAGAGGTATCCATCTTATGATACAAGGCGTCACGTTACAACTGGTGGCAAGCGGCGGGATTCGGCTTATCCGAAGGAACTGAAACTGAGACCAGCATCCAGGGGGAGATATAGCCGCTGGCTTGACCCCGGTCTCAGCAACGCAGTGAGCAGTGGATGGAGCAACAGCGAAACTGAGACCAGCATCCAGGGGGAGATATAGCCGCTGGCTTGACCCTGGTCTCAGCAACGCAGTGAGCAGTGGATGGAGCAACAGCGAAACTGAGACCAGAATCCAGGGGGAGATATAGCCACTTGCTTGACCCCGGTCTCAGGAACGCAGCGAGCAGTGTATAGAGCGTAGGTTCACCTGAACCGGAGGAAGCAGTATTGCGGCGGGCTTAGCGAAGCCCTGGAGGATCTGCTGGAGTCCAGAGTGCAAGGAGGCCCCAACCTGTGGATGGCCAAAGCAACTTGAATATCCTAGAACTTGGAGTACTAGTATCCAGTGCATTGGGAGGTACCTGGGATCCTGCCTGTGGAACATGGCAAATCTAGGACCAATGGGAGCTGTTAAGTCCAACTGGAGACGAATTGAGAAGCTGGTGGCATTGCGATGGCCGCTTCTGTTAGACAATCCTCTGCGGGATTGGGAGGACAGCATGGACTGCTTTCTGAAGGTAGAAAGTAAGCTACGGGATCAGTATATCGCCCTGTATCAGAAAGCGGAGCAGAAGTATTACAGCATGATCCGCCCCTGTTGTTCTGCTGCATGCAATGGATACAATGGCCCAGGAGTAGGATGGGAGGCCATCTATGTCGACCCCAACTTTGGCAGCAAGGAGGAGAGTAGGTTTTGGGAAATCAGGGATGCCCGGGAGGAGATGATGGGGTTCCAGAATATCCCTGAGCTAGCAGAGGAGCTGGAGGACCTGGTGGAGCAAGAGTGGCATCTGGAGCGAGCTTACCAAGGCCTTATCCGGAAAGTTGCGAGGCATACGGGGGAGGGACCACGGGCGGCCCCCCCATATACTATACCGCAGGAAGATGTGGCCTGGCTGGCCAACCCGCCCTGGGATGGAGGCTCCGACCTTGGAATGGAACAGTCCTTTGAGTCCTGCGACCCAGTGGGGTGGAGAATGAGGAATCTACTACCCCACCTAGGACCCAATCCGTCGGAATAGACAGTTGCCCAGCTTAAACTGTCGGTCAAGCAACAGTACTTTCAAGACATCCAGAGCCCCTGGGTTGCCCCATGCTGGGGGAGTGAGACAGTGATACGCACCAGCCCCTTTGTTACCCCGGACCTGAGGAGTGGGAATTCGCTACTCCTCAGCCCCAAGAATGCCCCTATACCAGGGGGTGGGACAACCGTCCCCCCTGGTGGACCTTTGGCCCCTTCCTCTGTTTTTCCTACTGTTGTGAGTGAGAGAGAGCTCACCAGCAGCACCAAGAAGATGCTCCCTTTGTTAATGGACACTGTCCTGGAGAAGGAGCGATGTGTGCTCTCCAGGGGCACTGATGATACGGCCCTGAGGAATGGGACTGTGGTCTTCCTCGAGGCAGAGAATGGCCCTGCGGTTTATGACCTGAAAGAAGAGGACCCCAGCAGACTGAAGGAGAACAGTGCTGCTGGCCCTCTTGTTGACCCTATGGACTGTGAACTGGTGGGTGGGAATGCGTTCCCCACCCGCCCCCCTGTGAACCCTGGCTGGTGAGTAGGAGCGAGCTCCCCAGGGCCTGGGAAACCCCTGTTGCTGTGGATGAGACGCAGGTCCCCACCAGCAGCCCCTGTCCTTCCCCTTTGTTATTGGATACTGCCCTGGAGAAAGAGAAATGTGTGCTCTCCAGGGGTGCGGATGTTATGGCCCTGAGGAATGGGACTGCGGTCTTCCTCAAGGCAGAGCATGGCTTTGGAGTTTGTGGCCTGAAAGAAGAGGACCCCAACAGACTGAAGGAGAACACTGCTGCTGACCCTCTTGTTGACCCTATGGACTGTGAACTGGTGGGTGAGAGCAAGCCCACCAGCCCCTATGTAAGCCCTGCTGCAGTGGATGAGACGCAGGTCCCCACCAGCAGCCCTAGTCCGTCCCTTATTGCTATCGCCCTGGAGAAGGAGGAAAATGTGTTCTCCAGGTGCCGGGACAAGATCGCCAGGAAGACTGGTCAGGTGTTCCCTCGCAAAAAGAAAAGAAACCAGGAAATTGATGGCCTGGAAGAAGAGGAACCCAGCAGACTGCCACAATGCAGTGCTGCTGCCCCTTGTGCTGTCCCTGTGGACTGTGAACTGGTGGGTGGGAGCGAGCCCACCAGCCCCTATGTGACCCCTGGCCTGGTGGATGGGAGCGAGTCCACCAGGCCCTGTGAAACATTGGCTGTGATGAGTGGGACAACTGTCCTCATAAGCAGTCCAAAGCCTGTTGCCCCTTTTCCTGATACCCCAGCCTTGGTGAGTGGGACCACGGTCCTCACCAGGGATGCCCTTGTTGCCCCTGGATTTTTTGACCCCAGCCTGGTGGGTGGGAAGTCATTCCCCACCAGGCCAACTGTTGATCCATCCAGAGGGAGGGGGGCCCCCGGCCTCCCTAAGGAAGTTGGGAGTTGCCCCAGTTTTGCCAGCAGCCCACAGTCTGTTTGTCCTGGATTGGTGAGTGGGAGTGTGCTCCTCACCGGTCTCCTGGATGCCCCTACCCTGGGCAAAAGAGTCTCCAGTGTTTCCAGTAGCCCTTTGGATGTTGCCTCGGCCCAGGAGAGTGGGAGCAGCATCCTCTCCTGTTCCTGTGGGGTACTTGCCCAAAGAAAAGGGGGAGATGTCCCCAGCGTCCACCAAGGGGATCCCCAGGCCATTGGGAACCCAGAGACATTGTTGCCACAAGGCGGTCCACCTTATAGACTGGCTATGGACCCTGAGCCACTGGACCCAGATCCAGGAGGGTCTGACCCCAACTCTGCCTGGAGCCTGGCCCAGGAGAGGCCTCCCAACTTGGTGATAGCCAGGACCAAGAGGTACACTTTTCCCTGGCCCAGGACGAAGGACCCCAGTTTTACTCCTGGCCCCGGACAAGGGGCTCGCTTGTTCTTTCCAGACCCCAGGATTGTAGGGGCTGGCTGGGGACAAGACTTTTGGGACAAGTACTGTTGCGGACATGGCACTACCAGATTATGTGTCCACTCCGGACAGCAGCGAGCTGACCCGTGTGGATCATGCTGTGGCTGTCGGAGGTGGACAAGGGGGAGATATGTGATGGAACTGTGGCAACTATGGGAGATATTGGTGTGTTAGTGATATGGGATCTCATGTCTTCAGACTATTTCTACCCAATACATTGCTAGAGTGCAGAGATAGTGGGGGTTGGGCTTTGATTCCACTATACTCAAGGTCTGTGCTAAGGAATGTTAATTGATTCCTGCTGTGCTTCCTTGACCAATCAGAGGAGGTTATTGATGAGCCAGTTAAGAATGTATAATTTCAAGTCTTAATCTGCATTCTTATCCTGATAAGGATGCTGGTGACTGATTGGTCAAGCATGGAAACACTGTCTCAAGTATTCATTTGCATGCTGATCTAGATAAGAGTCTCTGTAGTGTATATAAGCTGTGTGTTTGAGTCAATAAAAGAGAGTTCTTCCCTTCATCAAGTCTCGGCTGATGTTTGGGAACAGGAGGTTCAGTTTACTATTGGATTGTTATTCTGAGGGAGAAAGGAACTATAAAAGAGGTATCCAGCTTATGATACAAGGTGTCACGTTACAGGTGGTACCTAGTCTCAGTTCACTGTAATATGGGTAAGGCATGGTACTTAGTCTCAGTTCAGTGTAATATGGGTGAAGTGTGGCACCTAGTCTCAGTTCAGCGTAATATGGGTAAAGTGTGGTACCTAGTTTCAGTTCAGTGTAATATGGGTAAAGTGTGGTACCTAGTCTCAGTTCAGTGTAATATGGGTAAAGAATGGTACCTAGTCTGAGTTCAGTGTAATATGGGTAAAGTGTGGTACCTAGTCTCAGTTCAGTGTAATATGGGTAAAGAATGGTACCTAGTCTGAGTTCAGTGTAATATGGGTAAAGTGTGATACCTAGTCTCAGTTCAGTGTAATATGGATAAAGGGTGGTACCTAGTCTCAGTTCTGTGTAATATGGGTAAAGTGTGGTACCTAGTCTCAGTTCAGTGTAATATGGGTAAAGAGTGATACCTAGTCTCAGTTCAGTATAATATGGATAAAGGGTGGTACCTAGTCTCAGTTCAGTGTAATACGGGTAAAGTATGGTACCTAGTCTCAGTTCAGTGTAATATGGGTAAAGTGTGGTACCTAGTCTCAGTTCACTGTAACATGGGTAAAGTGTGGTACCTAGTCTTAGTTCAGTGTAATATGGGTAAAGTGTGGTACCTAGTCTCAGTTCACTGTAATATGGGTAAAGTGTGGTATCTTAGTTCAGTGTAATATGGGTAAAGTGTGGCACCTAGTCTCAGTTCAGTGTAATATGAGTAAAGTGTGGTACCTAGTATTTATCATTGGTAGCAAGATGATGTAAGTTTATAATGATTCCACTGGATATGTGGACAAGCCTACTTTATAGATGTGCCTTCTGTGAGTTTAGTAGTCCATTGGATTGTTCATTTTATAGATGGAGACGGTTCTAAGAACTTTAATATTGTGTGTGGCCATCGCCATCCATGATCCAGTTGACCAGCGGACTAGTATGTCATGGAGAGAGGCTTGTCCGCACTATCCAGTACAAATCAGAGGGTGCACATCCAGAAGGATTTTTGGGTAGTATCATTTTAGGCACAAAAAGTATTTATCATTATAACATACTCACATTATGGTTCATTATATATTTGAAATTGCAGTAAGACAGTTCTTGGTAGCTTTATCATACAATGATATTTATTTTTATTCAATGAGTTACTTATGAATAATGTATTATCACATATTGATGTGTATCATGTACGTATTGATGTTCTGAAACGCGTAGAAAGGAAACCACTTTCATTTACGTTTCTTATGGGTTTGCTAGTCCGATGGATCATTGATAGATAGGATACAATCCTTGGTGTTTTGAGATCATGACCGCTGACTGTTTTGACATTGACGATCCAGCTGATTATTGAGAAAAGCTTTGTTTTCTGTGTCCAACAGAGATCAAGGAGGGTGTCTATAAGGAGAAAATTCTGGAGATTGCTTTCCTTTGTGAGACTTTTGTCTCTGATAAAACTGAGGCATAATGGCATAAGTGGGCCTTTCAGATACTGTTGACTTTTAAGTCTACGAATGTTTGGAAAACAGTGTCTGTTCCAGGGATCCCAAATGGAGACTTGTCATATTCTCTGCTTACAAGTTTGTCAGTAGCTTTGAACTAGTCCCACTGTGACCATTATACCTTGTGAGTGTATCATATATACTTTCTATATACTTTGAATTGTTTTGTGGTGATACAGCACCACCTGGACAACGTCTTCTTTTGTTTTGTTTTATGTACTCTAAAGAAAAGACATTTAAGAAGGGATCTTCTCACATTGTATATGACAGTTTAAGGCAAAGATCTCCCTACTGAGCTTTTCATTTCAAGGCCTGGTTAAATCATTAGTAGCCACCCTTTAGGATTAGAGGAAAGGAGGTGTCAATTTCAGCATAAGAAAAGAGGAAACACACAGAGCTAAAATACCATGTATACTTGTAACATAAATAGTAACATAGCTGACGAGGCTGAAAAAAAGACCTGCGTCCATCAAGTTCTGCCCACGCCAAATCACCCCTGTTAATCCAGAGGAAGGACAAAAAAAAAACATTGAAGCCATTTTCAATGAATGGCCAAGTGGGTAAAAAGAATTCATTCCTGACTCCAAGTGGCAGTCAGATATTTTCCTGGCTCATATATACACAAAGAGCCCAAGTGAAAAAATAGGGTGTGCAGCAAGGAGTGATGGGACACTCCACCGTCCCCAAATTAGAAACAAAACCAAGACAAAATGCAATCTTGCACTGCCTCATACAAATGACCTCAATGTAAACCGTGTGTATGGCATATATTATAACATATTCATTCACTTGTTTCAAAAATACGGGTTTTGTGACATAGGTCTACCAAAATATGTTTAAGTCCACGAGGTACATTTAGATAATTGGTATGAAGCAGTGCAGGAATGTCTTCAGTCTTTCTTTACAGTAAGGTGGAATTCTTTGCCCAAGGAGGTGGTTATGGCAGATACAATGGATACATTTAAAGTGGAACTACCACCGCACAACATCTTTAACTTAAAGGAGCAGTAAACTTTTTTTATGAAAAAATATATATTGTAGCGATTTTCCTATTGAGTAAAATAAGGGTACTCCCACTGCCGAGAGATTTATATTTCCAGAGTTATTACGGTTTAAACCCATGTTTTTTTACATTAGCAGTGCCCTCTAGTGGTCAAATTCTAATTAGATTTCCTGTTAGATTCTAATGGAGAGGAAAGTCAGAAAAGTCAGAGACATACAGTTCTCCATAGAATGTGATAGAAACTGCTGAGTCACTTCCTGTCAGTTAGAACTTCCAGGAAGTAAACACAGTAAATTCACTTCCTGATTATTTAAACGGTTATACATTTTGAATAAAACATCTGACAGCAGTGGGAGTGACCTTGTTTTATTCAGCAGGAAAAGCTCTATAAAATATGTGTTTTCATAAAAAAAAGTTTACTACTCCTTTAAGTCCCCATCTGGCAACTAGCTGCTTAGTAGCTCTAGTTGCCAGAATTATTACCTTATCACCTTATAACTCGTTGGGTTCTAGAGAAGTCTATATCACATTGATTGAAAGATGTCAGAGATTTCTCCAGCATTCAATTAAATTGTGTTGTTCTGTGCGGTGCGGCTGGTTTTCTCTGTAATTGCGGACAGGGCTGACAGATTATTGGGAGGGGCTGGAAGTGATCCAGCTGTCTTGGTCCATATTTATACCAATGACAAAGTAGGAGGAAGATGGAGGTCCCTAAAGAATGATTTCAGGGATTTAGGGTGCAAGCTCAAGGCAAGGACCTCTAAGGTAGTATTTTCTGAAATACTACCTGTGCCATGCGCCAGTGCAGGTAGGCAGAGGGAGCTCAGGGAGCTTAATGCATGGCTCAAGCAATGGTGTAGGAAGGAGGGTTTTGGGTTTTTAGAACACTGGGCTGACTTTGCTCTTGGGTACAATCTATATGGAAGAGATGGATTGCACCTAAATGGTAGAGGAGCCTCTGTGCTAGGGGAGTGAATGCTAGGAAGCTTGGAGGAGCTTTTAAACTAGGAAAGGGGGGGGTAGGTATAGATAGCAAAAATGGGGTAGATAGAGCAGATAGGAACTGGGTCCAAGTAAATGACCAGGGGGTGGAGAAAGGGTGGGGATAAATTTAGTCAGTAGGGAGGAATTCCTAGTAAATGAAGATGTAGATAAAAGGCATGTAGGGATTAATAAATGTAAAGACTTAAAAATCAATTGTATGCTAGCAAATACAAGAAGTATGGTAGATAAAATAGGAGAACTAGAATTGCTGGCGGTTAATGACCAATTGGACATAATTGGAATAACAGAAACATGGTGGAACGATGCACATGACTGGACTGTAAATATAGAGGGCTATTCCCTGTTTAGAAGAGACAGAATTAATAGAAAAGGGGGAGGTGTGTGCTTATATTTGAAAACAGAGCTAAATCCAGTTTTGAAAGGTGATATTAGTGAGGAAACTGGCCGAAATGTGGAGTACTTGTGGGTAGAAATCGAGGCTAAATGTTGTGTAAAAGGTAAAAAAAAGGTGTTGGTGGGTATATGCTACAAACCACCAAATATTGATGACAATGTTGAGGCCCAACTGCTATTGCAAATGAGGAAAGCTGCCCAGTTTGGTCATACTATAATTATGGGAGATTTTAATTATCCAGATATCAACTGGAGACATGAGACCTGTCAGAGTGCTAAGGGTGGCAGGTTTGTGAACACACTTCGGGAAAGTTACATGTCACAAATGGTGGAAGTGCCGACTGTAACGGATCCTACCCGTTACTTGAGCCCTTGTCTGGACCTCGAACAATTTTCCCAAAGACTGTGGATATTTAGGGCTGGTTGGACTCTATGCTGTGCCTTGGCGTACGAACTGGCCAGCTATTACCTAAGAGCAAAGACTTAAATTCATAGACTTTGGATCCTATAATATGTTTAATGTATGTCGAACGTTGTATGTTTAATATATGTCGAAGGTTTTATTATCGTATGTGGTATGTTCGAGGGGTACCCAGTCACCGAGTAGAATCAGTGGTTCCCGGTTCGGTGTTCGAGGCATCAACACCGCCTCGAGTGCGGGAAACTGGAGGCAGTGAGTCGACGCCGGATTGGTCGACGAACGACTCACTGTGCACATTGATTGGCCAGGGTTGAAACCGCATATTCAAACTAGTGTGTACGTGCTTCAACCCCTGGCTTGGTCCCCTGAATGTGTATTCCCGCCAATCAAGCCTTTGTCTTTGTCTAGACGTTAATCAATCATGTTTGTATTCCAAATGTAGTAACATCATCAGTATTATGTTTGTTAGTCCATCTGCCATTGGCCCTTTGGCTCCATCTGCCATTGGCCCTTTTGTCACCGGTGTAACATGCCTATTGTGTCTGATTGGTTCGTGGGCCAAGCCAGTATTAGAATACTTGGCCCCTCCCATCCCCATTGTGGTATCGTATTGTACTGTATAAAAGATGCGCTGTTCATTCAATAAAGTGAGTTATGTTTGGAGTGAACCAGAGTCCTGGACTTTTGTGTTCCTATGTTTAAAGTGGCCACTCTGCCGCCCATCTGAGCCCAGGTTCCTGTATCGTTCATCCATCTGCTGCCAGGGTCCCGCTACCCTACTTCGAATGCTGTCAGGCGGCAACGTGGACTCTGCCTTGTGGTTTTCCTGTTCCAGTTCCAACCTTCGAGGCGTGCACTAGAGTGCTCGAACGTCTTGGTTACCGCTACCTTGATTCCTGCAACACTTTTCCTGTTCTGGTTCCGCGAAGTTCGATTGTTCGAGAGCCCGTGACCCCTCTGGTATCCGCATCCTTCGAGGTAGAGTCGGTCATCCCGGGGTTCGACGCCACTTTGAGTCGACCACCGGAACGTTGTTTTACTTGACCGGTGCACTCGACGGCGCCAGTCCGGCGTTGAGAAGGAGAGACCCAGGAACGACGGTGGAAGGCGACCCAGTCCCTTCTCAGCTTCCGTTACACCGACAAGAAATAACAATATATTGGACCTAGAGATAACTAATAACACAGAAATGGTATCCAATATTAAGGTAAGAGAACATTTGGGAAACAGTGATCACAACATGGTTACATTTGAGATCAGTTTGGCAAAGCAAAACTGAATAGGTTCAACCCAAACTCTTAATTTTAAAAAAGTTAACTTCAAATTATTAAGGGCTTCAATGCCACACGTAGACTGGTATACATTATTTAAAGATAAAAATACTGAGGATAAATGGTCAGAATTCAAATTTAGGTTGCGGAACTGTACCCAACAATATATACCAATGGGGAACAAATGCAATAGAAGTAAGTGACAGCCAATGTGGTTAACTGCACATGTAAAGGAGGAAATGGCAAAGAAAAAAAAGCATTCAAATTATTTAAGTCTGAAGGAACTGAACAATCTTTCTTAAAATACAGGGAGTGCAACAAAGATTGCAAAAAGGCAATTAGGGTAGCAAAAATAGAAAATGAAACTCGAATTGCAAGGGAAAGTAAGACTAATCCAAATAAGTTTTTCAAATATATAAATAGCAAAAAACTTAAGAAGGAGTGCATTGGACCATTCAAAAATGAGATGGGTGAGTTGATTAGTGAGGATAAGGAAAAGGCCGATGTTTTAAACACTTTCTTTGCATCAGTATATACAAAGGAGCAAGGAATGGTAGAAGAGCCTCAACAAGTAACTAATAAAACAATACAATTATCAGAAGAGGTCATGACAAGACTGAACAAAATTAAGACCGACAAATCACCGGGTCCTGATGGTATACATCCAAGGGTTCTTAAGGAACTCAGTGCAGTGCTAGCAAGACCCCTATATTTACTCTTTAAAGATTCTATCGCCACAGGCTCAGTGCCACAGGATTGGCAAAGAGCTAACATAGTGCCTCTATTTAAGAAGGGAACTAAAACAGAACCTGGAAACTATAGACCTGTGAGTTTGACCTCTGTAGTAGGAAAACTGCTAGAAGGGATAATAAGGCACTATATTCAGGATTACAACACAAAAAATAAAATCATTAGCACAAATCAACATGGTTTTATGAAGAATAGATCATGCCAAACTAATCTTTTCAGCTTCTATGAGGAGGTAAGCAGCAACCTAGACAATGGTAAGGCAGTAGATGTAGTATATCTAGACTTTACAAAGGCATCTGATACAGTACCACACAGAAGGCTGGTGTATAAAATAAGGAAATTGGGGCTAGGAGATAACCTTTGCAATTGGATACAAAACTGGTTGAAGGATAGGGAACAGTGTGTGGTTGTAAATGGACAATTCTCCAATACAGTTAAAGTGGAAAGTGGAGTACCTCAGGGTTCAGTATTGGGTCCGCTGCTTTTTATCATGTTTATAAATGACCTAGAAATAGATATAGAAAGCAAAATATCAATATTTGCAGATGATACTAAATTATGCAGGGTAATTAATTCAGAACAAGATAATTGCTCTCTACAGAGGGATTTATATAAAATGGCAGATTGGGCAAACATATGGAATATGAAGTTTAATGTGGGGAAGTGTAAAGTCATGCATTTGGGAGGAAACAATCCCAAGGCTACTTATAAACTTAATGGAATCATTTTAGGGGACTCGTTGCTAGAGAAAGACCTGGGTATCCTTGTCAACTACAAACTTGGAAAGAGTGACCAGTGTCAAACAGCAGTAGCAAAGGCAAACAAAGTCCTGTCTTGTATAAAAAGAGGTATTGAAGCAAGAGTGGATAACATTATTTTGCCATTATACAAATCATTGGTAAGACCTCACCTTGAGTACGCAGTGCAGTTCTGGGCACCAGTTCTAAAAAAGAATATACTAGAACTAGAGAGGGTACAGCGGAGAGCAACAAAATTAATTAAGGGAATGGAGGACTTGACGTATGAGGAACGACTCGACAAACTTGGTTTATTTACGTAAGAGAAAAGACGACTAAGAGGAGACCATTGTACAAGTATATGAGAGGTCAATACAAGGATCTCTGCGGTGAGCTATTTATTCCAACGCCTGATCAGATGACCAGGGGACACCCCTTGAGATTAGAGGAAATGAGGTTTAGACTTCAGCAGAGGAAGGGGTTTTTTAACAGTAAGGTCTGTTAAATTGTGGAATTCATTGCCCAAGGAGGTAGTTATGGCAGATACAATGGATACATTCAAGAGAAGATTAGATACATTTCTTTCCAAAGGGAACATACAGAGTTATACTGATTATTAGTAGGCAGATCAGGAAGGTCTGATAAAGACTAATTTATTTGGTAGCAGGAAAGCTATACACTTATTGGGGTATGAGGAGAAGGTTGAATTTGATGGACTTGTGTCTGTATTCAACCTAATTTAATATGTTACTATGTTACACCAGACATGAACTAGAAACCTTACACCCCTGTGCTCCCCACTTGGGCACCTGCCTCCTCACCACCAATCTGACCACTTCGTACTGGAATTCCACTCGCTTCCACTCTGTGTTCAATCTGAAGTGTCGCACTTGGACTTTGTGTTGTGTGACTCCGCGCAGCACCGCGTTAACTCCCCGTATCCAGTAAATCAGTGATCCGGGGCCCAAGTGGGGATCCACTGACTCTTCTCAAAATGTACGACCCCACACTGCACCTCTAGTCTTCTCTCACTTCCATTTTGTCTGTTTCCTCCATCTTTCTTCTTCTCCTTCCTCTTAACTTTCCTCCTCTTTTCCCCCCAGTCCGTGCCCCTCATTGTGCCCCATTTCTCAGGATGGGTTGCATCAAGTCAAAGGATTCAAGTATGTCTGAGAAGGCACAGGGATTTACCACCAGCTTCGAAGCTCAGGCACATTATGTGAGAGATCCTACAGCTACCATCTTGAAGGTGAGTCAGTGGGCGCGGGGCTGGTAACAGAACTATTAGCTACAACATATCCTGCAGCAAGAGGAGTTATATGGAGGAGTTATATGGAACAATAGGAGGAGTTATAGGGAGGAGTTATATGGAACAATAGGAGGAGTTATAGGGAGGAGATATATGGAACAATAGGAGGAGTTATAGGGAGGAGTTATATGGAATAATAGGAGGAGTTATATAGAACAATAGGAGGAGTTATAGGGAGGAGTTATATGGAACAATATGAGGAGTTATAGGGAGGAGTTATATGGAACAATAGGAGGAGTTATAGGGAGGAGTTATATGGTGCAATAGGAGGAGTTATAGGGAGAAGTTATATGGAACAATAGGAGGAGTTATAGGGAGGAGATATATGGAGCAATAGGATGAGTTATAGGGAGGAGTTATATGGAACAATAGGAGCAGTTATAGGGCGGAGGTATATGGAACAATTGGAGGAGTTATATGGAGAAGTTATATGGAACAATAGGAGGAGTTATAGGGAGGAGTTATATGGAGCAATAGGAGGAGTTATAGGGAGGAGTTATATGGAGCAATAGGAGGAGTTATACGGCGGAGTTATATGGAACAATTGGAGGAGTTATATGGAGGAGTTATATGGAACAATAGGAGGAGTTATAGGGAGGATTTATATGGAACAATAGGAGAAGTTATAGGGTGGAGTTATATGGAACAGTAGGAGGAGTTATAGGGAGGAGTTATATGGAACAATAGCAGGAGTAATAGGAGGAGTTATAGGTTACAATAGGAAGGGTTGTAGGTAGTAGGAGTTGTAGGAGTTAAATTGAGGAATAGGATGAGTTATAGGGAGGAGTTATATGGAACAATAGGAGGAGTTACAGGGAGGAGGTATATGGAACAATAGGAGGCGTTATAGGGAGGAGTTATATGGAACAATAGGAGGAGTTATAGGGAGGAGTTATATGGAACAATAGGAGGAGTTATAGGGAGGAGTTATATGGAACAATAGGAGGAGTTATAGGGAGGAGTTATATGGTGCAATAGGAGGAGTTATAGGGAGGAGTTATAGGGAACAATAGGAGGCATTATTGGGAGGAGTTATAGGGAACAATAGGGGGAGTTATAAGAAGGTGTAATATGGAACAATAGGAGGAGTTATATGGAGGTGTTTATGGAACAATAGGAGGAGTTATAGGGAGGAGTTATATAGAACAATAGGAGGAGTTATAGGTAGGAGTTATATAGAGCAATAAGAGGAGTTATAGGGAGGAATTGTATGGAACAATAGGAGGAGTTATATGGAACAATAGGAGGAGTTATAGGGAGGAGTTATAGGGAACAATAGGAGGAGTTATATGGAACAATAGGAGGAGTTATAGGGAGGAGTTATATGGAACAATTGGAGGAGTTATATGGAACAATAGGAGGAGTTATAGGGAGGAGTTATATGGAGCGATAGGAGAAGTTATTGGGAGGATTTATAGGGACCAATAGGAGGCATTATAAGGAGGAGTTATATGGGACAGTAGAAGCTATTTTGAATGTGTTATGATGTGTATAGAGTAGTGCAGAATATATTTATTAGTTCTGCAGTCATGTTTTTCTGTTATAAATTAGGCAAGGTCAAATTAATAGATTTACATTTACAATACATTTTATTTTTTTATTATATTTTTTAGAACAAACCTGCAATTTCAAGTAAAAACTCAGGGGGAAATGGTAAGTGTGTGTTGGTATGTATATATCTATATATATATGTGTGTTTGCGTATGTGTGTGTGTACACCTATGTATATGTGTGTTTGTGTATGTGTGTATGTATGTATATGTGTGTGCCTATGTATATGTGTGTATGTATATGTGTGTATGTATGTATATTCACCCACTGGAAAAAACACAGAAATATGTAATTCAGTGGAATGCGTTAGCCCATAGATCCGTTAAGGGACCCACTTTATCATGGGTAAATCTGCACCCAGTTGTTTTAGGTGCAGAGTCCCTTAATGTATCTCAAAACAGCCAATGCATCAATTGAAAATGAAAAAAAGCTTTAAAAGAAAAACCTAAGCCCCAAATTAATACATCCATACATCAATATATCCATAGATCCATACATTAATATATCCATACATCAATACATCCATACATCAATATATCCATACATCAATATATCCATAGATCCATACATCAATATATCCATACATCAATACATCCATACATCAATACATCCATACATCAATATATCCATACATCAATACATCCATACATCCATACATCAATACATCCATACATCAATACATCCATACATCAATATATCCATAGAGCCATACATCAATATATCCATACATCAATACATCCATACATCAATACATCCATACATCCATACATCAATACATCCATACATCAATACATCCATACATCAATATATCCATAGAGCCATACATCAATACATCCATACATCAATACATCCATACATCAATATATCCATAGATCCATACATCAATATATCCATACATCAATACATCCATACATCAATATATCCATACATCAATATATCCATAGATCCATACATCAATATATCCATACATCAATACATCCATACATCAATACATCCATACATCAATATATCCATAGATCCATACATCAATACATCCATACATCAATATATCCATAGATCCATACATCAATATATCCATACATCAATACATCCATACATCAATATATCCATACATCAATATATCCATAGATCCATACATCAATATATCCATACATCAATACATCCATACATCAATACATCCATACATCAATATATCCATAGATCCATACATCAATACATCCATACATCAATATATCCATAGATCCATACATCAATATATCCATACATCAATACATCCATACATCAATATATCCATAGATCCATACATCAGTATATCCATACATCAATATATCCATACATCAATACATCCATACATCAATATATCCATAGATCCATACATCAATATATCCATACATCAATATATCCATACATCAATACATCCATACATCAATACATCCATACATCAATATATCCATACATCAATACATCCATACATCAATATATCCATAGATCCATACATCAATATATCCATACATCAATATATCCATACATCAATACATCAATACATCCATACATCAATATATCCATAGATCCATACATCAATATATCCATACATCAATACATCCATACATCAATACATCCATACATCAATATATCCATACATCCATACATCAATATATCCATAGATCCATACATCAATATATCCATACATCAATACATCCATACATCAATATATCCATAGATCCATACATCAATATATCCATACATCAATACATCCATACATCAATATATCCATAGATCCATACATCAATATATCCATACATCAATACATCCATACATCAATACATCCATACATCAATATATCCATAGATCCATACATCAATATATCCATACATCAATACATCCATACATCAATACATCCATAAATCAATATATTCATACATCAATATATCCGTACATCAATATATCCATAGATCAATACATCCATACATCAATATATCCATAGATCCATACATCAATATATCCATACATCAATACATCAATATATTCATACATTGTAGCTATTAAAAAAAATAAACGAAACGATCCAAGTCCCATCTCTCAGACCTTTATATAAAGTTCTCCCCTCCCTCCCCTTTCCCTGACGTCAGCTGTAAGTTGACAGCGGAAGATCCTGGTCCGGGGACCAGCAGGCGGCTCTTCAGCAGAGGCGAAATACCGAAATCTAGAAAGAAATACTTAATTGGAATGGTCTACAAAGTGTGCTTGCAAACCAGGCACACTTTGTAGACCGTTCCAATGAAGTATTTCTTCTTAGATTTCGGTATTTTGGCTCTGCTGAAGAGCCGCCTCTGGTCGGCCGACACTCATCTCCTGCTGTCAGCTTTACAGCTGACATCATTGATGGGGGAACTTTAAAACGTTCTATCTCTCAAATAATAAAGGTCTGTGAGATGGGACTGGGATAATTTAGTTTATGTTTTTAATAGCTACATATCATGTTATGTTTTAAAAAGACATTAATATCCCAGCGGTCGTGGGGTGTGTGGTCCTTTAAGGACCCGATAGAGAATTTCGGCGTGCCGCCCCACGTGACTGATCACGTGGGGCGGCACGCCGAACTGAGGGACTGAAAGAGATCGCTCCGGTCTTGGAGCGATCAAATTCAGTCCCCGGTATTACTCACCGCGCTCCTGCAGGAGCACAGTGAGTAATAGTATGTGACATAACAGGACAGTCACTGGTCCTTAAGTGCCGGACCAGCGTGATGGTCCGGGTACGTCACCGGACGCTAAGGGGTTAAACTTTTATATGCCCTTATGGTTCCCTTTACCGATTTAGACTGTAAGGTTTCGAGCAGGGACCCCACTTGCAGTGTTTCACTTTGCACCCTGTATTGTCTAAACCCTTAAATTGTAAAGTGCTGCCTACACTTGTGGTGCTACATAGACATATTCATTAACTCAGATGGAGGCAGGTCTTATTTCCGCATCATCCGTTATCTTACTATGTTTCCTATGTTCCCGAGTTACTTGTACCAATGTTGGCACACAACTTACCACTTGTCACATACTGGGTCATCTAAAAAGACTAACAGGGCACATGTCAAAGAAACATTCCTAAATAATATTTGCAGGGGATCCGAGGTTCTTCAGTTATTCATATAACTGTGTCTGTTATATGTGTGTGAGTGGGAGGGATGTCAGAGGTGGTTCTGATGCTGCTTTTCTCATACAGGAGAAGAGATCACTGTCCTGTTGGCTTTATATGACTATGATGGTGTCCACCCGGGGGATCTAACATTTAGAAAAGGAGACCAATTGCAACTAATAGAAGAGTGAGTAAAACAGAAATTCCTCCATCTTCTTCTTGGGCCTGTCCAGTGATGAGCCAAAGGTTTGATATTCCTTTAGATTGCTCTGGAGTAGGACTTTCTCCATAGTTCCCAGAGAACCAAGTCAGATGTACACACTTTAACTGAAGTGTTTAATGGGTTTTCAGCTTCCAGTCTATTTCCAAAAGATTTGTTCCATCTTTGTGGCAGTAATGCAGCTACATACGGTGCACAGATAAATAAATAAGGATAAAGTTACGATGGTTCTATCTTTTAAATGCACATTTATTTTTTACATAAAGCAAGATCTTCTGAATTTAAATCAAGAGATTGTCATGGGTCCATAAACCAGTTTGTTACATGTCTCCTCTCCATCCTTTCTCTATCTCTTTCTCTTTTTCTCGTTCTCTGTAGGTCAGGAGAGTGGTGGAAAGCACGTCTGATCGACACAGGTGAAGAAGGCTTCATCCCAAGTAATTATGTTGGACGAGTGAATTCCCTGGAATCAGAGGAGTGAGTTTAATCTCTCTACCACTTCTGATATCTGTCTGTCTGCTCCTGATGACTCTCTTCTACTTTTTGTCTCTCTCTGCTTTGTAAATCTCTGCCTGCCCTGCTTCCTGTCTACATCTGCACTGCTTCCTGTCTACATCTGCTCAACTTCTTGTTTACATCTACTCAACTTCCTGTCTACATCTGCTCAACTTCTGTTTACATCTACTCAACTTCCTGTCTACATCTGCTCAACTTCTTGTTTACATCTACTCAACTTCCTGTCTACATCTGCTCTGCTTCCTGTCTACATCTGCTCAACTTCTTGTTTACATCTGCTGAACTTCCTGTCTACATCTGCTCAACTTCTTGTTTACATCTACTCAACTTCCTGTCTACATCTGCTCAACTTCTGTTTACATCTACTCAACTTCCTGTCTACATGTGCTCAAATTTTTATTAACAGCTGCCCAACTTCCTGTCTATGTCTGCTACATATCTGTGTTTTATCTGTGTCTGCTTTTTTTCCCCTGTCTTCCCTGGCCCTTATCTCTGTCCGCCAAGCTCCCTGTATATGTCTTCCCTACTCCGTCTGTGTCTTCCCTGCCCTCGTCTAAGCCTTCCCTGCTTCAACTCTCTGAGTTACCTGTTTCCACTCTATGCCTTCCTTCCCTGCTGTCTGTCTATGTCTTTTCTGCTTCCACTTTATGCCTTCCCTGCTTTCTGTCAATGTCTTCCCTGCTTACCATTTATGTGTTCCTGCTCTAGTCTTTGTATTCCCTGCTACCTGTCTATGTATTCCCTGCTCTCATCTACTTTGTTCCTGCTTCCTATCTGTCTTCCCTGTTCCCTTTCCATGTCTTCCCTTCTTCCTCTCTCTGTGTGCTTTCCTCTCTCTCTCTCTCTCTCTCTCTATATATATATATATATATATATCTTCCCTTCTTCGTCTCTGTCTTCTCTGCTCCCTGTATGTCTGCATGTCCCTTTTCTGTCTGCCCTGGTCTCTGTCTTTATCTTCCCTGCTTCCTGTCTTTGTCTCCCCAACTTCTCCTCTCTGTTTGCCTTGCACTTTCTCGCTATTTCTTCCCTTCTCCTTGCTATGTCATCTCTGTTCTGTGTCTGTCTGCCCTGCAACATGTCTATGTCTTCCCTGCTTCCTCTCTGTCTTCCCTGCTTCCGCTCTGTCTTCCCTGCTTCCTCTCTATCTGCACTACATCCTATTTTCCCTTCTTCTTGTCCATCTACCCCTCTTCCTCTCTGCCTGCCCTTCTTCCTTTCTGTTTTCCCTGCTTCTCTCTATCTTCCCTGCTTCCTGTCTGTATTCCCTGTTTCCTCTCTCTCTGCACTACATCCTATCTTCTCTTCTTCCTCTCTGCCTTCCCCACTTCCTCTTTGTCTGTCCCTTTTGCTCTCTGTATTTACTGCTTCCCCTTTCTCTGCAAAACACCCTATCTTCACTTCTTCCTCTCTGTCTGCCCTGCTTCCTCTCTGTCTGCTCCACTTCCTCTCTGTCTGCCCTGCTTCCTCTCTTTCTTTCCTTCCTTCTTCTACCTGTCCTTCTTCTTTATATGCCTTCCCTGCTTCCTCTCTGTCTGCCACACTTCATCTCTGTCTGCCTTGCTTCCTCTTGTCTGCCCTGCTTCCTCTCTATCTGCCCTACTTCCTCTCTGTTTGCCCTGCTTCCTTTCTGTCTTACCAGCTTTCTGGATTTGTCTGCCCCGATTCATCTCTATGTTCCCTGCTTCTTCTCTATGCCTAGTCTGCTCCCTGTCTATGTTTGCCTACATCATCCCTGCTTCCTCTTTATGCCTTTGCTGCTTCCTCTTTGTCTGCCCCTCTTTGTATTACCTGCTTCCTCTCTCGCTTCACCACACTTCCTCTGTGTATTCTCTGCTTCCTCTCCATCTTTCCCACATCCCATCTTCCCTGCTTCATCTCCGTATGACCTAGTTCCTCTCTGCATTCCCATCACCCTCTCTGTTCTGCCCTCTTTCCTCTCTATGCCTTCCCTTCTTCCTCTCTGTTTGCCCGAATTCCTCTCTGTCTGACCCAGTTCCTCTCTGCATTCCCATCTCCTCTATATTCTGCCCTGCTTCCTCTATATGCCTTTCCTTCTTCCTCTCTGTCTGTCCCACTTCCTCTCTGTCCTACATTCTCCCTATCTGTTTTACATTCTCTCTATCCTACATTTTGTCTGTCTGTTCTACATTTTGTTTGTCTGTCATGCATTCTGTCTGTTCTACATTCTGTTTGTCTAAACTAAATTCCACCTGTTCTACATTCTCTCTCTCTGTCCTACATTCTATCTGTCTGTCCTACATTCTGTCTGCCTGTCCTACATTCTGTCTGTCTGTCTTACATTCTGTCTGTGAGTCTTACATTCTGTCTGTCTTATATTCTTTCTGTCTATCCTATATTCTGTCTGTGTGTCTGTCCTACAGTCTAACTATCTGTCCTATTTTTCTCTGTCTGTCATACATTCTGTCTGTCCTACAGTCTGTCTATCTGCCCTACATTCTATCTGTCTGTCCTACATTCTGTCTGTTCTTCATTCTATCTGTCTGTCCTACATTCTATGTCTGTCCTATATTCTGCTTGTTTGTCCTACATTCTGTCTGTATGTCCTACATAATGCCTGTCTCTCTGTCCTGTGTAAACGGCCTGCTTTCCGCTTGTTGTCAGTCAGTATAAGGGGTTAGCAGGTGAGCGGGTTCACTGAATCACATCTCTCTTTCTCTCTTTTCCCTTCTTGTTTCTCACTCTTCCTCTCACTTTTTGCCCCTCTATATTTTTCTCGCTCTCATTTGCTTTTTCTCTCTGCTCCTTCTACAGATGGTACTTTAAAGGAGTGAGTCGGAAAGAAGCAGAGAGGCAACTACTGTCTCCACTGAATAAAACTGGTGCATTCATGATTCGTGACAGCGAAACAATGAAAGGTAAGAGTGGAAGGCTAAAGAGTGATAGGTTTTCATCTATTACTCTTTCAAAACGCGAGGGAATCCTATCAGTGTGAGGAGGAAAGTGATGTAATCATATCAGTGGGAGAAGAAAAGTGATGTAATCCTATCAGTGTGAGGAGGAAAGTAATGTAATCCTGTCAGTGTGAGGAGGAAAGTGATGTAATCCTGTCAGTGTGAGGAGGAAAGTGATGTAATCCTGTCAGTGTGAGGAGGAAACTGATATAATCCTGTCAGTGTGAGGAGGAAAGTGATGGAATCCTGTCAGTGTGAGGAGGAAAGTGAGGGAATCCTGTCAGTGTGAGGGAGTAAAGTGATGTAATCCTGTCAGTGTGAGGAGGAAAGTGATATAATACTGTCAGTGTGAGAAGGAAACTGATGGAATCCTGTCAGTGTGAGGATTAAAGTGATGTAATCATATCAGTGTGAGGAGTTAAGTGATGGAATCTTATCAGTGTGAGGAGGAAAGTGATGGAATCTTATCAGTGTGAGGAGGAAAGTGATGTAATCCTGTCAGTGTGAGGAGGAAAGTGAGGGAATCCTGTCAGTGTGAGGGAGGAAAGTGATATAATCCTGTCAGTGTGAGGAGGAAAGTGAGGGAATCCTGTCAGTGTGAGGGAGGAAAGTGATGTAATCATGTCAGTGTGAGGAGGAAAGTGAGGGAATCCTGTCAGTGTGAGGGAGGAAAGTGATGTAATCCTGTCAGTGTGAGGAGGAAAGTGATATAATCCTATCAGTGTGAGGAGGAAAGTGATGTAATCCTGTCAGTGTGAGGGAGGAAAGTGATGGAATCCTGTCAGTGTGAGGAGGAAAGTGATGTAATCCTGTCAGTGTGAAGAGGAAAGTGATATCATCCTGTCAGTGTGAGGAGGAAAGTGATGTAATCCTGTCAGTGTGAGGAGGAAAGTGATATAATCCTGTCAGTGTGAGAAGGAAAGTGATGTAATTCTGTCAGTGTGAGGAGGAAAGTGATTTAATCCTGTCAGTGCGAGGGAGGAAAGTGATGGAATCCTGTCAGTGTGAGAAGGAAAGTGATATAATCCTGTCAGTGTGAGGAGGAAAGTGATGTAATCCTGTCAGTGTGAGGAGGAAAGTGATATAATCCTGTCAGTGTGAGGAGGAAAGTGATATAATCCTGTCAGTGTGAGAAGGAAAGTGATATAATCCTGTCAGTGTGAGGAGGAAAGTGATATAATCCTATCAGTGTGAGGAGGAAAGTGATGTAATCCTGTCAGTGTGAGGAGGAAAGTGATGTAATCCTGTCAGTGTGAGAAGGAAAGTGATGTAATTCTGTCAGTGTGAGGAGGAAAGTGATATAATCCTATCAGTGTGAGGAGGAAAGTGATGTAATCCTGTCACTGTGAGAGAGGAAAGTGATATAATCCTGTCAGTGTGAGGAGGAAAGTGATATAATCCTGTCAGTGTGAGAAGGAAAGTGATGTAATCCTGTCAGTGTGAGGAGGAAAGTGATGTAATCATGTCAGTGTGAGGAGGAAAGTGATTTAATCCTGTCAGTGCGAGGGAGGAAAGTGATGGAATCCTGTCAGTGTGAGAAGGAAAGTGATATAATCCTGTCAGTGTGAGGAGGAAAGTGATGTAATCCTGTCAGTGTGAGGAGGAAAGTGATGTAATCCTGTCAGTGTGAGAGAGGAAAGTGATTTAATCCTGTCAGTGCGAGGGAGGAAAGTGATGGAATCCTGTCAGTGTGAGGAGGAAAGTGATGTAATCCTGTCAGTGTGAGGAGGAAAGATATATATTCATGTCAGTGTGAGAAGGAAAGTGATATAATCCTGTCAGTGTGAGGAGGAAAGTGATGTAATCCTGTCAGTGTGAGGAGGAAAGTGATGTAATCCTGTCAGTGTGAGGAGGAAAGTGATATAATCCTGTCAGTGTGAGAAGGAAAGTGATATAATCCTGTCAGTGTGAGGAGGAAAGTGATATAATCCTATCAGTGTGAGGAGGAAAGTGATGTAATCCTGTCAGTGTGAGGAGGAAAGTGATGTAATCCTGTCAGTGTGAGAAGGAAAGTGATGTAATCCTGTCAGTGTGAGGAGGAAAGTGATATAATCCTATCAGTGTGAGGAGGAAAGTGATGTAATCCTGTCAGTGTGAGAGAGGAAAGTGATATAATCCTGTCAGTGTGAGGAGGAAAGTGATATAATCCTGTCAGTGTGAGAAGGAAAGTGATATAATCCTGTCAGTGTGAGGAGGAAAGTGATATAATCCTATCAGTGTGAGGAGGAAAGTGATGTAATCCTGTCACTGTGAGAGAGGAAAGTGATATAATCCTGTCAGTGTGAGGAGGAAAGTGATATAATCCTGTCAGTGTGAGAAGGAAAGTGATGTAATCCTGTCAGTGTGAGGAAGGAAAGTGATATAATCCTGTCAGTGTGAGGAGGAAAGTGATATAATCCTGTCAGTGTGAGAGAGGAAAGTGATATAATCCTGTCAGTGTGAGGAGGAAAGTGATATAATCCTGTCAGTGTGAGGAGGAAAGTGATATAATCCTATCAGTGTGAGGAGGAAAGTGATGTAATCCTGTCACTGTGAGAGAGGAAAGTGATGTAATCCTGTCAGTGTGAGGAAGGAAAGTGATATAATCCTGTCAGTGTGAGGAGGAAAGTGATATAATCCTGTCAGTGTGAGGAGGAAAGTGATGTAATCCTGTCAGTGTGAGGAGGAAAGTGATATAATCCTGTCAGTGTGAGGAGGAAAGTGATATAATCCTGTCAGTGTGAGGAGGAAAGTGATATAATCCTATCAGTGTGAGGAGGAAAGTGATGTAATCCTGTCAGTGTGAGGAGGAAAGTGATATAATCATGTCAGTGTGAGAAGGAAAGTGATGTAATCCTGTCAGTGTGAGGAGGAAAGTGATGGAATCCTATCAGTGTGAGGAGGAAAGTGATATAATCCTGTCAGTGTGAGGAGGAAAGTGATGTAATCCTGTCAGTGTGAGGAGGAAAGTGATATAATCCTATCATCGTGAGGAGGAAAGTGATATAATCCTGTCAGTGTGAGGAGGAAAGTGACGGAATCCTGTCAGTGTGAGGAGGAAAGTGATATAATCCTGTCAGTGTGAGAAGGAAAGTGATATAATCCTGTCAATGTGAGAAGGAAAGTGATATAATCCTATCAGTGTGAGGAGGAAAGTGATATAATCCTATCAGTGTGAGGCGGAAAGTGATATAATCCTGTCAGTGTGAGAAGGAAAGTGATGTAATCCTGTCAGTGTGAGGAGGAAAGTGATATAATCCTGTCAGTGTGAGGGAGGAAACTGATATAATCCTATCAGTGTGAAGAGGAAAGTGATGTAATCCTATCAGTGTGAAGAGGAAAGTGATGTAATCCTATCAGTGTGAGGAGGAAAGTGATATAATCTTAACAGTGTGAGGAGGAAAGTGATGTAATCCTGTCAGTGTGAGGAGGAAAGTGATGGAATCCTATCAGTGTGAGGAGGAAAGTGATGTAATCCTGTCAGTGTGAGGGAGGAAAGTGATATAATCCTGTCAGTGTGAGGAGGAAAGTGATATAATCCTATCAGTGTGAGGAGGAAAGTGATGTAATCCTGTCAGTGTGAGGAGGAAAGTGATATAATCATGTCAGTGTGAGAAGGAAAGTGATGTAATCCTGTCAGTGTGAGGAGGAAAGTGATGGAATCCTGTCAGTGTGAGGAGGAAAGTGATATAATCCTGTCAGTGTGAGGAGGAAAGTGATGTAATCCTGTCAGTGTGAGGAGGAAAGTGATATAATCCTATCAGCGTGAGGAGGAAAGTGATATAATCCTGTCAGTGTGAGGAGGAAAGTGACGGAATCCTGTCAGTGTGAGGAGGAAAGTGATATAATCCTGTCAGTGTGAGAAGGAAAGTGATATAATCCTGTCAATGTGAGAAGGAAAGTGATATAATCCTATCAGTGTGAGGAGGAAAGTGATATAATCCTATCAGTGTGAGGCGGAAAGTGATATAATCCTGTCAGTGTGAGAAGGAAAGTGATGTAATCCTGTCAGTGTGAGGAGGAAAGTGATATAATCCTGTCAGTGTGAGGGAGGAAACTGATATAATCCTATCAGTGTGAAGAGGAAAGTGATGTAATCCTATCAGTGTGAAGAGGAAAGTGATGTAATCCTATCAGTGTGAGGAGGAAAGTGATATAATCTTAACAGTGTGAGGAGGAAAGTGATGTAATCCTGTCAGTGTGAGGAGGAAAGTGATGGAATCCTATCAGTGTGAGGAGGAAAGTGATGTAATCCTGTCAGTGTGAGGGAGGAAAGTGATATAATCCTGTCAGTGTGAGGAGGAAAGTGATGTAATCATATCAGTGTGAGGAGGAAAGTGATATAATCCTATCAGTGTGAGGAGGAAAGTGATGTAATCCTGTCAGTGTGAGGAGGAAAGTGATATAATCCTGTCAGTGTGAGGAGGAAAGTGATGTAATCCTGTCAGTGTGAGGAGGAAAGTGATATAATCCTGTCAGTGTGAGAAGGAAAGTGATATAATCCTGTCATTGTGAGGAGGAAAGTGATGTAATCCTGTCAGTGTGAGGAGGAAAGTGATAT
This sequence comes from Rhinophrynus dorsalis, assembly GCA_037306005.1. Classification (NCBI taxonomy): domain Eukaryota; kingdom Metazoa; phylum Chordata; class Amphibia; order Anura; family Rhinophrynidae; genus Rhinophrynus; species Rhinophrynus dorsalis. The sequence continues at coordinate 189,376,091 of CM074727.1, read as the reverse complement.
AATCCTGTCAGTGTGAGAAGGAAAGTGATTTAATCCTGTCAGTGTGAGGAGGAAAGTGATGGAATCCTGTCAGTGTGAGGAGGAAAGTGATATAATCCTGTCAGTGTGAGGAGGAAAGTGATTTAATCCTGTCAGTGTGAGGAGGAAAGTGATGTAATCCTGTCAGTGTGAGGAGGAAAGTGATATAATCCTGTCAGTGTGAGGAGGAAAGTGATGGAATCCTGTCAGTGTGAGGAGGAAAGTGATATAATCCTATCAGTGTGAGGAGGAAAGTGATGTAATCCTATCAGTGTGAGGAGGAAAGTGATGTAATCCTATCAGTGTGAGGAGGAAAGTGATGGAATCCTGTCAGTGTGAGGAGGAAAGTGATATAATCCTGTCAGTGTGAGGAGGAAAGTGATGGAATCCTGTCAGTGTGAGGAGGAAAGTGATGGAATCCTGTCAGTGTGAGAGAGGAAAGTGATGTAATCCTGTCAGTGTGAGGAGGAAAGTGATATAATCCTGTCAGTGTGAGGAGGAAAGTGATGTAATCCTGTCAGTGTGAGAAGGAAAGTGATATAATCCTGTCAGTGTGAGGAGGAAAGTGATGTAATCCGGTCAGTGTGAGGAGGAAAGTGATATAATCCTGTCAGTGTGAGGAGGAAAGTGATATAATCCTGTCAGTGTGAGGAGGAAGTGATGTAATCCTGTCAGTGTGAGGAGGAAAGTGATGTAATCCTGTCAGTGTGAGGGAGGAAAGTGATATAATCCTGTCAGTGTGAGAAGGAAAGTGATGTAATCCTGTCAGTGTGAGGAGGAAAGTGATGTAATCCTGTCAGTGTGAGGGAGGAAAGTGATATAATCCTGTCAGTGTGAGAAGGAAAGTGATGTAATCCTGTCAGTGTGAGGAGGAAAGTGATGTAATCCGGTCAGTGTGAGGAGGAAAGTGATATAATCCTGTCAGTGTGAGGAGGAAAGTGACGGAATCCTGTCAGTGTGAGGAGGAAAGTGATATAATCCTGTCAGTGTGAGAAGGAAAGTGATATAATCCTGTCAATGTGAGAAGGAAAGTGATATAATCCTATCAGTGTGAGGAGGAAAGTGATATAATCCTATCAGTGTGAGGCGGAAAGTGATATAATCCTGTCAGTGTGAGAAGGAAAGTGATGTAATCCTGTCAGTGTGAGGAGGAAAGTGATATAATCCTGTCAGTGTGAGGGAGGAAACTGATATAATCCTATCAGTGTGAAGAGGAAAGTGATGTAATCCTATCAGTGTGAAGAGGAAAGTGATGTAATCCTATCAGTGTGAGGAGGAAAGTGATATAATCTTAACAGTGTGAGGAGGAAAGTGATGTAATCCTGTCAGTGTGAGGAGGAAAGTGATGGAATCCTATCAGTGTGAGGAGGAAAGTGATGTAATCCTGTCAGTGTGAGGGAGGAAAGTGATATAATCCTGTCAGTGTGAGGAGGAAAGTGATATAATCCTATCAGTGTGAGGAGGAAAGTGATGTAATCCTGTCAGTGTGAGGAGGAAAGTGATATAATCATGTCAGTGTGAGAAGGAAAGTGATGTAATCCTGTCAGTGTGAGGAGGAAAGTGATGGAATCCTGTCAGTGTGAGGAGGAAAGTGATATAATCCTGTCAGTGTGAGGAGGAAAGTGATGGAATCCTGTCAGTGTGAGGAGGAAAGTGATATAATCCTATCAGCGTGAGGAGGAAAGTGATATAATCCTGTCAGTGTGAGGAGGAAAGTGACGGAATCCTGTCAGTGTGAGGAGGAAAGTGATATAATCCTGTCAGTGTGAGAAGGAAAGTGATATAATCCTGTCAATGTGAGAAGGAAAGTGATATAATCCTATCAGTGTGAGGAGGAAAGTGATATAATCCTATCAGTGTGAGGCGGAAAGTGATATAATCCTGTCAGTGTGAGAAGGAAAGTGATGTAATCCTGTCAGTGTGAGGAGGAAAGTGATATAATCCTGTCAGTGTGAGGGAGGAAACTGATATAATCCTATCAGTGTGAAGAGGAAAGTGATGTAATCCTATCAGTGTGAAGAGGAAAGTGATGTAATCCTATCAGTGTGAGGAGGAAAGTGATATAATCTTAACAGTGTGAGGAGGAAAGTGATGTAATCCTGTCAGTGTGAGGAGGAAAGTGATGGAATCCTATCAGTGTGAGGAGGAAAGTGATGTAATCCTGTCAGTGTGAGGGAGGAAAGTGATATAATCCTGTCAGTGTGAGGAGGAAAGTGATGTAATCATATCAGTGTGAGGAGGAAAGTGATATAATCCTATCAGTGTGAGGAGGAAAGTGATGTAATCCTGTCAGTGTGAGGAGGAAAGTGATATAATCCTGTCAGTGTGAGGAGGAAAGTGATGTAATCCTGTCAGTGTGAGGAGGAAAGTGATATAATCCTGTCAGTGTGAGAAGGAAAGTGATATAATCCTGTCATTGTGAGGAGGAAAGTGATGTAATCCTGTCAGTGTGAGGAGGAAAGTGATATAATCCTGTCAGTGTGAGAAGGAAAGTGATGTAATCCTGTCAGTGTGAGGAGGAAAGTGATTTAATCCTGTCAGTGTGAGGAGGAAAGTGATGGAATCCTGTCAGTGTGAGGAGGAAAGTGATATAATCCTGTCAGTGTGAGGAGGAAAGTGATTTAATCCTGTCAGTGTGAGGAGGAAAGTGATGTAATCCTGTCAGTGTGAGGAGGAAAGTGATATAATCCTGTCAGTGTGAGGAGGAAAGTGATGGAATCCTGTCAGTGTGAGGAGGAAAGTGATATAATCCTATCAGTGTGAGGAGGAAAGTGATGTAATCCTATCAGTGTGAGGAGGAAAGTGATGTAATCCTATCAGTGTGAGGAGGAAAGTGATGGAATCCTGTCAGTGTGAGGAGGAAAGTGATATAATCCTGTCAGTGTGAGGAGGAAAGTGATGGAATCCTGTCAGTGTGAGGAGGAAAGTGATATAATCCTGTCAGTGTGAGGAGGAAAGTGATAGAATCCTGTCAGTGTGAGGAGGAAAGTGATGTAATCCTGTCAGTGTGAGGAGGAAAGTGATGGAATCCTATCAGTGTGAGGAGGAAAGTGATGGAATCCTGTCAGTGTGAGAGAGGAAAGTGATGTAATCCTGTCAGTGTGAGGAGGAAAGTGATATAATCATGTCAGTGTGAGGAGGAAAGTGATGTAATCCTGTCAGTGTGAGGAGGAAAGTGATTTAATCCTGTCAGTGTGAGGAGGAAAGTGATGTAATCCTGTCAGTGTGAGGAGGAAAGTGATATAATCCTGTCAGTGTGAGGAGGAAAGTGATGTAATCCTGTCAGTGTGAGAAGGAAAGTGATATAATCCTGTCAGTGTGAGGAGGAAAGTGATGTAATCCGGTCAGTGTGAGGAGGAAAGTGATATAATCCTGTCAGTGTGAGGAGGAAAGTGATATAATCCTGTCAGTGTGAGGAGGAAGTGATGTAATCCTGTCAGTGTGAGGAGGAAAGTGATGTAATCCTGTCAGTGTGAGGGAGGAAAGTGATATAATCCTGTCAGTGTGAGAAGGAAAGTGATGTAATCCTGTCAGTGTGAGGAGGAAAGTGATGTAATCCTGTCAGTGTGAGGGAGGAAAGTGATATAATCCTGTCAGTGTGAGAAGGAAAGTGATGTAATCCTGTCAGTGTGAGGAGGAAAGTGATGTAATCCGGTCAGTGTGAGGAGGAAAGTGATATAATCCTGTCAGTGTGAGAAGGAAAGTGATGTAATCCTGTCAGTGTGAGGAGGAAAGTGATGTAATCCTGTCAGTGTGAGAAGGAAAGTGATATAATCCTGTCAGTGTGAGGAGGAAAGTGATGTAATCCGGTCAGTGTGAGGAGGAAAGTGATATAATCTGTCAGTGTGAGGAGGAAAGTGATATATTCATGTCAGTGTGAGGAGGAAAGTGATATAATCCTGTCAGTGTGAGGAGGAAAGTGATGTAATCCTGTCAGTGTGAGGAGGAAAGTGATATAATCCTGTCAGTGTGAGGAGGAAAGTGATGTAATCCTGTCCGTGTGAGGAGGAAAGTGATATAATCATGTCAGTGTGAGGAGGAATGTGATGTAATCCCGTCAGTGTGAGGAGGAAAGTGATATAATCATGTCAGTGTGAGGAAGAAAGTGATGTAATCCTGTCAGTGTGAGGAGGAAAGTGATTTAATCCTGTCAGTGTGAGGAGGAAAGTGATGTAATCCTGTCAGTGTGAGGGAGGAAAGTGATATAATCCTGTCAGTGTGAGAAGGAAAGTGATGTAATCCTGTCAGTGTGAGAAGGAAAGTGATATAATCATGTCAGTGTGAGGAGGAAAGTGATATAATCCTGTCAGTGTGAGGAGGAAAGTGATGGAATCCTATCAGTGTGAGGAGGAAAGTGATATAATCCTGTCAGTGTGAGGAGGAAAGTGATGTAATCCTGTCAGTGTGAGGAGGAAAGTGATGTAATCCTGTCAGTGTGAGGAGGAAAGTGATAGAATCCTGTCAGTGTGAGGAGGAAAGTGATAGAATCCTGTCAGTGTGAGGAGGAAAGTGATGTAATCCTGTCAGTGTGAGGAGGAAAGTGATGTAATCCTGTCAGTGTGAGGAGGAAAGTGATGGAATCCTGTCAGTGTGAGGAGGAAAGTGATGGAATCCTGTCAGTGTGAGGAGGAAAGTGATGTAATCCTGTCAGTGTGAGAAGGAAAGTGATATAATCCTGTCAGTGTGAGGAGGAAAGTGATATAATCCTGTCAGTGTGAGGAGGAAAGTGATGGAATCCTGTCAGTGTGAGGAGGAAAGTGATATAATCATGTCAGTGTGAGGAGGAAAGTGATGGAATCCTGTCAGTGTGAGAAGGAAAGTGATATAATCCTGTCAGTGTGAGGAGGAAAGTGATATAATCCTGTCAGTGTGAGGAGGAAAGTGATGTAATCCTGTCAGTGTGAGAAGGAAAGTGATATAATCCTGTCAGTGTGAGGAGGAAAGTGATGGAATCCTGTCAGTGTGAGGAGGAAAGTGATATAATCCTGTCAGTGTGAGGAGGAAAGTGATGTAATCCTGTCAGTGTGAGGAGAAAAGTGATATAATCATGTCAGTGTGAGGAGGAAAGTGATGTAATCCTGTCAGTGTGAGAAGGAAAGTGATGTAATCCTGTCAGTGTGAGAAGGAAAGTGATATAATCCTATCAGTGTGAGGAGGAAAGTGATATAATCATGTCAGTCATCTAAAGTTAGTAATGTTCTATGTTTCTAATACTGGTTGCCCTTGTATTTCCTTCTCATGGTCTCTCTTTCTCCCCTTTTCTTTTAGGTTGTTTTTCCCTCTCAGTTAGAGACTTCTCTCCGCAGTCAGGTGATACTGTGAAACATTATAAGATTAGAACTCTCGATGACGGTGGCTTCTACGTCTCCACCAAGATCACGTTTAGTTCCCTCCAGGATTTGGTCAGCCACTATCAGAGTGAGATCCACTAAAAAGTTGGGGTCTGTGTGTGCATAATAGTATGGGGGAGGGTCCAGGCTGAGTACATTGCTATTATCATAAGAAAACATTAACTAAAAGGAAGGTGTCTCCTTAGTTGTAAATTCAGTCTTTACATGGAAGTTAATCCATTCGAGATGAGGTCAGTATCTGTAAAGGATGAGGTCAGTCTGGGTACAGGAGTTGGTCAGTCTGATCCAGATCCTGTACAGTAGTTGGCCGGTTTCTATGCTGGACTTTTTCAGTCTCTATGTAGGAGTTTCTCAGTGTCATACAGGAACCTATGTCTCTATGTAGGAGTTTCTCGGTGTCATACAGGATCCTATCTGTCTCTGTACAGGAGTTGGCCAGTCTCTCTCTACAGTAGTCTGTCAGTCACTGAATTGGAGTTGGCAGTCTCTGTACAGGAGTCAATATCTGTACAGAGGGCAGTAAATGTCTCTGTGCAGGAGTAGGCCAGTCTCTGTGCAGGAGTTTGTCAGTCACTGTGCAGGATTCAGTGTCTGTATAGGAGCTGGCCAGTCTCTGTGCAGAAGTCGGCAAGTCTCTGTGCAGGAGTTGGTTAGTCACTCTGCAGGAGTATGCCAGTCTCTGTGTAGGAGTTTGTTAGTCTCTATGCAGGAATTTGTCAGTCTTTGTACAAGTCAGTCAGGCTCTGTATAGTAGTCCATCAATCTCTATACATATGTTGGACATTCACTGTACAAGAGTCTCCCAGTCTCTGTGCAGGAGCTGGCCAGTTTCTGCACAGGAGCCAGCCAGTCTATGTGCAGGAGCCGGCATGTTTCTGTGTAGGAGTTGGTTAGTCTTTCTGCAAGAGCCGGTCAGTCAATGTGCAGGATTCAGTGTCTGTATAGGAGCTGGCCAGTCTCTGTACAAGAGTTGGTCAGTCTCTGTGCAGAAGTCGGCAAGTCTCTGTGCAGGAGTTGGTCAGTCACTGTGCAGGAGTAGGCCAGTCTCTGTGCAGGAGTTGGCCAGTCTCTGTTCAGGAGTCAATCAGTCACTGTGCAGGACTCAGTATTTATACAGGAGTTGGCCAGTCTCTGTGCAGGAGTCGGCAAGTCTCTGTGCAGGAGTTGGTCACTCACTGTGCAGGAGCCAGTGCCTGTAAAGGAACTGGCCAGTCTCTGTGCAGGAATCACCAAGTCTCTGTGCAGGAGTCGGTCAGTCATTGTGCATGGGCCAGTGTCTGTACAGGAGTTGGCCAGTCTCTGTGCAGGAATTGCCAAGTCTCTGTGCAGGAGTTGGTCAGCCACAATGCATGAGTCAGTGTCTGTACAGGAGTCAGCAAGTCTCAGTACAGAAGTTGGCCAGTCTCTGTGCAGGAGTTGGCAAGTCTCTGTGCAGGAGTTGGTCAGTCACTGTGCAGGAGAAGAGTCTGTACAGGAGTTGGTCAGTCTCTGTGCAGGAATCACCAAGTCTCTGTGCAGGAGTTGGACAGTCACTGTGCAGGACTCAGTGTCTGTGCAGGAGTTGGCCAGTCTCTGTGCAGGAGATGGCCATTGTCTGTGGAGGAGGTGGCCATTGTCTGTGGAGGAGTCAGCGAGTCTCTGTGCAGGAATCGCCAAGTTTCTGTGCAGGAGTCAGTCAGTAACTGTGCAGGAGTCAGTGTCTGTGCAGGAGTTTGCCAGTCTCTGTGCAGGAGATGGCCATTGTCTGTGGAGGAGGTGGCCAGTCTCTGTGCAGGAGTCATCAAGTCTCTGTGCAGGAGTTGGCCAGTCTCTGTGCAGGAGTCGGCAAGTCCCTGTGCAGGAATTGGCCACTCACTGTGCAGGAGCCAGTGCCTGTACAGGAATAGGCCAGTCTCTGTGCAGGAGTCACCAAGTTTCTGTGCAGGAGTCGGTCAGTCACTGTGCAGGGGCCAGTGTCTGTACAGGAGTTGGCCAGTCTCTGTGCAGGAATCACCAAGTCTCTGTGCAGGAGTCAGTCAGTCACAATGCAGGAGTCAGTGTCTGCACAGGAGCTGGCCAGTCTCTGTGCAGGAGTTGGCCAATCTCTGTGCAGGAGTCGGCAAGTCTCTGTGCATGAGTTAGTCAGTCTCTGTGCAGAAGTCGGTAAGTCTCTGTGCATGAGTTGGTCAGTCACTTTGCAGGAGCCAGTGTCTGTACAGGAGTTGGCCAGTCTCTGTGCAGGAATTGCCAGGTCACTGTGCAGGAGTTGGTCACTCACAATGCAGGAGTCAGTGTCTGTACAGGACTCAGCAAGTCTCTGTACAGAAGTTGGCCACTCTGTGCAGGAGTCGGCAAGTCTCTGTGCAGTAGTTGGTCAGTCACTGTGCAGGAGCAGCTTCTGTACAGGAGTTGGTCAGTCTCTATGCAGGAATCAGCAAGTCTCTGTGCAGGAGTCAGTCAGTCACTGTGCAGGAGTCAGTGTCTGTGCAGGAGTTGGCCATTGTCTGTGGAGGAGGTGGCCAGTCTCTGTGCAGGAGTCAGCAAGTCTCTGTGCAGGAGTTAGCCAGTCTCTGTGCAGGAGTTAGCCAGTCTCTGTGCAGGAGTCGGCAAGTCTCTGTTCAGGAGTTGGTCACTCGCTGTGCAGGAGCCAGTGCCTGAACAGGAATAGGCCAGTCTCTGTGCAGGAATCACCAAGTCTCTGTGCAGGAGTCAATCAGTCACAATTCAGGAGTCTGTGTCTGTACAGGAGCTGGGCAGTCTCTGTGCAGGAGTTGGCCATTCTTTGTGCAGGAATCGGCAAGTCTCTGTGCAGGAGTTGGTCAGTCACTGCGCAGGAATCTCCATGTCACTGTGCAGGTGTCGGTCAGTGTCTGTGCAGGAGTTGTCCAGTCTCTGTGCAGAAGTTGGCCAGTCTCTGTACAGGAGCTGGCCATTGTCTGTAGAGGAGGTGGCCAGTCTCTGTGCAGGAGTCAGCAAGTCTTTGTGCAGAAGATAGTTGGTCTCCGTACAGGAGCTGGCCAGTTTCTGTGCAGGAATAGCCAAGTCTCTGCAGGAGCTGGCCAGTCTCTGTGCAGGAGTTGGCCAGTCTCTGTACAGGAATTGCCAAGTCTCTGTGCAGGAGCTGGCCAATCTCTGTGCAGGAGTTGACCAGTGTAAGTGCAGGAGTTGTCCAGTCTCTGCGCAGAGCTAGACAGTCTCTGTGCAGGAGTTGGCCAGTCTCTGTGCAGGAGTTGGAGTTGGCCAATATCTGTGCAGGAGCTAGACAGTATCTGTGCAGGAGTTGGCCAATCTCTGTGCAGGAGTTGACCTGTGTAAGTGCAGGAGTTGGCCAATATCTGTGCAGGAGTTGGCAAGTCTCTGTGCAGGAGTCAGTGTCTGTACAGGAGTTGGCCAGTTTCTGTGTAGAAATTGCCAAGTCTCTGTGCAGGAGTTGGCCATTGTCTGTAGAGGAGGTGGCCAGTCTCTGTGCAGGAGTCAGCAAGTCTTTGTGCAGAAGATAGTTGGTCTCCGTACAGGAGCTGGCCAGTTTCTGTGCAGGAATAGCCAAGTCTCTGCAGGAGCTGGCCAATCTCTGTGCAGGAGTTGACCAGTGTAAGTGCAGGAGTTGTCCAGTCTCTGCGCAGAGCTAGACAGTCTCTGTGCAGGAGTTGGCCAGTCTCTGTGCAGGAGTTGGAGTTGGCCAATATCTGTGCAGGAGCTAGACAGTATCTGTGCAGGAGTTGGCCAATCTCTGTGCAGGAGTTGACCTGTGTAAGTGCAGGAGTTGGCCAATATCTGTGCAGGAGTTGGCAAGTCTCTGTGCAGGAGTCAGTGTCTGTACAGGAGTTGGCCAGTTTCTGTGTAGAAATTGCCAAGTCTCTGTGCAGGAGTTGGCCAGTCTCTGTGCAGGAGTTGGCCAGTCTATGTTCAGGAATTGCAAAGGCTCTGTGCAGGAGGGCCAGTCTCTGTGCAGGAGTTGGCCAGTCTATGTTCAGGAATTGCAAAGGCTCTGTGCAGGAGTTGGCCAGCCTCTGTGCAGGGGTTGGCCAGTCTTGAGGAGGAGTTTGTCAGTCTCTGTGCAGGAGTTGGCAGTTTCTGTGCAGGAGCCGGACAGTCTCTGTGCAGTAGTTGGCCAGTCTCTGTGCATGAGTTGGCCAGTCTCTGTGCAGGAGTCAGTGTTTGTACAGGAGTTGGTCAGTGTTTATACAGGGGTTGGTCAGTGTCTGTAAACAAGTTGGTCCATGTCTGTAAAGGACTTGGTCAGTGTCTCTTCTTCAACAGCAATTGGTCAGCATCTGTACGGGAGCTGGACAGCCACTGTGACGGAGCATTATTCAAGCCTTCAAAACCCCTAAATGGGTATTACTCTGTTTACCAGAACTTCCTGTTTATCTACTAATACACAGTATAACCCTGTATGTTCCTTCTGCTAGAAGTGTATCTAACCTTTTCTTAAATGTATCCATTGTATCTGCCATTACCACATGCTTGCACAAGGAATTCATTCTCTGTACAGTCTCTGTGGGATGGAATTTGTGTTTAGTCTTTATACCTACTAGGAGATCATTTCCTGAGGACCCATTCTCTTTCCTTTGGCATCTTCACCTAGGTAAGTTAGATGGGTTGTGCCAGTGCCTTACGGTACCTTGCCAGACTGCAAGACCAGAGAAGCCCTGGGAAAAGGATGCCTGGGAGATCCCGAGGGAGTCATTGTCCCTAGAAAGGAAGCTTGGAGCCGGGCAATTCGGTGATGTATGGTTGGGTAAGTCAGGAGATTTCTCCTCGTTCTTCACTGAAACATACCCTATGGTTACCCCCACTCTGCCCTCTCTGATACTTCCCTCTAGATTTTACTGCACACACAAACCACTCACATTCTGCTTTATCAGGGATCCATAACAGGACAGGAGACTGACACATGGGGCCGGCAGAATGGGGGGTTATAGGCAAAACAGATGCAGAAGAAAGAACCAGTAACAGTCACTGAGAGCGTGGAAGCAGGGAATGAAAATTACAGCTCACTTGCATATAAAAGCTGGATTCTGGGTGGCCGTGGGCTGCAAGACAAAAAGGGCTGCTGATGCAGCTGAGAGCTGCTTGAGGGTGAAGCTAGGGTGCGAAGTTAGGGAGCGGCGTCAACTGCAAGTAGCTCACACAGGTGAATTACAGGACTAAAAGGTCACAAACAATCAAGATGGCAGGATCCAAATCAGTAAACAGAATCAGGTCTGGAGCGAAGCAGAAGTCAGGACAGGCAACAACCAAATGGTCTGAATTCAAATCAAGAAGACCAGATGGCCTCCCAAACAAAGCAACCTAATAAAAGAGGCACACAAGTTTCACAAAATATAGAAGAAAAACCTTATTAAACATACAAATTGAATAGATGGCATAAAAACAGTTAAAAACGCATAGGCGTTAGATGGTACTGCTGTCCTGTTAGGTTGCATCGCATCTTCCCCTCCGCGTCCCTGCTGTGTTTCCGCGGATGCGGATTGGAGGGTACTCACCTTCACATGTGGTGGTCCTGCCCCTTGGTTTCTGAGCTCTGGGCATATGTGTTCTGGCTCTTAAGCTGAGCTCTGGGAGTAGTGGTATCCCCTGACCCATGGACGGCCCTACTTAACAGGTCGTCCCGTACCCTGTCCCGCTCTCACTGTGCCAACAAACTAGTTTTTCGAATTTGCGCTATGACCCGTTGCCATATAGCTCAGCATTGGAAATCCCTGCCGCCCACTCGCTCCGGCCTTGATAGTTGCATCTGGAGTTTGATTCGGATGGAGAAGCTAACTGCGTATATTCGCAACTCTTCCTCCCTATACCTTCGGATCTGGTCTCCTTAGATGGCTGCAGTGGCTCCCCCTGAGTTTCATCGGGACTTGCTGATCGGTTGATGGTTCCGGGACACCCCCCTTTTTTTTCTCTCCTCTTCTTCCCCTTCTCTCTCTGTTCCTGTCCTTTCTTCCAAGAAGGTATCCAGGTGACGCTTTAGCGACTTTATGCTACATTGCTGACATCCTTTTGCATTACCTTTTTTGTGCTTCAGTGGATCTGACCCTCTTTTGTATTCCTTCTATAAACACATAGGCATTACTTGGGGGTTAACCTAACTGCTCATTATTCCTCCCTCTTTCAGATAACTTTTAATATTGAAAATTATGACATAGCTTCAAAGCAGATAGAATGTTGATCAAGGGAAATATCTGACTGCTATTTGGAATTAGGAAGGAATACTTTTACCCACTTGGGGCTAAATTGGAAATTGTTCCAGAGGGATTTTTTTTGCCTTCCTCTAAATCAACAGGGGTGTTTTGGGCATGGGCTGGACTTGATGGATGCATGTCTTTTTTCAGCCTTATCAACTATGTAACTACTCTTCTCTATTCCGCATGTTGCAGAAGGAAATGATTCCCTGGCTCGGCTTTAACGTATCGGATCCACTCGATAAAAATGAACATCCTTCCAAGGCTGTTATATTATTTCCAGACTCTACCAGTCTGGGTACCCTTATCCTCTTTCATTGCATTTCAGTAGGTGGTCTTTCGGTTTATTTGGAAGGGTGGGAAACCACAGATTGCTCCAGCAGTCCTTATGACATCCCTATGCTCGGGCGGCTTAGCGGTCCCAGACTTCTATAAGTATTTCCTTGCTAGTCATCTTAAACAGTTAACACTTTAGTTTGATACCTCTGGCTCTCCTCAGTGGGTGACCATTGTGTGCGACGTGGTGGCCCCTCTTCCTCTCCCTAACCTCCTTTGGCACCAGAAGCACTCTACTCTGGCCGCCCTTTCTGAAAAAGGACATTATGGAACTAGAGAAAGTGCAGAGGAGGGCTACAAAGCTAGTAAGGGGAATGGAAAGTTTTAGTTATGAAGAAAGGCTAGAAAAGTTAAACTTGTACACACTAGAGAAACAGCGTCTTAGAGGGGATATGATAACACTATATAAATATTCTCAGGGCCCATACAAAGGGCTCTCCAAAGACCTGTTCATTAACAGAACAGTACATAGGACAAGAGGCCACCCGCTTAGACTTGAGGAAAGGAGATTTAATCTACAACAGCGGAAGGGTTTCTTTACAGTAAGGACAATAAAGGTATGGAATTCACTTCCTGAGGAGGTGGTGCTATCAAATACATTAGAGGCCTTTAAAAGGGGCCTCAATACTTATTTAAAAGAGCATAACATAGAGAGCTATGTACGTTAGTATTGGGATTAATATTTAGTTAGGGCTTGTTGATCCAGGGAGGAATCTGATTGCCATTTGGAATCAAGACGGAACCCCCCCCCATTCAAGGCAGAATTTTAAATTGCTATATTGAGGGGGTTTTTTTGCCTTCTTTTGGATCAACGATGGTAAACAGGAATAGGAAAAGGGTTGAACTAGATGGACGTAAGTCTTTTTTCAACCTAAATTACTATGTTACTCCTACCTCTCCCGTCCACTTACCAGTGATCTTGTTTCAATTGAAAATCATGCGTGCAGCAAGACTCTCGACCCTGACTTGCTTGCACCTCTTTCAAGGATTTTGCCACTTTTTGGAAATCGTTCTTTTCCTCCTGTCATTTCAAGGACTACCTTCCTCCCTTGCATTGATGCAGGGATTCAGTTTATTGAGGACCTTCTAGATAAAGTACAATTGTGTTCATTTTTGAATTTCCCCAGTCCTCCTTTTACCAATATTTGCAGCTTAGACATTACTTATCCTCTCTGATTCAGTCCCTTGCTTTCCCACCGTTAACGCTGTTTGAGAGGTGTTGCATATGCCCTACCCGCACCACTGCTCACATACCTAATATTTACTAATTGCTTAATCCTCCGACTGCTAGCTACAAACATAAATATATGAGTGATTGGGAATGGGACCTAAGCTTGGAGATTTCAGACAAAACCTGGATCAAAATTTGAGCAAAACGCTTCACACGCCTCTATATTCGTATAAGATCTTGCTCAGGTGGTATTACACTCCTGCACCTCTACACTCTATCAACACAGCCCTCTCTGATCTGTGTTGGAGAGGCTGTGGTGGCAAAGGTGATATCCTCCACATCTGGTGGCCTTGCTGTATGATACAGGCCTTCTGGTCCAGGGTTGTACAGTTTTTCCAACACTTTTTCATTAAACACCCCCCTGGATCCTACCATATTTGTACTTGGGGATACCCCAAAGGATTTATTTTGTCCTCTTTCAAAACTTATAACCTGCATCCTTATCGCAATCATATGTCTCATTGCCCAATTCTGGAAGTCCCCCGCTCTACCCTCGCTCCAATTAATTCTTCAAAAAGTTTCCCACATTAAAGTTATTAAACATCTGACAGCCCAGCTCAGGGGTCACCTGTAAAAATATGTAAAGGTCTGGAGCCACTGGAATCTTGCTATGGCGTCCCCCCACTTATCTGATTTTTGATGTTGTACAGCCTTGGACCACACTCCTGCTGTCCCCCTTTTATGGGCACTTGGTCCTGCTGGGACCTCTACCCACCTCTCCTTGTCCCGACTCCACCCCCATTTCCCTTTTTTTTCTTTCACTTTCTGTATCCGACTATACGATTGTAAACCTACAAGGTAGTCCGTTTAACTGTGTCAAACTGTGTTGGGTAAGTGTGCGCAGGCTGTAGCCTGCAGGGAAGGGGGTGCTGGCGAACGACATTGGAGAGTGGTGCTTGGGACCCATTGACTGCCAGTAGATTGGAGAAGTAGGAGGAGTCCAGACTGGGCCCTCTACTGACAGCGTTAGCTCCCCTGCAGGGGGGAGTGAAGGCTAGGGTGTGGGGGATAGGGACCGTAGCTAGAGTACGTAGGCCAATCTAGGCATGACTCCCCGGAGGACTGTATGCTGGAAAACCCGAGAGAGGAGAAAAGCCCTGAAGGAGTGAGGTACTAGAAGAAGGAAGGATGGTCTATACCAATTCCAAGGTCATACACAGGTGGACTAAGAAGAACCAAATCAGCAGGATAAAGGATAGTGAGTTCCGGGGCCAAAGGTCATACAGAGGTAGACTAGCAAGGCGGAATCAGCAGGCAAGAGAGTAGTGGGTTCCGGAGCCAATGGTCATACACAGGATGTCTAGGGCAGAAGGGAACACAGGGATTAACAGAAAACTGGGCACAGAAAAATGACTGAAGAACTGGGCAGGCAGGGAACAGCAGACTAGGTGCTAGGCTGGAGCTACACTAGAGCCAGGGACCAGATAAACTCTCCCAAGGAACACTGTGTAAGTTCACCAATAGCTGAGAGACGCTGCCAGATATAGAAGATGACACCGTGATGTCATTGGAGAAAGACGCACCAAACCCAGAAGTGAAGCTCTGACTCGAGAGAGGGAGAGAGACAGGGAAGATGGCACCGACGACCGGAACAAGCCCAGACAGAAAGCAAGGGGCAGGCGGCTAGGAGGAGAAACCCGACTAGGAGACGGCGGAAGGTAGGCAGAAAAGTGACAAACTGTTTGTCCTGTACTATGTGTTTGTGATTTACTGCTTTCTTGTTTGTCTCATATAAACCCAATAAAAAACACTTAGTCAAAACAAAGTGACAATGTTCATCTGAGTTAGAACAATAATACATTCTCCAAAAGTAAGACAAAATATAGCAATTATACTGAATCCACGATGTATGGGAGATGTCATTATATAATGTCATGAGAAAATTCCCAAACGTGCATATTAGTGACTGAATACAAAAAAAGGGAACATTACCAAAAAGTGAAAGAAGGAATCAATATACGTATCAATATAAATGATGTCACAGGGGAATATCAGGTCATAGAACACTTGCACGTCCAACACCCAATGTGTATTATTGTTTTTAACTGGTTTTTATGCCACCTATTACATTTTTTATCGTTAATAAAGTTTTTCTAATATATTTTGTGATACTTGTGCGCCTCGTACTATTAGGCTACTTAGTTGGAGAGACCATTGGGTCTTCTTTCCCTCTCCTTTTGTGTATTCTTTGCCTATGACAGCCCCGAGGCTGGTTGTGTGATATTACTAGGTATCTGACACTTTGGCTGGTGCAAACCTTTCTTTCAGGCGCATGAATTCAAACCAAAGACATACAGAGAATACAGGAATCTCAGCACTGGAACGCTAGTCAGTAAGACACTATACATTTGTCTTACTAAAGTGCTGTCACAGTTTGCAAACAAGACAGGAGTCAGACAGTATAGTAAAAATCACCTTTATTTAGAATAATAGGCAGCAATAAGCAAAGATACGATGCAGAGGGTGACGGGAAGGGCTAGAGACTCTATCAGGAATAGGAGCCGCCCACAGGTGAACCACAACTGCTAGAGACTAGGCCGAAGCCAACAGGTAGTCTCAATCGCCCTTAGAATGACCCAGAATAGAACCTATATTCTCACACTAGGTAAGCTACAAGGGAGACTCCTGACTCACACCTGCAGTCAGTAGGAAGAGACCGTTCTTCCTGTAGGATGGAAATATGGAGCGTAATGACTCACACCTGCAGTCAGTAAGGCCAGAGGCCTGTCTCCTAATAGGAAGGCAACAAGGGAGACTACTGACTCACGCCTGCAGTCAGTAAGGCCAGAGTCTGCTAGAGCCACAGGTCTGCACCAGGTTGGGTGTCTGTAGTACAAGGAGCAACACAAGAAGATAATCAGACAGAGCCACAGGTCAGCACCAGACTGGGTAGTTAGACAAAGCCAGGGTCATACACAGAGCGGGTAGTCAGCCAGAGCCACAGGTCTGCATCAGAAAGGATGTCCACTAGACAGAAGGCAATACAGAGAAGGTAGTTGGACAGAGCCCCAGGTCAGCACCAAAATGGATGTCTTAACAGACAGGGAGCACCCAAAGAGTATGGTCAGACAGAGCCACAGGTCAGCACCAAAATGGATGGTCAGACAAGCCAAGGTCATACACTGGAAATCAGGATACTAGCAAAATACAAAATACTAGCACTGGACAACAACTTAAGGGTAATGATACACAGGCCCAGAGAGGTTTATAAAGGAGTAGGAGAGGGCGGACCAATTAGATCCCCCAGGCTGGGCCTATAACAGGCGTCCAGGCAAGTGCCTGATTCATGATGCCAGTAACAAGGAACCAGATGCCACCAGGCCGCAGGCAGAGAGGGACACGGCCATTGACACCGCAGCACCAGTCCAGAACCCTGCTCCCGGCCAAATGGTGCAGGCAGAGGTAAGACACTCTGACAAGTGCCTGTGAGACTGCTTGATATAGGCCTCAGGGGTGTTGTCCTGGAAACAGACTGGAAGACCAGCAATAGCAGAGGTGGACTGAATGGAGGGGTATGTCCAGGTAAACAGGCAGTGCTGGAGTGAATGGAGGGGTATGTCCAGGTAAACAGACAGAGCTGGAGTGAATGGAGGGGTGTGTCCAGGTAAACAGACAGAGCTGGAGTGAATGGAGGGGGTGTGTCCAGGTAAACAGGCAGTGCTGGAGTGAATGGAGGGGTGTGTCCAGGTAAACAGACAGAGCTGGAGTGAATGGAGGGGTATGTCCAGGTAAACAGGCAGAGCTGGAGTGAATGGAGGGGTGTGTCCAGGTAAACAGGCAGTGCTGGAGTGAATGGAGGGGTATGTCCAGGTAAACAGACAGAGCTGGAGTGAATGGAGGGGTATGTCCAGGTAAACAGGCAGTGCTGGAGTGAATGGAGGGGTGTGTCCAGGTAAACAGGCAGTGCTGGAGTGAATGGAGGGGGTGTGTCCAGGTAAACAGACAGTGCTGGAGTGAATGGAGGGGTGTGTCCAGGTAAACAGGCAGTGCTGGAGTGAATGGAGGGGTGTGTCCAGGTAAACAGGCAGTGCTGGAGTGAATGGAGGGGTGTGTCCAGGTAAACAGGCAGTGCTGGAGTGAATGGAGGGGTATGTCCAGGTAAACAGGCAGTGCTGGAGTGAATGGAGGGGTATGTCCAGGTAAACAGGCAGATCTGCAGTGAATGGAGGGGTATGTCCAGGTAAACAGGCAGTGCTGGAGTGAATGGAGAGGGTGTGTCCAGGTAAACAGGCAGTGCTGCAGTGAATGGAGGGGTGTGTCCAGGTAAACAGGCAGTGCTGGAGTGAATGGAGGGGTGTGTCCAGGTAAACAGGCAGTGCTGGAGTGAATGGAGGGGTATGTCCAGGTAAACAGGCAGTGCTGGAGTGAATGGAGAGGGTGTGTCCAGGTAAACAGGCAGTGCTGGAGTGAATGGAGAGGGTGTGTCCAGGTAAACAGGCAGTGCTGGAGTGAATGGAGGGGTGTGTCCAGGTAAACAGGCAGTGCTGGAGTGAATGGAGGGGGTGTGTCCAGGTAAACAGGCAGTGCTGGAGTGAATGGAGGGGTGTGTCCAGGTAAACAGGCAGAGCTGGAGTGAATGGAGGGGTGTGTCCAGGTAAACAGACAGTGCAGGAGTGAATGGAGAGGGTGTGTCCAGGTAAACAGGCAGAGCTGGAGTGAATGGAGGGGTGTGTCCAGGTAAACAGGCAGAGCTGCAGTGAATGGAGGGGTGTGTCCAGGTAAACAGACAGAGCTGGAGTGAATGGAGGGGTGTGTCCAGGTAAACAGGCAGTGCTGGAGTGAATGGAGGGGTATGTCCAGGTAAACAGGCAGATCTGCAGTGAATGGAGGGGTATGTCCAGGTAAACAGGCAGTGCTGGAGTGAATGGAGGGGTGTGTCCAGGTAAACAGGCAGTGCTGGAGTGAATGGAGGGGTGTGTCCAGGTAAACAGGCAGTGCTGGAGTGAATGGAGGGGTATGTCCAGGTAAACAGGCAGTGCTGGAGTGAATGGAGAGGGTGTGTCCAGGTAAACAGGCAGTGCTGGAGTGAATGGAGAGGGTGTGTCCAGGTAAACAGGCAGAGCTGGAGTGAATGGAGGGGTGTGTCCAGGTAAACAGACAGTGCTGGAGTGAATGGAGGGGTGTGTCCAGGTAAACAGACAGTGCAGGAGTGAATGGAGAGGGTGTGTCCAGGTAAACAGGCAGAGCTGGAGTGAATGGAGGGGTGTGTCCAGGTAAACAGGCAGAGCTGCAGTGAATGGAGGGGGTGTGTCCAGGTAAACAGACAGAGCTGGAGTGAATGGAGGGGTGTGTCCAGGTAAACAGGCAGTGCTGGAGTGAATGGAGGGGTGTGTCCAGGTAAACAGACAGAACTGAAGTGAATGGAGGGGTGTGTCCAGGTAAACAGGCAGAACTGCAGTGAATGGAGGGGTGTGTCCAGGTAAACAGACAGTGCTGGAGTGAATGGAGGGGTGTGTCCAGGTAAACAGACAGAGCTGGAGTGAATGGAGGGGTGTGTCCAGGTAAACAGGCAGAGCTGCAGTGAATGGAGGGGGTGTGTCCAGGTAAACAGACAGAGCTGGAGTGAATGGAGGGGTGTGTCCAGGTAAACAGGCAGTGCTGGAGTGAATGGAGGGGTGTGTCCAGGTAAATAGACAGTGCTGCAGTGAATGGAGGGGTGTGTCCAGGTAAACAGGCAGTGCTGGAGTGAATGGAGGGGTGTGTCCAGGTAAACAGGCAGTGCTGGAGTGAATGGAGGGGTATGTCCAGGTAAACAGACAGATCTGCAGTGAATGGAGGGGGTGTGTCCAGGTAAACAGGCAGTGCTGGAGTGAATGGAGGGGTGTGTCCAGGTAAACAGGCAGTGCTGGAGTGAATGGAGGGGTGTGTCCAGGTAAACAGACAGAGCTGGAGTGAATGGAGGGGGTGTGTCCAGGTAAACAGACAGTGCAGGAGTGAATGGAGGGGGTGTGTCCAGGTAAACAGGCAGTGCTGGAGTGAATGGAGGGGGTGTGTCCAGGTAAACAGGCAGTGCTGGAGTGAATGGAGGGGTGTGTCCAGGTAAACAGGCAGTGCTGGAGTGAATGGAGGGGGTGTGTCCAGGTAAACAGACAGTGCAGGAGTGAATGGAGGGGGTGTGTCCAGGTAAACAGGCAGATCTGCAGTGAATGGAGGGGTGTGTCCAGATAAACAGGCAGTGCTGGAGTGAATGGAGGGGTGTGTCCAGGTAAACAGGCAGTGCTGGAGTGAATGGAGGGGTGTGTCCAGGTAAACAGGCAGTGCTGGAGTGAATGGAGAGGGTGTGTCCAGGTAAACAGACAGAGCTGGAGTGAAT
The DNA here is from genome assembly GCA_037306005.1 of Rhinophrynus dorsalis. NCBI lineage: Eukaryota > Metazoa > Chordata > Amphibia > Anura > Rhinophrynidae > Rhinophrynus > Rhinophrynus dorsalis. The sequence continues at coordinate 189,356,681 of CM074727.1, read as the reverse complement.
GGAGGGGGTGTGTCCAGGTAAACAGACAGTGCTGGAGTGAATGGAGGGGTGTGTCCAGGTAAACAGGCAGTGCTGGAGTGAATGGAGGGGTGTGTCCAGGTAAACAGGCAGAGCTGGAGTGAATGGAGGGGGTGTGTCCAGGTAAACAGGCAGTGCTGGAGTGAATGGAGGGGTGTGTCCAGGTAAACAGACAGTGCTGGAGTGAATGGAGGGGTATGTCCAGGTAAACAGGCAGTGCTGGAGTGAATGGAGGGGGTGTGTCCAGGTAAACAGACAGAGCTGCAGTGAATGGAGGGGTGTGTCCAGGTAAACAGACAGTGCTGGAGTGAATGGAGGGGGTGTGTCCAGGTAAACAGACAGTGCTGGAGTGAATGGAGGGGTGTGTCCAGGTAAACAGGCAGAGCTGGAGTGAATGGAGGGGTGTGTCCAGGTAAACAGGCAGAGCTGGAGTGAATGGAGGGGTGTGTCCAGGTAAACAGACAGTGCTGGAGTGAATGGAGGGGTGTGTCCAGGTAAACAGACAGTGCTGGAGTGAATGGAGGGGGTGTGTCCAGGTAAACAGACAGAGCTGGAGTGAATGGAGGGGTGTGTCCAGGTAAACAGACAGAGCTGGAGTGAATGGAGGGGTGTGTCCAGGTAAACAGGCAGAGCTGGAGTGAATGGAGGGGTGTGTCCAGGTAAACAGACAGAGCTGCAGTGAATGGAGGGGTGTGTCCAGGTAAACAGGCAGTGCTGGAGTGAATGGAGGGGGTGTGTCCAGGTAAACAGACAGAGCTGGAGTGAATGGAGGGGGTGTGTCCAGGTAAACAGACAGAGCTGGAGTGAATGGAGGGGTGTGTCCAGGTAAACAGGCAGTGCTGGAGTGAATGGAGGGGTGTGTCCAGATAAACAGACAGAGCTGGAGTGAATGGAGGGGGTGTGTCCAGGTAAACAGACAGTGCTGGAGTGAATGGAGGGGTGTGTCCAGGTAAACAGACAGAGCTGGAGTGAATGGAGGGGTATGTCCAGGTAAACAGGCAGAGCTGCAGTGAATGGAGGGGTGTGTCCAGGTAAACAGGCAGTGCTGCAGTGAATGGAGGGGTGTGTCCAGGTAAACAGACAGAGCTGCAGTGAATGGAGGGGTGTGTCCAGGTAAACAGGCAGTGCTGGAGTGACTGGAGGGGGTGTGTCCAGGTAAACAGACAGTGCTGGAGTGAATGGAGGGGTGTGTCCAGGTAAACAGGCAGTGCTGGAGTGAATGGAGGGGTGTGTCCAGGTAAACAGGCAGTGCTGGAGTGAATGGAGGGGGTGTGTCCAGGTAAACAGGCAGTGCTGGAGTGAATGGAGGGGTGTGTCCAGGTAAACAGGCAGTGCTGCAGTGAATGGAGGGGTGTGTCCAGGTAAACAGGCAGTGCTGGAGTGAATGGAGGGGTGTGTCCAGGTAAACAGGCAGTGCTGGAGTGAATGGAGGGGTGTGTCCAGGTAAACAGGCAGAGCTGTAGTGAATGGAGGGGTGTGTCCAGGTAAACAGGCAGTGCTGGAGTGAATGGAGGGGTGTGTCCAGGTAAACAGGCAGTGCTGGAGTGAATGGAGGGGGTGTGTCCAGGTAAACAGGCAGTGCTGGAGTGAATGGAGGGGTGTGTCCAGGTAAACAGACAGTGCTGGAGTGAATGGAGGGGTGTGTCCAGGTAAACAGGCAGTGCTGGAGTGAATGGAGGGGTGTGTCCAGGTAAACAGGCAGTGCTGGAGTGAATGGAGGGGTGTGTCCAGGTAAACAGGCAGAGCTGTAGTGAATGGAGGGGTGTGTCCAGGTAAACAGGCAGTGCTGGAGTGAATGGAGGGGGTGTGTCCAGGTAAACAGGCAGAGCTGTAGTGAATGGAGGGGTGTGTCCAGGTAAACAGACAGAGCTGGAGTGAATGGAGGGGGTGTGTCCAGGTAAACAGGCAGTGCTGGAGTGAATGGAGGGGTGTGTCCAGGTAAACAGGCAGTGCTGGAGTGAATGGAGGGGTGTGTCCAGGTAAACAGACAGAGCTGCAGTGAATGGAGGGGGTGTGTCCAGGTAAACAGACAGTGCTGGAGTGAATGGAGGGGTGTGTCCAGGTAAACAGACAGAGCTGCAGTGAATGGAGGGGGTGTGTCCAGGTAAACAGGCAGTGCTGGAGTGAATGGAGGGGTGTGTCCAGGTAAACAGGCAGTGCTGGAGTGAATGGAGGGGTGTGTCCAGGTAAACAGGCAGTGCTGGAGTGAATGGAGGGGTGTGTCCAGGTAAACAGACAGAGCTGCAGTGAATGGAGGGGGTGTGTCCAGGTAAACAGACAGTGCTGGAGTGAATGGAGGGGTGTGTCCAGGTAAACAGACAGAGCTGCAGTGAATGGAGGGGGTGTGTCCAGGTAAACAGGCAGTGCTGGAGTGAATGGAGGGGTGTGTCCAGGTAAACAGGCAGAGCTGCAGTGAATGGAGGGGGTGTGTCCAGGTAAACAGACAGTGCTGGAGTGAATGGAGGGGTGTGTCCAGGTAAACAGGCAGTGCTGGAGTGAATGGAGGGGTGTGTCCAGGTAAACAGGCAGTGCTGGAGTGAATGGAGGGGTGTGTCCAGGTAAACAGACAGTGCTGGAGTGAATGGAGGGGTATGTCCAGGTAAACAGACAGAGCTGCAGTGAATGGAGGGGTGTGTCCAGGTAAACAGGCAGTGCTGGAGTGAATGGAGGGGGTGTGTCCAGGTAAACAGGCAGAGCTGGAGTGAATGGAGGGGTGTGTCCAGGTAAACAGACAGAGCTGCAGTGAATGGAGGGGGTGTGTCCAGGTAAACAGACAGTGCTGGAGTGAATGGAGGGGTGTGTCCAGGTAAACAGGCAGTGCTGGAGTGAATGGAGGGGGTGTGTCCAGGTAAACAGACAGTGCTGGAGTGAATGGAGGGGGTGTGTCCAGGTAAACAGACAGTGCTGGAGTGAATGGAGGGGGTGTGTCCAGGTAAACAGGCAGTGCTGGAGTGAATGGATGGGTATGTCCAGGTAAACAGGCAGTGCTGGAGTGAATGGAGGGGTGTGTCCAGGTAAACAGGCAGATCTGCAGTGAATGGAGAGGGTGTGTCCAGGTAAACAGGCAGTGCTGGAGTGAATGGAGGGGTGTGTCCAGGTAAACAGACAGTGCTGGAGTGAATGGAGGGGTGTGTCCAGGTAAACAGGCAGTGCTGGAGTGAATGGAGGGGTGTGTCCAGGTAAACAGGCAGTGCTGCAGTGAATGGAGGGGTGTGTCCAGGTAAACAGGCAGAGCTGGAGTGAATGGAGGGGTGTGTCCAGGTAAACAGGCAGTGCTGGAGTGAATGGAGGGGTGTGTCCAGGTAAACAGACAGAGCTGCAGTGAATGGAGGGGGTGTGTCCAGGTAAACAGGCAGTGCTGGAGTGAATGGAGGGGTGTGTCCAGGTAAACAGGCAGTGCTGGAGTGAATGGAGGGGTGTGTCCAGGTAAACAGGCAGAGCTGGAGTGAATGGAGGGGTGTGTCCAGGTAAACAGACAGAGCTGGAGTGAATGGAGGGGTGTGTCCAGGTAAACAGACAGAGCTGCAGTGAATGGAGGGGGTGTGTCCAGGTAAACAGGCAGTGCTGGAGTGAATGGAGGGGTGTGTCCAGGTAAACAGACAGAGCTGCAGTGAATGGAGGGGGTGTGTCCAGGTAAACAGGCAGTGCTGGAGTGAATGGAGGGGTGTGTCCAGGTAAACAGGCAGTGCTGGAGTGAATGGAGGGGTGTGTCCAGGTAAACAGGCAGAGCTGGAGTGAATGGAGGGGTGTGTCCAGGTAAACAGACAGTGCTGGAGTGAATGGAGGGGTGTGTCCAGGTAAACAGACAGAGCTGCAGTGAATGGAGGGGGTGTGTCCAGGTAAACAGGCAGTGCTGGAGTGAATGGAGGGGTGTGTCCAGGTAAACAGGCAGTGCTGGAGTGAATGGAGGGGTGTGTCCAGGTAAACAGGCAGAGCTGGAGTGAATGGAGGGGTGTGTCCAGGTAAACAGACAGAGCTGGAGTGAATGGAGGGGTGTGTCCAGGTAAACAGACAGTGCAGGAGTGAATGGAGGGGTGTGCCCAGGTAAACAGGCAGTGCTGGAGTGAATGGAGGGGTGTGTCCAGGTAAACAGGCAGTGCTGGAGTGAATGGAGGGGTGTGTCCAGGTAAACAGGCAGAGCTGGAGTGAATGGAGGGGGTGTGTCCAGGTAAACAGACAGTGCTGGAGTGAATGGAGGGGTGTGTCCAGGTAAACAGGCAGTGCTGGAGTGAATGGAGGGGTGTGTCCAGGTAAACAGACAGTGCAGGAGTGAATGGAGGGGTGTGTCCAGGTAAACAGGCAGTGCTGGAGTGAATGGAGGGGTGTGTCCAGGTAAACAGGCAGAGCTGGAGTGAATGGAGGGGTATGTCCAGGTAAACAGGTAGATCTGCAGTGAATGGAGGGGGTGTGTCCAGGTAAACAGGCAGTGCTGGAGTGAATGGAGACGGTGTGTCCAGATAAACAGACAGTGCTGGAGTGAATGGAGGGGTGTGTCCAGGTAAACAGGCAGTGCTGGAGTGAATGGAGACGGTGTGTCCAGATAAACAGGCAGTGCTGGAGTGAATGGAGGGGTGTGTCCAGATAAACAGGCAGTGCAGGAGTGAATGGAGGGGTGTGTCCAGGTAAACAGACAGTGCAGGAGTGAATGGAGGGGTGTGTCCAGGTAAACAGGCAGTGCTGGAGTGAATGGAGGGGTGTGTCCAGGTAAACAGACAGTGCAGGAGTGAATGGAGGGGTGTGTCCAGGTAAACAGACAGTGCAGGAGTGAATGGAGGGGTGTGTCCAGGTAAACAGACAGAGCTGGAGTGAATGGAGAGGGTGTGTCCAGGTAAACAGACAGAGCTGGAGTGAATGGAGGGGTGTGTCCAGGTAAACAGACAGAGCTGGAGTGAATGGAGGGGTGTGTCCAGGTAAACAGACAGTGCAGGAGTGAATGGAGGGGTGTGTCCAGGTAAACAGACAGAGCTGGAGTGAATGGAGAGGGTGTGTCCAGGTAAACAGACAGTGCTGGAGTGAATGGAGGGGTGTGTCCAGGTAAACAGGCAGTGCTGGAGTGAATGGAGGGGTGTGTCCAGGTAAACAGGCAGTGCTGCAGTGAATGGAGGGGTGTGTCCAGGTAAACAGACAGTGCTGGAGTGAATGGAGGGGTATGTCCAGGTAAACAGACAGAGCTGGAGTGAATGGAGGGGTGTGTCCAGGTAAACAGGCAGTGCTGGAGTGAATGGAGGGGTATGTCCAGGTAAACAGACAGAGCTGGAGTGAATGGAGGGGTGTGTCCAGGTAAACAGGCAGTGCTGGAGTGAATGGAGGGGTATGTCCAGGTAAACAGACAGAGCTGGAGTGAATGGAGGGGTGTGTCCAGGTAAACAGGCAGTGCTGGAGTGAATGGAGGGGGTGTGTCCAGGTAAACAGGCAGTGCTGGAGTGAATGGAGGGGTGTGTCCAGGTAAACAGGCAGTGCTGGAGTGAATGGAGGGGTGTGTCCAGATAAACAGACAGTGCTGGAGTGAATGGAGGGGGTGTGTCCAGGTAAACAGGCAGAGCTGGAGTGAATGGAGGGGGTGTGTCCAGGTAAACAGGCAGAGCTGGAGTGAATGGAGGGGTGTGTCCAGGTAAACAGGCAGTGCTGGAGTGAATGGAGGGGGTGTGTCCAGGTAAACAGGCAGTGCTGGAGTGAATGGAGGGGTGTGTCCAGGTAAACAGGCAGAGCTGGAGTGAATGGAGGGGTATGTCCAGGTAAACAGACAGAGCTGGAGTGAATGGAGGGGTGTGTCCAGGTAAACAGACAGAGCTGCAGTGAATGGAGGGGTGTGTCCAGGTAAACAGGCAGTGCTGGAGTGAATGGAGGGGTATGTCCAGGTAAACAGGCAGAACTGGAGTGAATGGAGGGGTGTGTCCAGGTAAACAGGCAGTGCTGGAGTGAATGGAGAGGGTGTGTCCAGGTAAACAGGCAGTGCTGGAGTGACTGGAGGGGGTATGTCCAGGTAAACAGACAGTGCTGGAGTGAATGGAGGGGTGTGTCCAGGTAAACAGACAGTGCTGGAGTGAATGGAGGGGTATGTCCAGGTAAACAGGCAGTGCTGGAGTGAATGGAGGGGTGTGTCCAGGTAAACAGGCAGAGCTGGAGTGAATGGAGGGGTATGTCCAGGTAAACAGGCAGTGCTGGAGTGAATGGAGGGGTGTGTCCAGGTAAACAGGCAGTGCTGGAGTGAATGGAGGGGTGTGTCCAGGTAAACAGGCAGTGCTGCAGTGAATGGAGGGGTGTGTCCAGGTAAACAGGCAGAGCTGGAGTGAATGGAGGGGTGTGTCCAGGGAAACAGACAGAGCTGGAGTGAATGGAGAGGGTGTGTCCAGGTAAACAGACAGTGCAGGAGTGAATGGAGGGGTGTGTCCAGGTAAACAGGCAGTGCTGGAGTGAATGGAGGGGTGTGTCCAGGTAAACAGACAGTGCAGGAGTGAATGGAGGGGTGTGTCCAGGTAAACAGACAGAGCTGGAGTGAATGGAGAGGGTGTGTCCAGGTAAACAGACAGTGCTGGAGTGAATGGAGGGGTGTGTCCAGGTAAACAGGCAGTGCTGCAGTGAATGGAGGGGTATGTCCAGGTAAACAGACAGAGCTGGAGTGAATGGAGGGGTGTGTCCAGGTAAACAGACAGAGCTGGAGTGAATGGAGAGGGTGTGTCCAGGTAAACAGACAGTGCTGGAGTGAATGGAGGGGTGTGTCCAGGTAAACAGGCAGTGCTGCAGTGAATGGAGGGGTGTGTCCAGGTAAACAGACAGTGCTGGAGTGAATGGAGGGGTATGTCCAGGTAAACAGGCAGTGCTGGAGTGAATGGAGGGGGTGTGTCCAGGTAAACAGACAGAGCTGGAGTGAATGGAGGGGGTGTGTCCAGGTAAACAGACAGTGCAGGAGTGAATGGAGGGGTGTGTCCAGGTAAACAGGCAGTGCTGGAGTGAATGGAGGGGGTGTGTCCAGGTAAACAGGCAGTGCTGGAGTGAATGGAGGGGGTGTGTCCAGGTAAACAGGCAGTGCTGGAGTGAATGGAGGGGTGTGTCCAGGTAAACAGACAGAGCTGGAGTGAATGGAGGGGTATGTCCAGGTAAACAGACAGAGCTGGAGTGAATGGAGGGGTGTGTCCAGGTAAACAGGCAGTGCTGGAGTGAATGGAGGGGTGTGTCCAGGTAAACAGGCAGTGCTGGAGTGAATGGAGGGGTGTGTCCAGGTAAACAGGCAGTGCTGGAGTGAATGGAGGGGTGTGTCCAGGTAAACAGGCAGTGCTGGAGTGAATGGAGGGGGTGTGTCCAGGTAAACAGGCAGTGCTGGAGTGAATGGAGGGGTGTGTCCAGGTAAACAGGCAGAGCTGGAGTGAATGGAGGGGTATGTCCAGGTAAACAGGCAGAACTGGAGTGAATGGAGGGGTGTGTCCAGGTAAACAGGCAGTGCTGGAGTGAATGGAGGGGTGTGTCCAGGTAAACAGACAGTGCTGGAGTGAATGGAGGGGTGTGTCCAGGTAAACAGACAGTGCTGGAGTGAATGGAGGGGTATGTCCAGGTAAACAGGCAGTGCTGGAGTGAATGGAGGGGGTGTGTCCAGGTAAACAGACAGTGCTGGAGTGAATGGAGGGGTGTGTCCAGGTAAACAGACAGAGCTGGAGTGAATGGAGAGGGTGTGTCCAGGTAAACAGGCAGTGCTGCAGTGAATGGAGGGGTGTGTCCAGGTAAACAGGCAGTGCTGGAGTGAATGGAGGGGTGTGTCCAGGTAAACAGGCAGTGCTGCAGTGAATGGAGGGGTGTGTCCAGGTAAACAGGCAGTGCTGGAGTGAATGGAGGGGGTATGTCCAGGTAAACAGGCAGTGCTGGAGTGAATGGAGGGGTGTGTCCAGGTAAACAGGCAGAGCTGGAGTGAATGGAGGGGTGTGTCCAGGTAAACAGGCAGTGCTGCAGTGAATGGAGGGGTGTGTCCAGGTAAACAGGCAGAGCTGGAGTGAATGGAGGGGTATGTCCAGGTAAACAGGCAGAGCTGGAGTGAATGGAGGGGTGTGTCCAGGTAAACAGACAGTGCAGGAGTGAATGGAGGGGTGTGTCCAGGTAAACAGACAGTGCTGGAGTGAATGGAGGGGTGTGTCCAGGTAAACAGACAGAGCTGGAGTGAATGGAGGGGTATGTCCAGGTAAACAGGCAGAGCTGGAGTGAATGGAGGGGTGTGTCCAGGTAAACAGACAGAGCTGGAGTGAATGGAGGGGTGTGTCCAGGTAAACAGACAGTGCAGGAGTGAATGGAGGGGTGTGTCCAGGTAAACAGACAGAGCTGGAGTGAATGGAGGGGTGTGTCCAGGTAAACAGGCAGTGCTGCAGTGAATGGAGGGGTGTGTCCAGGTAAACAGGCAGTGCTGGAGTGAATGGAGGGGTGTGTCCAGGTAAACAGGCAGTGCTGAAGTGAATGGAGGGGTGTGTCCAGGTAAACAGACAGAGCTGGAGTGAATGGAGGGGTGTGTCCAGGTAAACAGACAGTGCAGGAGTGAATGGAGGGGTGTGTCCAGGTAAACAGACAGAGCTGGAGTGAATGGAGAGGGTGTGTCCAGGTAAACAGACAGTGCTGGAGTGAATGGAGGGGTGTGTCCAGGTAAACAGGCAGTGCTGCAGTGAATGGAGGGGTGTGTCCAGGTAAACAGACAGAGCTGGAGTGAATGGAGGGGTGTGTCCAGGTAAACAGACAGTGCAGGAGTGAATGGAGGGGTGTGTCCAGGTAAACAGACAGAGCTGGAGTGAATGGAGGGGGTGTGTCCAGGTAAACAGACAGTGCAGGAGTGAATGGAGGGGGTGTGTCCAGGTAAACAGACAGAGCTGGAGTGAATGGAGAGGGTGTGTCCAGGTAAACAGACAGTGCTGGAGTGAATGGAGGGGTGTGTCCAGGTAAACAGGCAGTGCTGGAGTGAATGGAGAGGGTGTGTCCAGGTAAACAGACAGTGCTGGAGTGAATGGAGGGGTGTGTCCAGGTAAACAGGCAGTGCTGGAGTGAATGGAGGGGTGTGTCCAGGTAAACAGGCAGTGCTGGAGTGAATGGAGGGGGTGTGTCCAGGTAAACAGACAGTGCTGGAGTGAATGGAGGGGTGTGTCCAGGTAAACAGACAGTGCTGGAGTGAATGGAGAGGGTGTGTCCAGGTAAACAGACAGAGCTGGAGTGAATGGAGGGGTGTGTCCAGGTAAACAGACAGAGCTGCAGTGAATGGAGGGGTGTGTCCAGGTAAACAGACAGAGCTGGAGTGAATGGAGGGGTGTGTCCAGGTAAACAGACAGAGCTGGAGTGAATGGAGGGGGTGTGTCCAGGTAAACAGGCAGTGCTGGAGTGAATGGAGGGGTGTGTCCAGGTAAACAGGCAGAGCTGGAGTGAATGGAGAGGGTGTGTCCAGGTAAACAGACAGAGCTGGAGTGAATGGAGGGGTGTGTCCAGGTAAACAGGCAGTGCTGGAGTGAATGGAGGGGTGTGTCCAGGTAAACAGGCAGAGCTGCAGTGAATGGAGGGGTATGTCCAGGTAAACAGACAGTGCTGGAGTGAATGGAGGGGTGTGTCCAGGTAAACAGGCAGTGCTGGAGTGAATGGAGGGGTGTGTCCAGGTAAACAGGCAGAGCTGCAGTGAATGGAGGGGTATGTCCAGGTAAACAGACAGTGCTGGAGTGAATGGAGGGGTGTGTCCAGGTAAACAGACAGTGCTGGAGTGAATGGAGGGGGTGTGTCCAGGTAAACAGACAGTGCTGGAGTGAATGGAGGGGTGTGTCCAGGTAAACAGACAGTGCTGGAGTGAATGGAGGGGTGTGTCCAGGTAAACAGGCAGTGCTGGAGTGAATGGAGGGGGTGTGTCCAGGTAAACAGGCAGTGCTGCAGTGAATGGAGGGGTGTGTCCAGGTAAACAGACAGTGCTGGAGTGAATGGAGGGGTGTGTCCAGGTAAACAGGCAGTGCTGCAGTGAATGGAGGGGGTGTGTCCAGGTAAACAGGCAGTGCTGCAGTGAATGGAGGGGTGTGTCCAGGTAAACAGACAGTGCTGGAGTGAATGGAGGGGTGTGTCCAGGTAAACAGACAGTGCTGGAGTGAATGGAGGGGTGTGTCCAGGTAAACAGGCAGTGCTGGAGTGAATGGAGGGGTGTGTCCAGGTAAACAGGCAGAGCTGGAGTGAATGGAGGGGTGTGTCCAGGTAAACAGGCAGTGCTGCAGTGAATGGAGGGGGTGTGTCCAGGTAAACAGGCAGTGCTGCAGTGAATGGAGGGGTGTGTCCAGGTAAACAGACAGTGCTGGAGTGAATGGAGGGGTGTGTCCAGGTAAACAGACAGTGCTGGAGTGAATGGAGGGGTGTGTCCAGGTAAACAGGCAGAGCTGGAGTGAATGGAGGGGTGTGTCCAGGTAAACAGGCAGTGCTGGAGTGAATGGAGGGGTGTGTCCAGGTAAACAGACAGAGATGGAGTGAATGGAAGGGGTGTGTCCGGGTAAAAAGGCAGAGCTGGAGTGAATGGAGGGTGTGTCCAGGTAAACAGACAGTGCTGGAGTGAATGGAGGGGGTGTGTCCAGGTAAACAGACAGAGCTGGAGTGAATGGAGGGGTGTGTCCAGGTAAACAGGCAGAGCTGGAGTGAATGGAGGGGTGTGTCCAGGTAAACAGACAGTGCTGGAGTGAATGGAGGGGGTGTGTCCAGGTAAACAGACAGTGCAGGAGTGAATGGAGGGGTGTGTCCAGGTAAACAGGCAGATCTGGAGTGAATGGAGGGGTATGTCCAGGTAAACAGGCAGTGCTGCAGTGAATGGAGGGGTGTGTCCAGGTAAACAGACAGAGCTGGAGTGAATGGATGGGTATGTCCAGGTAAACAGACAGTGCTGGAGTGAATGGAGGGGTGTGTCCAGGTAAACAGGCAGTGCTGGAGTGAATGGAGGGGTGTGTCCAGGTAAACAGACAGAGCTGGAGTGAATGGAGGGGTGTGTCCAGGTAAACAGGCAGTGCTGGAGTGAATGGAGGGGTATGTCCAGGTAAACAGGCAGTGCTGGAGTGAATGGAGGGGTGTGTCCAGGTAAACAGGCAGTGCTGGAGTGAATGGAGGGGTGTGTCCAGGTAAACAGGCAGTGCTGGAGTGAATGGAGAGGGTGTGTCCAGGTAAACAGACAGAGCTGGAGTGAATGGAGGGGGTGTGTCCAGGTAAACAGACAGAGCTGCAGTGAATGGAGGGGTGTGTCCAGGTAAACAGGCAGAGCTGGAGTGAATGGAGGGGTGTGTCCAGGTAAACAGACAGAGCTGGAGTGAATGGAGGGGTGTGTCCAGGTAAACAGACAGAGCTGGAGTGAATGGAGGGGTGTGTCCAGGTAAACAGACAGAGCTGGAGTGAATGGAGGGGTGTGTCCAGGTAAACAGACAGAACTGGAGTGAATGGAGGGGGTGTGTCCAGGTAAACAGACAGAGCTGCAGTGAATGGAGGGGTGTGTCCAGGTAAACAGACAGAGCTGGAGTGAATGGAGGGGTGTGTCCAGGTAAACAGACAGAACTGGAGTGAATGGAGGGGGTGTGTCCAGGTAAACAGACAGTGCTGCAGTGAATGGAGGGGTGTGTCCAGGTAAACAGACAGAGCTGGAGTGAATGGAGGGGGTGTGTCCAGGTAAACAGACAGAGCTGCAGTGAATGGAGGGGTGTGTCCAGGTAAACAGGCAGAGCTGGAGTGAATGGAGGGGTGTGTCCAGGTAAACAGACAGAGCTGGAGTGAATGGAGGGGTGTGTCCAGGTAAACAGACAGAGCTGGAGTGAATGGAGGGGTGTGTCCAGGTAAACAGACAGAGCTGGAGTGAATGGAGGGGTGTGTCCAGGTAAACAGACAGTGCTGGAGTGAATGGAGGGGTGTGTCCAGGTAAACAGACAGTGCTGCAGTGAATGGAGGGGTGTGTCCGGGTAAAAAGGCAGAGCTGGAGTGAATGGAGGGGTGTGTCCAGGTAAACAGACAGAGATGGAGTGAATGGAAGGGGTGTGTCCGGGTAAAAAGGCAGTGCTGGAGTGAATGGAGGGGGTGTGTCCAGGTAAACAGACAGAGCTGGAGTGAATGGAGGGGTGTGTCCAGATAAACAGACAGTGCTGGAGTGAATGGAGGGGGTGTGTCCAGGTAAACAGACAGAGCTGGAGTGAATGGAGGGGTGTGTCCAGGTAAACAGACAGTGCTGGAGTGAATGGAGGGGTGTGTCCAGGTAAACAGACAGTGCTGGAGTGAATGGAGGGGGTGTGTCCAGGTAAACAGACAGTGCAGGAGTGAATGGAGGGGTGTGTCCAGGTAAACAGACAGAGCTGGAGTGAATGGAGGGGTGTGTCCAGGTAAACAGGCAGTGCAGGAGTGAATGGAGGGGTGTGTCCAGGTAAACAGGCAGTGCTGCAGTGAATGGAGGGGTGTGTCCAGGTAAACAGACAGAGCTGCAGTGAATGGAGGGGTGTGTCCAGGTAAACAGGCAGTGCAGGAGTGAATGGAGGGGTGTGTCCAGGTAAACAGACAGAGCTGGAGTGAATGGAGGGGTGTGTCCAGGTAAACAGGCAGTGCTGCAGTGAATGGAGGAGGTGTGTCCAGGTAAACAGGCAGTGCTGGAGTGAATGGAGGGGGTGTGTCCAGGTAAACAGGCAGTGCTGGAGTGAATGGAGGGGTGTGTCCAGGTAAACAGACAGTGCTGGAGTGAATGGAGGGGTGTGTCCAGGTAAACAGGCAGTGCTGGAGTGAATGGAGGGGTGTGTCCAGGTAAACAGGCAGTGCTGGAGTGAATGGAGGGGTGTGTCCAGGTAAACAGGCAGTGCTGCAGGTAACAGCAGACCACGACTTTCCAGACCGGATTCTTAAAATACAAAATACTGAGATGCACAAATATACACACACACACACAAATATACACACATGCAAACACACACTCCCCCTTGTAGTATATCTTCCATCCGCACCTTTCTCCGACATCATACTGCTCCCATCCTCCTACACTCCTTCCCTTATCCTAATACATCTCTTCCTTTCCTCCTACCTTATACTGCTCCTATCCTCCTACACTCCTTCCCTTATCCTAATACATCTCTTCCTTTCCTCCTACCTTATACTGCTCCTATCCTCCTACACTCCTTCCCTTATCCTAATACATCTCTTCCTTTCCTCCTACCCTATACTGCTCCCATCCTCCTGCACTCCTTCCCTTATCCTAATACATCTCTTCCTTTCCTCCTACCTTATACTGCTCCTATCCTCCTACACTCCTTCCCTTATCCTAATACATCTCTTCCTTTCCTCCTACATCATACTGCTCCCATCCTCCTACACTCCTTCCCTTATCCTAATACATCTCTTCCTTTCCTCCTACCTTATACTGCTCCCATCCTCCTACACTCCTTCCCTTATCCTAATACATCTCTTCCTTTCCTCCTACCTTATACTGCTCCTATCCTCCTACACTCCTTCCCTTATCCTAATACATCTCTTCCTTTCCTCCTACATCATACTGCTCCCATCCTCCTACACTCCTTCCCTTATCCTAATACATCTCTTCCTTTCCTCCTACCTTATACTGCTCCCATCCTCCTACACTCCTTCCCTTATCCTAATAAATCTCTTCCTTTCCTCCTACCTTATACTGCTCCTATCCTCCTACATTCCTTCCCTTATCCTAATAAATCTCTTCCTTTCCTCCTACCTTATACTGCTCCTATCCTCCTACACTCCTTCCCTTATCCTAATAAATCTCTTCCTTTCCTCCTACCTTATACTGCTCCCATTCTCCTACACTCCTTCCCTTATCCTAATAAATCTCTTCCTTTCCTCCTACCTTATACTGCTCCTATCCTCCTACAATCCTTCCCTTATCCTAATAAATCTCTTCCTTTCCTCCTACCTTATACTGCTCCCATCCTCCTACATTCCTTCCCAACATCCTAATACATCTCTTCCTTTCCTCCTACCTTATACTGCTCCTATCCTCCTACACTCCTTCCCTTATCCTAATAAATCTCTTCCTTTCCTCCTACTTTATACTTCTCCCATCCTCCTACACTCCTTCCCTTATCCTAATACATCTCTTCCTTTCCTCCTACCTTATACTGCTCCCATCCTCCTACACTCCTTCCCTTATCCTAATACATCTCTTCCTTTCCTCCTACCTTATACTGCTCCCATCCTCCTACACTCCTTCCCTTATCCTAATACATCTCTTCCTTTCCTCCTACCTTATACTGCTCCCATCCTCCTACATTCCTTCCCTTATCCTAATACATATCTTCCTTTCCTCCTACCTTATACTGCTCCCATCCTCCTACACTCCTTCCCTTATCCTAATTCATCTCTTCCTTTCCTCCTACCTTATACTGCTCCCATCCTCCTGCACTCCTTCCCTTATCCTAATACATCTCTTCCTTTCCTCTTACCTTATACTGCTCCCATCCTCCTACACTCCTTCCCTTATCCTAATACATCTCTTCCTTTCCTCCTACCTTATACTGCTCCCATTCTCCTACACTCCTTCCCTTATCCTAATACATCTCTTCCTTTCCTCTTACCTTATACTGCTCCCATCCTCCTACACTCCTTCCCTTATCCTAATACATCTCTTCCATTCCTCCTACCTTATACTGCTCCCATCCTCCTACACTCCTTCCCTTATCCTAATACATCTCTTCCTTTCCTCCTACCTTATACTGCTCCCATCCTCCTGCACTCCTTCCCTTATCCTAATACGTCTCTTCCTTTCCTCCTACCTTATACTGCTCCCATTCTCCTACATTCCTTCCCTTATCCTAATACATCTCTTCCTTTCCTCCTACCTTATACTGCTCCCATCCTCCTACACTCCTTCCCTTATCCTAATAAATCTCTTCCTTTCCTCCTACATTATACTGCTCCCATCCTCCTACATTCCTTCCCTTATCCTAATACATCTCTTCCTTTCCTCCTACCTTATACTGCTCCCATCCTCCTGCACTCCTTCCCTTATCCTAATACGTCTCTTCCTTTCCTCCTACCTTATACTGCTCCCATTCTCCTACATTCCTTCCCTTATCCTAATACATCTCTTCCTTTCCTCCTACCTTATACTGCTCCCATCCTCCTACACTCCTTCCCTTATCCTAATACATCTCTTCCTTTCCTCCTACCTTATACTGCTCCTATCCTCCTACACTCCTTCCCTTATCCTAATACATCTCTTCCTTTCCTCCTACCTTATACTGCTCCCATTCTCCTACATTCCTTCCCTTATCCTAATACATCTCTTCCTTTCCTCCTACATCATACTGCTCCCATCCTCCTACACTCCTTCCCTTATCCTAATACATCTCTTCCTTTCCTCCTACCTTATACTGCTCCTATCCTCCTACACTCCTTCCCTTATCCTAATACATCTCTTCCTTTCCTCCTACCTTATACTGCTCCTATCCTCCTACACTCCTTCCCTTATCATAATACATCTCTTCCTTTCCTCCTACCTTATACTACTCCTATCCTCCTACATTCCTTCCCTTATCATAATACATCTCTTCCTTTCCTCCTACCTTATACTGCTCCCATTCTCCTACACTCCTTCCCTTATCCTAATACATCTCTTCCTTTCCTCCTACCTTATACTGCTCCCATTCTCCTACACTCCTTCCCTTATCCTAATAAATCTCTTCCTTTCCTCCTACATTATACTGCTCCCATCCTCCTACATTCCTTCCCTTATCCTAATACATCTCTTCCTTTCCTCCTACATCATACTGCTCCCATCCTCCTACACTCCTTCCCTTATCCTAATAAATCTCTTCCTTTCCTCCTACCTTATACTGCTCCTATCCTCCTACAATCCTTCCCTTATCCTAATAAATCTCTTCCTTTCCTCCTACATCATACTGCTCCCATCCTCCTACACTCCTTCCCTTATCCTAATACATCTCTTCCTTTCCTCCTACCTTATACTGCTCCCATTCTCCTACACTCCTTCCCTTATCCTAATACATCTCTTCCTTTCCTCCTACCTTATACTTCTCCCATCCTCCTACACTCCTTCCCTTATCCTAATACATCTCTTCCTTTCCTCCTACCTTATACTGCTCCCATCCTCCTACACTCCTTCCCTTATCCTAATACATATCTTCCTTTCCTCCTACCTTATACTGCTCCCATTCTCCTACACTCCTTCCCTTATCCTAATACATCTCTTCCTTTCCTCCTACCTTATACTGCTCCCATCCTCCTACACTCCTTCCCTTATCCTAATACATCTCTTCCTTTCCTCCTACCTTATACTGCTCCTATCCTCCTGCACTCCTTCCCTTATCCTAATACATCTCTTCCTTTCCTCGTACCTTATACTGCTCCCATCCTCCTACACTCCTTCCCTTATCCTAATACATCTCTTCCTTTCCTCCTACCTTATACTGCTCCTATCCTCCTACACTCCTTCCCTTATCCTAATACATCTCTTCCTTTCCTCCTACCTTATACTGCTCCCATCCTCCTGCACTCCTTCCCTTATCCTAATACATCTCTTCCTTTCCTCCTACCTTATACTGCTCCCATCCTCCTACACTCCTTCCCTTATCCTAATACATCTCTTCCTTTCCTCCTACCTTATACTGCTCCTATCCTCCTGCACTCCTTCCCTTATCATAATACATCTCTTCCTTTCCTCCTACCTTATACTACTCCTATCCTCCTACATTCCTTCCCTTATCATAATACATCTCTTCCTTTCCTCCTACCTTATACTACTCCCATCCTCCTACACTCCTTCCCTTATCCTAATACATCTCTTCCTTTCCTCGTACCTTATACTGCTCCCATCCTCCTACACTCCTTCCCTTATCCTAATACATCTCTTCCTTTCCTCCTACCTTATACTGCTCCTATCCTCCTACACTCCTTCCCTTATCCTAATACATCTCTTCCTTTCCTCCTACCTTATACTGCTCCCATCCTCCTGCACTCCTTCCCTTATCCTAATACATCTCTTCCTTTCCTCCTACCTTATACTGCTCCTATCCTCCTACACTCCTTCCCTTATCCTAATACATATCTTCCTTTCCTCCTACCTTATACTGCTCCCATCCTCCTACATTCCTTCCCAACATCCTAATACATCTCTTCCTTTCCTCCTACCTTATACTGCTCCTATCCTCCTGCACTCCTTCCCTTATCCTAATACATCTCTTCCATTCCTCCTACCTTATACTGCTCCCATCCTCCTGCACTCCTTCCCTTATCCTAATACATCTCTTCCTTTCCTCCTACCTTATACTGCTCCCATCCTCCTGCACTCCTTCCCTTATCCTAATACATCTCTTCCTTTCCTCCTACCTTATACTGCTCCTATCCTCCTACACTCCTTCCCTTATCCTAATACATCTCTTCCTTTCCTCCTACCTTATACTGCTCCCATCCTCCTACACTCCTTCCCTTATCCTAATACATCTCTTCCTTTCCTCCTACCTTATACTGCTCCCATCCTCCTACACTCCTTCCCTTATCCTAATAAATCTCTTCCTTTCCTCCTACCTTATACTGCTCCCATCCTCCTACACTCCTTCCCTTATCCTAATACATCTCTTCCTTTCCTCCTACCTTATACTGCTCCCATCCTCCTGCATTCCTTCCCTTATCCTAATACATCTCTTCCTTTCCTCCTACCTTATACTGCTCCCATCCTCCTACACTCCTTCCCTTATCCTAATACATCTCTTCCTTTCCTCCTACCTTATACTGCTCCCATCCTCCTGCACTCCTTCCCTTATCCTAATACATCTCTTCCTTTCCTCCTACCTTATACTGCTCCTATCCTCCTACACTCCTTCCCTTATCCTAATACATCTCTTCCTTTCCTCCTACCTTATACTGCTCCCATCCTCCTACATTCCTTCCCAACATCCTAATACATCTCTTCCTTTCCTCCTACCTTATACTGCTCCCATCCTCCTGCACTCCTTCCCTTATCCTAATACATCTCTTCCATTCCTCCTACCTTATACTGCTCCCATCCTCCTGCACTCCTTCCCTTATCCTAATACATCTCTTCCTTTCCTCCTACCTTATACTGCTCCCATCCTCCTACATTCCTTCCCAACATCCTAATACATCTCTTCCTTTCCTCCTACCTTATACTGCTCCCATCCTCCTACAATCCTTCCCTTATCCTAATACATCTCTTCCTTTCCTCCTACCTTATACTGCTCCCATCCTCCTACACTCCTTCCCTTATCCTAATACATCTCTTCCTTTCCTCCTACCTTATACTGCTCCCATCCTCCTGCACTCCTTCCCTTATCCTAATACATCTCTTCCTTTCCTCCTACCTTATACTGCTCCTATCCTCCTACACTCCTTCCCTTATCCTAATACATCTCTTCCTTTCCTCCTACCTTATACTGCTCCCATCCTCCTACATTCCTTCCCAACATCCTAATACATCTCTTCCTTTCCTCCTACCTTATACTGCTCCTATCCTCCTACACTCCTTCCCTTATCCTAATAAATCTCTTCCTTTCCTCCTACTTTATACTTCTCCCATCCTCCTACACTCCTTCCCTTATCCTAATACATCTCTTCCTTTCCTCCTACCTTATACTGCTCCCATCCTCCTACACTCCTTCCCTTATCCTAATACATCTGTTCCTTTCCTCCTACCTTATACTGCTACCATCCTCCTACACTCCTTCCCTTATCCTAATACATCTCTTCCTTTCCTCCTACCTTATACTGCTCCCATCCTCCTACATTCCTTCCCTTATCCTAATACATATCTTCCTTTCCTCCTACCTTATACTGCTCCCATCCTCCTACACTCCTTCCCTTATCCTAATACATCTCTTCCTTTCCTCCTACCTTATACTGCTCCCATCCTCCTACACTCCTTCCCTTATCCTAATACATCTCTTCCTTTCCTCCTACCTTATACTGCTCCCATCCTCCTACACTCCTTCCCTTATCCTAATACATCTCTTCCTTTCCTCCTACCTTATACTGCTCCTATCCTCCTACACTCCTTCCCTTATCCTAATACATCTCTTCCTTTCCTCCTACCTTATACTGCTCCCATCCTCCTACACTCCTTCCCTTATCCTAATACATCTCTTCCTTTCCTCCTACCTTATACTGCTCCCATCCTCCTACACTCCTTCCCTTATCCTAATACATCTCTTCCTTTCCTCCTACCTTATACTGCTCCCATCCTCCTGCACTCCTTCCCTTATCCTAATACATCTCTTCCTTTCCTCCTACCTTATACTGCTCCCATCCTCCTACACTCCTTCCCTTATCCTAATACATCTCTTCCTTTCCTCTTACCTTATACTGCTCCCATCCTCCTACACTCCTTCCCTTATCCTAATACATCTCTTCCTTTCCTCCTACCTTATACTGCTCCCATCCTCCTACATTCCTTCCCTTATCCTAATACGTCTCTTCCTTTCCTCCTACCTTATACTGCTCCCATCCTCCTACACTCCTTCCCTTATCCTAATACATCTCTTCCTTTCCTCCTACCTTATACTGCTCCTATCCTCCTACACTCCTTCCCTTATCCTAATACATCTCTTCCTTTCCTCCTACCTTATACTGCTCCCATCCTCCTGCATTCCTTCCCTTATCCTAATACGTCTCTTCCTTTCCTCCTACCTTATACTGCTCCCATCCTCCTACACTCCTTCCCTTATCCTAATACATCTCTTCCATTCCTCCTACCTTATACTGCTCCCATCCTACTGCACTCCTTCCCTTATCCTAATACATCTCTTCCATTCCTCCTACCTTATACTGCTCCCATCCTCCTACACTCCTTCCCTTATCCTAATACATCTCTTCCTTTCCTCCTACCTTATACTGCTCCCATCCTCCTACATTCCTTCCCTTATCCTAATACGTCTCTTCCTTTCCTCCTACCTTATACTGCTCCTATCCTCCTGCACTCCTTCCCTTATCCTAATACATCTCTTCCTTTCCTCCTACCTTATACTGCTCCCATCCTCCTACACTCCTTCCCTTATCCTAATACATCTCTTCCTTTCCTCCTACCTTATACTGCTCCTATCCTCCTACACTCCTTCCCTTATCCTTACATCTCTTCCTTTCCTCCTACCTTATACTGCTCCCATCCTCCTACATTCCTTCCCTTATCCTAATACGTCTCTCTTCCTTTCCTCCTACCTTATACTGCTCCCATCCTCCTACACTCCTTCCCTTATCCTAATACATCTCTTCCTTTCCTCCTACCTTATACTGCTCCTATCCTCCTACACTCCTTCCCTTATCCTAATACATCTCTTCCTTTCCTCCTACCTTATACTGCTCCCATCCTCCTGCATTCCTTCCCTTATCCTAATACGTCTCTTCCTTTCCTCCTACCTTATACTGCTCCCATCCTCCTACACTCCTTCCCTTATCCTAATACATCTCTTCCATTCCTCCTACCTTATACTGCTCCCATCCTACTGCACTCCTTCCCTATCCTAATACATCTCTTCCATTCCTCCTACCTTATACTGCTCCCATCCTCCTACACTCCTTCCCTTATCCTAATACATCTCTTCCTTTCCTCCTACCTTATACTGCTCCCATCCTCCTACATTCCTTCCCTTATCCTAATACGTCTCTTCCTTCTCCTCCCTACCTTATACTGCTCCTATCCTCCTGCACTCCTTCCCTTATCCTAATACATCTCTTCCTTTCCTCCTACCTTATACTGCTCCCATCCTCCTACACTCCTTCCCTTATCCTAATACATCTCTTCCTTTCCTCCTACCTTATACTGCTCCTATCCTCCTACACTCCTTCCCTTATCCTAATACATCTCTTCCTTTCCTCCTACCTTATACTGCTCCTATCCTCCTACACTCCTTCCCTTATCCTAATACATCTCTTCCTTTCCTCCTACCTTATACTGCTCCCATCCTCCTACACTCCTTCCCTTATCCTAATACATCTCTTCCTTTCCTCCTACCTTATACTGCTCCCATCCTCCTGCACTCCTTCCCTTATCCTAATACATCTCTTCCTTTCCTCCTACCTTATACTGCTCCCATCCTCCTACACTCCTTCCCTTATCCTAATACGTCTCTTCCTTTCCTCCTACCTTATACTGCTCCCATCCTCCTACACTCCTTCCCTTATCCTAATACATCTCTTCCTTTCCTCCTACCTTATACTGCTCCCATCCTCCTACACTCCTTCCCTTATCCTAATACATCTCTTCCTTTCCTCCTACCTTATACTGCTCCCATCCTCCTACATTCCTTCCCTTATCCTAATACGTCTCTTCCTTTCCTCCTACCTTATACTGCTCCCATCCTCCTACACTCCTTCCCTTATCCTAATACATCTCTTCCTTTCCTCCTACCTTATACTGCTCCTATCCTCCTACACTCCTTCCCTTATCCTAATACATCTCTTCCTTTCCTCCTACCTTATACTGCTCCCATCCTCCTGCATTCCTTCCCCTTATCCTAATACGTCTCTTCCTTTCCTCCTACCTTATACTGCTCCCATCCTCCTACACTCCTTCCCTTATCCTAATACATCTCTTCCATTCCTCCTACCTTATACTGCTCCCATCCTCCTGCACTCCTTCCCTTATCCTAATACATCTCTTCCATTCCTCCTACCTTATACTGCTCCCATCCTCCTACACTCCTTCCCTTATCCTAATACATCTCTTCCTTTCCTCCTACCTTATACTGCTCCCATCCTCCTACATTCCTTCCCTTATCCTAATACGTCTCTTCCTTTCCTCCTACCTTATACTGCTCCCATCCTCCTACACTCCTTCCCTTATCCTAATACATCTCTTCCATTCCTCCTACCTTATACTGCTCCCATCCTCCTGCACTCCTTCCCTTATCCTAATACATCTCTTCCTTTCCTCCTACCTTATACTGCTCCCATCCTCCTACACTCCTTCCCTTATCCTAATACATCTCTTCCTTTCCTCCTACTTATACTGCTCCCATCCTCCTACATTCCTTCCCTTATCCTAATACATCTCTTCCTTTCCTCCTACCTTATACTGCTCCCATTCTCCTACACTCCTTCCCTTATCCTAATACATCCTCTTCCATTCCTCTACCTTATACTGCTCCCATCCTACTGCACTCCTTCCTTATCCTAATACATCTCTTCCATTCCTCCTACCTTATACTGCTCCCATCCTACTGCACTCCTTCCCTTATCCTAATACATCTCTTCCATTCCTCCTACCTTATACTGCTCCCATTCCTCCTACACTCCTTCCCTTATCCTAATAAATCTCTTCCTTTCCTCCTACCTTATACTGCTCCTATCCTCCTACACTCCTTCCCTTATCCTAATACATCTCTTCCTTTCCTCCTACCTTATACTGCTCCTATCCTCCTACCACTCCTTCCCTTATCCTAATACATCTCTTCCTTTCCTCCTACCTTATACTGCTCCCATCCTCCTACACTCCTTCCCTTATCCTAATACATCTCTTCCTTTCCTCCTACCTTATACTGCTCCCATCCTCCTACATTCCTTCCCTTATCCTAATACATCTCTTCCTTTCCTCCTACCTTATACTGCTCCCATCCTCCTACACTCCTCCCTTATCCTAATACATCTCTTCCTTTCCTCCTACCTTATACTGCTCCTATCCTCCTACACTCCTTCCCTTATCCTAATACATCTCTTCCTTTCCTCCTACCTTATACTGCTCCCATCCTCCTACATTCCTTCCCTTATCCTAATACATCTCTTCCTTTCCTCCTACCTTATACTGCTCCCATCCTCCTACATTCCTTCCCTTATCCTAATACATCTCTTCCTTTCCTCCTACCTTATACTGCTCCCATCCTCCTACATTCCTTCCCTTATCCTAATACATCTCTTCCTTTCCTCCTACCTTATACTGCTCCCATCCTCCTACACTCCTTCCCTTATCCTAATACATCTCTTCCTTTCCTCCTACCTTATACTGCTCCCATCCTCCTACATTCCTTCCCTTATCCTAATACATCTCTTCCTTTTCCTCCTACCTTATACTGCTCCCAATCCTCCTACATTCCTTCCCTTATCCTAATAAATCTCTTCCTTTCCTCCTACCTTATACTGCTCCCATCCTCCTACACTCCTCCCAACATCCTAATACAATCTCTTCCTTTCCTCCTACATTATAAAGCTTTTCTACCCCTCTACAGTCATTCCTCTTCCCCATTACATCTCCATTTCTTTCCCACGTTCCTTCCCCGTTCTTCCTCTCCCCCATTCTCTCTCTGTCATCATTCTCCCTTGATTCTTTCCCTCTCCATTTACACTCTCCTTCCTTCACCTTTCCCAATCCCTCCCTGTCTTCCATCTAGTCCGTTTCACTTAACCTCCCTCACTTCTTCCCATTCTCTCTGTTAGTCTTTCCCTCTTTTCTTCCTTCCTACATTCCCTCCCCTCCTTCTCCCCCTTATTTTCCTGTTTCCTTCCTCCTTCACAACTTCCTTGTCTTCCTCCTACTCCCACTTATTTCCTCTTTATCATGGACTCCCACCCCCTCTTTGTCATACTCTGGTCTACTTCTCCCCACATCCCTTTTCTCTAATTTCCACACACCCATCTTCACCTCTGCATTCCTACTCTCTCCTCCACCTCCTTTTACCCCTCTCTCCTCCCCATCCCTGTACTGCATTCTCTCCTCCTACCTGCACTCCTTTCCGCTCCTCCTCTTTCATGCACTCCGTCTTCCTCATCCCTACATTCCTTTCCTTCCCTCCTTTTCCTCCCTGCACTCCTTTCCTCTCCTTTTCCGTACACACCACTGTTACTCATCCCTACATTTATATCTGCTCATCCTCTGCCTCCTCCTCCTTCCTCCTCCTCCCTGCACTCTTTTTCTCTCTTCCTCCTCCATTTCCTCTGCATGAACTCCTTTCCTCTTCTCCAGAACCTTGCACTTATTTTATCTCTTCCTCCTCCCTGCACTTCTTTCCTCCTTCTTCTTCCTGCACTCCTCTCCTTTTCTCCTCTAATTGTTTCCTCTTTCTCTCTTCTCCTCCATGTACTCATTTGCTCTTCTCCTCCCCCATCCTCCTCCCTGCACTGCTTTCATCTTCTCCTCATTCCTGCCCTTTATTCCCCTCCTTCTTGCAATCCTTTCCACTCTTGCTCCCCCCACTCTCCACTCCTATTCCTCCCATGCACTACTCTCTGCTCCCTGCACCCCTTTCCTTTCCTTCTCCCTGCACCCCCTTTCCTTTCCTCATCCTAACACTCCTTTCCTTCTCCCTGCACCCCTTTCCTTTCCTCATCCTGACACTCCTTTCCTTTCCTTCTCCCTGCACCCTTTTCCTTTCCTCATCCTGTCACTCCTTTCCTTTCCGTCTCCCTGCACCCCTTTCCTTTCCTCATCCTGACACTCCTTTCCTTTCCTCCTCCCTGCACACCTTTCCTTTCCTCATCCTAGCACTCCTTTCCTTTCCTTCTCCCTGCACCCCTTTCCTTTCCTCATCCTGACACTCCTTTCCTTTCCTTCTCCCTGCACCCTTTTCCTTTCCTCATCCTGGCACTCCTTTCCTTTCCTTCTTCCTGCACCCCTTTCCTTTCCTCATCCTGGCACTCCTTTCCTTTCCTTCTTCCTGCACCCCTTTCCTTTCCTCATCCTGACACTCCTTTCCTTTCCTCCTCCCTGCACACCTTTCCTTTCCTCATCCTAGCACTCCTTTCCTTTCCTTCTCCCTGCACCCCTTTCCTTTCCTCATCCTGACACTCCTTTCCTTTCCTTCTCCCTGCACCCCTTTCCTTTCCTCATCCTGACACTCCTTTCCTTTCCTTCTTCCTGCACCCCTTTCCTTTCCTCATCCTGTCACTCCTTTCCTTTCCTTCTTCCTGCACCCCCTTTCCTTTCCTCATCCTGACACTCCTTTCCTTTCCTTCTCCCTGCACCCCTTTCCTTTCCTCATCCTGACACTCCTTTCCTTTCCTTCTCCCTGCACACCTTTCCTTTCCTCCTCCCTGCACTCCTTTCCTTTCCTTCTCCCTGCACCCCTTCCTTTCCTCATCCTGACACTCCTTTCCTTTCCTTCTCCCTGCACCCCTTTCCTTTCCTCATCCTAGCACTCCTTTCCTTTCCTTCTCCCTGCACACCTTTCCTTTTCCTCATCCTAGCACTCCTTTCCTTTCCTTCTCCCTGCACCCCTTCCTTTCCTCATCCTGACACTCCTTTCCTTTCCTTTCTCCCTGCACCCCTTTCCTTTCCTCATCCTGACACTCCTTTCCTTTCCTTCTTCCTGCACCCCTTTCCTTTCCTCATCCTGTCACTCCTTTCCTTTCCTTCTTCCTGCACCCCTTTCCTTTCCTCATCCTGACACTCCTTTCCTTTCCTTCTCCCTGCACCCCCTTTCCTTTCCTCATCCTGACACTCCTTTCCTTTCCTTCTCCCTGCACACCTTTCCTTTCCTCATCCTAGCACTCCTTTCCTTTCCTTCTCCCTGCACTTCTTTCCTTTCCTCATCCTGTCACTCCTTTCCTTTCCTTCTCCCTGCACCCCTTTCCTTTCCTCATCCTGGCACTCCTTTCCTTTCTTCTCCCTGCACCCCTTTCCTTTCCTCATCCTGTCACTCCTTTCCTTCTCCCTGCACCCCTTTCCTTTCCTCATCCTGACACTCCCCTTTCCTTTCCTTCTCCCTGCACCCCTTTCCTTTTCTCATCCTGTCACTCCTTTCCTTTCCTCCTCCCTGCACTCCTTTCCTTTCCTTCTCCCTGCACCCCTTTCCTTTCCTCATCCTGACACTCCTTTCCTTTCCTTCTCCCTGCACCCCTTTCCTTTCCTCATCCTAGCACTCCTTTCCTTTCCTTCTCCCTGCACCCTTTCCTTTCTCATCCTAGCACTCCTTTCCTTTCCTTCTCCCTGCACCCCTTTCCTTTCCTTCTCCCTGCACCCCTTCCTTTCCTTCTCCTGCACCCCTTTCCTTTCCTCATCCTGGCACTCCTTTCCTTTCCTTCTCCCTGCACCCCTTTCCTTTCCTCATCCTGACACTCCTTTCCTTTCCTTCTCCCTGCACCCCTTTCCTTTCCTTCTCCCTGCACTCCTTTCCTTTCCTCATCCTGACACTCCTTTCCTTTCCTTCTCCTGCACCCCTTTCCTTTCCTCATCCTGGCACTCCTTTCCTTTCCTTCTCCCTGCACTCCTTTCCTTTCCTTCTCCCTGCACCCCTTTCCTTTCCTCATCCTGACACTCCTTTCCTTTCCTTCTCCCTGCACCCCTTTCCTTTCCTCATCCTGTCACTCCTTTCCTTTCCTTCTCCCTGCACCCTTTCCTTTCCTTCTCCCTGCACTCCTTTCCTTTCCTTCTCCCTGCACCCCTTTCCTTCTCCCTGCACTCCTTTCCTTTCCTTCTCCCTGCACCCCTTTCCTTTCCTCATCCTGTCACTCCTTTCCTTTCCTCATCCTGGCACTCCTTTCCTTTCCTTCTCCCTGCACTCCTTTCCTTTCCTCTCCCTGCACCCCCTTTCCTTTCCTCATCATGGCACTCCTTTCCTTTCCTTCTCCCTGCACTCCTTTCCTTTCCTCATCCTGGCACTCCTTTCCTTTCCTTCTCCCTGCACCCTTTCCTTTCCTTCATCCTGGCACTCCTTTCCTTTCCTTCTCCCTGCACCCCTTTCCTTTCCTCATCCTAGCACTCCTTTCCTTTCCTTCTCCCTGCACCCCTTTCCTTTCCTCATCCTGACACTCCTTTCCTTTCCTTCTCCCTGCACCCCTTTCCTTTCCTTCTCCCTGCACTCCTTTCCTTTCCTTCTCCCTGCACCCCTTTCCTTTCCTCATCATGGCACTCCTTTCCTTTCCTTCTCCCTGCACTCCTTTCCTTTCCTCATCCTGGCACTCCTTTCCTTTCCTCTCCCTGCACCCTTTCCTTTCCTCATCCTGGCACTCCCTTTCCTTTCCTTCTCCCTGCACCCCTTTCCTTTCCTCATCCTAGCACTCCTTTCCTTTCCTTCTCCCTGCACCCCTTTCCTTTCCTCATCCTGGCACTCATTTCCTTTCCTTCTCCCTGCACCCCTTTCCTTTCTCATCCTGACACTCCTTTCCTTTCCTTCTCCCTGCACCCCTTTCCTTTCCTCATCCTGGCACTCCTTTCCTTTCCTTCTTCCTGCACTCCTTTCCTTTCCTTCTCCCTGCACCCCTTTCCTTTCCTCATCCTGACACTCCTTTCCTTTCCTTCTCCCTGCACCCCTTTCCTTTCCTTCTCCCTGCACTCCTTTCCTTTCCTCATCCTGACACTCCTTTCCTTTCCTTCTCCCTGCACCCCTTTCCTTTCCTCATCCTGGCACTCCTTTCCTTTCCTTCTCCCTGCACCCCCTCTCCTTTCCTCATCCTAGCACTCCTTTCCTTTCCTCATCCTGTCACTCCTTTCCTTTCCTTCTCCTGCACTCCTTTCCTTTCCTTCTCCCTGCACCCTTTCCTTTCCTTCTCCCTGCACCCTTTCCTTCCTCATCCTGTCACTCCTTTCCTTTCCTTCTCCCTGCACCCCTTTCCTTTCCTCATCCTGTCACTCCTTTCCTTTCCTTCTCCCTGCACTCCTTTCCTTTCCTCCTCCCTGCACTCCTTTCCTTTCCTTCTCCCTGCACCCTTTTCCTTTCCTCATCCTGTCACTCCTTTCCTTTCCTTCTCCCTGCACCCCTTTCCTTTCCTCATCCTGTCACTCCTTTCCTTTCCTTCTCCCTGCACTCCTTTCCTTTCCTCCTCCCTGCACTCCTTTCCTTTCCTTCTCCCTGCACTCCTTTCCTTTCCTCATCCTGTCACTCCTTTCCTTTCCTTCTCCCTGCACCCCTTTCCTTTCCTCATCCTGACACCTCCTTTCCTTTCCTTCTCCCTGCACCCCTTTCCTTTCCTCATCCTGACACTCCTTTCCTTTCCTTCTCCCTGCACCCCTTTCCTTTCCTTCTATCTGCACTCCTTTCCTTTCCTCATCCTAGCACTCTTTCTTCCTTTCCTTCTCCCTGCACTCCTTTCCTTTCCTTCTCCCTGCACCCCTTTCCTTTCTCATCCTAGCACTCCTTTTCCTTTCCTTCTCCCTGCACCCTTTCCTTTCTTCATCCTGTCACTCCTTTCCTTTCCTTCTCCCTGCACTCCTTTCCTTTCACTCATCCTAGCACTCTTTTCCTTTCCTTCTCCCTGCACCCTTTCCTTTCCTTCTCCCTGCACCCCTTTCCTTTCCTCATCCTGGCACTCCTTTCCTTTCCTTCTCCTGCACCCCTTTCCTTTCCTCATCCTGGCACTCCTTTCCTTTCCTTCTCCCTGCACCCCTTTCCTTTCCTCATCCTGTCACTCCTTTCCTTTCCTTCTCCCTGCACCCCTTTCCTTTCCTCATCCTGGCACTCCTTTCCTTTCCTTCTCCCTGCACCCCTCTCCTTTCCTCATCCTGACACTCCTTTCCTTTCCTTCTCCCTGCACCCCTTTCCTTTCCTCATCCTGGCACTCATTTCCTTTCCTTCTCCCTCCACTCCTTTCCTTTCCTTCTCCCTAGCACCCTTTCCCTTTCCTTCCTCCTTCTGCACACCCCTTTCCTTTCCTCATCCTGGCACTCCTTTCCTTTCCTTCTTCCTGCACCCCTTTCCTTTCCCTCATCCTGGCACTCCTTTCCTTTCCTTCTCCCTGCACCCCTCTCCTTTCCTCATCCTGACACTCCTTTCCTTTCCTTCTCCCTGCACTCCTTTCCTTTCCTCATCCTGTCACTCCTTTCCTTTCCTTCTCCCTGCACCCCTTTCCCCCGTCACTCTTTCCTTTCCTTCCCCCACCCCCCTCCCTCCACATCCTTCACTCTCCTTTCCTTCCTTCTCCCTGCACCCCTCTCCTTTCCTCATCCTGACACTCCTTTCCTTTCCTTCTCCCTGCACTCCTTTCCTTTCCTCATCCTGGCACTCCTTTCGTTTCCTTCTCCTGCACTCCTTTCCTTTCCTTCTCCCTGCACTCCTTTCCTTTCCTTCTCCTGCACTCCCCTTCTCCTTTCCTCATCCTGGCACTCCTTTCCTTTCCTTCTCCCTGCACCCCTTTCCTTTCCTCATCCTGACACTCCTTTCCTTTCCTTCTCCTGCACCCCTTTCCTTTCCTCATCCTGACACTCCTTTCCTTTCCTACTCCCTGCACTCCTTTCCTTTCCTCATCCTGTCACTCCTTTCCTTTCCTTCTCCCTGCACCCCTTTCCTTTCCTCATCCTGACACTCCTTTCCTTTCCTTCTCCCTGCACCCCTTTCCTTTCCTCATCCTGGCACTCCTTTCCTTTCCTTCTCCCTGCACCCCTTTCCTTTCCTCATCCTGACACTCCTTTCCTTTCCTTCTCCCTGCACTCCTTTCCTTTCCTTCTCCCTGCACTCCTTTCCTTTCCTTCTCCCTGCACCCCTTTCCTTTCCTCATCCTGGCACTCCTTTCCTTTCCTCATCCTGGCACTAATTTCCTTTCCTTCTCCCTGCACCTCTTTCCTTTCCTCATCCTGGCACTAATTTCCTTTCCTTCTCCCTGCACCTCTTTCCTTTCCTCATCCTGGCACTCCTTTCCTTTCCTTCTCCCTGCACCCCTCTCCTTTCCTCATCCTGGCACTCCTTTCCTTTCCTTCTCCCTGCACCGCCTTTCCATTCCTCATCCTGGCACTCCTTTCCTTTCCTTCTCCCTGCACCCTTTTCATTCCTCATCCTGGCACTCCTTTCCTTTCCTTTCCTTCTTCCTGCACCCCTTTCCTTTCCTCATCCTGTCACTCCTTTCCTTTCCTTCTCCCTGCACCCCCTTTCCTTTCCTCATCCTGGCACTCCTTTCCTTTCCTTCTCCCTGCACTCCTTTCCTTTCCTCCTCCCTGCACTCCTTTCCTTTCCTCATCCTGGCACCCCTTTCCTTTCCTTCTCCCTGCACACCTTTCCTTTCCTTCTCCTGCACCCTTTCCTTTCCTCATCCTGGCACTCCTTTCCTTTCCTTCTCCCTGCACACCTTTCCTTTCCTCATCCTGTCACTCCTTTCCTTTCCTTCTCCCTGCACCCCTTTCCTTCTCCCTGCACTCCTTTCCTTTCTTTCTTCTTCCTGCACCCCTTTCCTTTCCTCATCCTGGCACTCCTTTCCTTTCCTTCTCCCTGCACACTTTCCTTTCCTCATCCTGTCACTCCTTTCCTTTCCTTCTCCTGCACCCCTTTCCTTCTCCCTGCACTCCTTTCCTTTCCTTCTCCCTGCACCCCTTTCCTTTCCTCATCCTGTCACTCCTTTCCTTTCCTTTCCTTCTTCCTGCCACCCCTTTCCTTTCCTCATCCTGACACTCCTTTCCTTTCCTTCTCCCTGCACACCTTTCCTTTCCTCATCCTGTCACTCCTTTCCTTTCCTTCTCCCTGCACCCCCTTTCCTTCTCCCTGCACTCCTTTCCTTTCCTTCTCCCTGCACCCCTTTCCTTTCCTCATCCTGTCACTCCTTTCCTTTCCTTCTCCCCTGCACCCCTCTCCTTTCCTCATCCTGACACTCCTTTCCTTTCCTTCTCCCTGCACCCCTTTCCTTTCCTCATCCTGTCACCCTTTCCTTTCCTTCTCCCTGCCACCCCTTTCCTTTCCTCATCCTGGCACCCCTTTCCTTTCCTTCTCCCTGCACCCCTTTCCTTTCCTCATCCTGTCACTCCTTTCCTTTTCTTCTCCCTGCACCCCTTTCCTTTCCTCATCCTGTCACTCCTTTCCTTTCCTTCTCCCTGCACCCCTCTCCTTTCCTCATCCTGACACTCCTTTCCTTTCCTCTCCCTGCACCCCTTTCCTTTCCTCATCCTGTCACCCCTTTCCTTTCCTTCTCCTGCACCCCTTTCCTTTCCTCATCCTGGCACCCCTTTCCTTTCCTTCTCTCCTGCACCCCTTTCCTTTCCTCATCCTGTCACTCCTTTCCTTTCCTTCTCCCTGCACCCCTTTCCTTTCCTCATCCTGGCACTCCTTTCCTTTCCTTCTCCCTGCACCCCTTTCCTTTCCTCATCCTGACACTCCTTTCCTTTCCTTCTCCCTGCACCCCTTTCCTTTTCCTCATCCTGACACTCCTTTCCTTCTCCCTGCACTCCTTTTCCTTTCCTCATCCTGGCACCCCTTTCCTTTCCTTCTCCCTGCACTCCTTTCCTTTCGTCATCCTGTCACTCCTTTCCTTCTCCTGCACCCCTTTCCTTTCCTCATCCTGGCACTCCTTTCCTTTCCTTCTCCCTGCACCCCTCTCCTTTCCTCATCCTGACACTCCTTTCCTTTCCTTCTCCCTGCACCCCTTTCCTTTCCTCATCCTGGCACTCCTTTCCTTTCCTTCTCCCTGCACTCCTTCCTTTCCTTCTCCCTGCACCCCTTTCCTTTCCTTCTCCCTGCACCCCTCTCCTTTCCTCATCCTGGCACTCCTTTCCTTTCCTTCTCCCTGCACCCCTTTCCTTTCCTCATCCTGGCACTCCTTTCCTTTCCTTCTCCCTGCACCCCTTTCCTTTCCTCATCCGGACACTCCTTTCCTTTCCTTCTCCCTGCACCCCTTTCCTTTCCCATCCTGACACTCCTTTCCTTTCCTTCTCCCTGCACCCCTCTTCTTTCCTCTTCTCCTACACTCCTTTCCTTTCCTTCTCCCTTCACCCCTCTCCTTTCCTCTTCTCCCTACACTCCTTTCCTTTCCTCTTCTCCCTACACTCCTTTCCTTTCCTCATCCTGGCACTCCTTTCCTTTCCTTCTCCCTGCACCCCCTTTCCTTTCCCCATCCTGACACTCCTTTCCTTTCCTTCTCCCTGCACCTCCTTTCCTTTCCTCATCCTAGCACTCCTTTCCTTTCCTTCTCCCTGCACCCCTCTCCTTTCCTCTTCTCCTACACTCCCTTTCCTTTCCTTCTCCCTGCACCCCTTTCCTTTCCTCATCTGGCACCTCCTTTCCTTTCCTTCTCCCTGCACCCCTCTCCTTTCCTCATCCTGTCACTCCTTTCCTTTCCTTCTCCCTGCACTCCTTTCCTTTCCTTCATCCTGGCAACTCCTTTCCTTTCCTTCTCCCTGCACTCCTTTCCTTTCCTTCTCCCTGCACCCTTTCCTTTCCTTCTCCCTGCACCCCTTTCTCCTTTCCTCATCCTGGCACTCCTTTCCTTTCCTCATCCTGTCACTCCTTTCCTTTTCCTTCTCCCTGCACTCCTTTCCTTTCCTTCTCCCTGCACCCCTTTCCTTTCCTCATTCCTGTCACTCCTTTCCTTTCCTTCTCCCTGCACCCCTTTCCTTTCCTCATCCTGTCACTCCTTTCCTTTCCTTCTCCCTGCAGCCCCTTTCCTTCTCCCTGCACTCCTTTCCTTTCCTTTCCTTCTTCCTGCACCCCTTTCCTTTCCTCATCCTGGCACTCCTTTCCTTTCCTTCTCCCTGCACACCTTTCCTTTCCTCATCCTGTCACTCCTTTCCTTTCCTTCTCCCTGCACCCCTTTCCTTCTCCCTGCACCCCTTTCCTTTCCTCATCCTGTCACTCCTTTCCTTTCCTTCTCCCTGCACCTCCTTTCCTTTCCTCATCCTGTCACTCCTTTCCTTTCCTTCTCCTGTCACACCTTTCCTTTCCTCATCCTGTCACTTCCTTTCCTTTCATTCTCCCTGCACCCCTTTCCTTTCCTCATCCTGACACTCCTTTCCTTTCCTTCTCCCTGCACCCCTTTCCTTTCCTCATCCTGGCACTCCTTTCCTTTCCTTCTTCCCTGCACCCCTTTCCTTTCCTCATCCTGACACTCCTTTCCTTTCCTTCTCCCTGCACACCCCTTTCCTTATCCTCATCCTGACACTCCTTTCCTTTCCTTCTCCCTGCACCCCTTTCCTTTCCTCATCCTGGCACTCCTTTCCTTTCCTTCTCCCTGCACTCCCTTTCCTTTCCTCATCCTGTCACTCCTTTCCTTTCCTTCTCCCTGCACCTCCTTTCCTATTCCTCATCCTGTCACTCCTTTCCTTTCCTTCTCCCTGCACACCTTTCCTTCCTCATCCTGTCACTCCTTTCCTTTCATTCTCCCTGCACCCCTTTCCTTTCCTCATCCTGACACTCCTTTCCCTTTCCTTCTCCCTGCACCCCTTTCCTTTCCCCATCCTGACACTCATTTCCTTTCCTTCTCCCTGCACCCCTTTCTTTCCTCATCCTGACACTCTTTCCTTTCCTTCTCCCTGCACCCCTTTCCTTTCCTCATCCTGGCACTCCTTTCCTTTCCTTCTCCCTGCACCCTTTCCTTTCCTCATCCTGGCACTCCTTTCCTTTCCTTCTCCCTGCACCCTTTCCTTTCCTCATCCTGACACTCCTTTCTCTTTCCCTTCTCCTGCACTCCTTTCCTTTCCTTCTCCCTGCACCCCTTTCCTTTCCTCATCCTGGCACTCCTTTCCTTTCCTTCTCCCTGCACCCCTTTCCTTTCCTCATCCTGACACTCCTTTCCTTTCCTTCTCCCTGCACATCTTTCCTTTCCTCCTCCCTGCACCCCTTTCCTTTCCTCATCCTGGCACTAATTTCCTTTCCTTCTCCCTGCACCCCTCTCCTTTCCTCATCCTGGCACTCCTTTCCTCTCCTTCTCCCTGCACCCCTTTCCATTCCTCATCCTGGCACTTCCTTTCCTTTCCTTCTCCCTGCACCCCTTTCCATTCCTTATCCTGGCATTCCTTTCCTTTCCTTTCCTTCTTCCTGCACCCCTTTCCTTTCCTCATCCTGTCACTCCTTTCCTTTCCTTCTCCCTGCACCCCTTTCCTTTCCCTCATCCTAGCACTCCTTTCCTTTCCTTCTCCCTGCACACCTTTCCTTTCCTTCTCCTGCACTCCTTTCCTTTCCTTCTTCCTGCACCCCTTTCCTTTCCTCATCCTGTCACTCCTTTCCTTTCCTTCTCCCTGCACCCCTTTCCTTTCCTCATCCTGACACTCCTTTCCTTTCCTTCTCCCTGCACCCTTTCCTTCTCATCCTGACACTCCTTTCCTTTCCTTCTCCCTGCACCCCTTCCTTTCCTCATCCTGGCACTCCTTTCCTTTCCTTCTCCCTGCACCCCTCTCCTTTCCTCATCGTGGCACCCCTTTCCTTTCCCTTCTCCCTGCACCCCTTTCCTTTCCTCATCCTAGCACTCCTTTCCTTTCCTTCTCCCTGCACCCCTTTCCTTTCCTCATCCTAGCACTCCTTTCCTTTCCTTCTCCCTGCACCCCTTTCCTTTCCTCATCCTGTCACTCCTTTCCTTTCCTTCTCCCTGCACCCCTTTCCTTTCCTCATCCTGTCACTCCTTTCCTTTCCTTCTCCCTGCACTCCTTTCCTTTCCTCATCCTGACACTCCTTTCCTTTCCTTCTCCCTGCACTCCTTTCCTTTCCTCATCCTGGCACTCCTTTCCTTTCCTTCTCCCTGCACCCCTTTCCTTTCCTCATCCTGTCACTCCTTTCCTTTCCTTCTCCCTGCACCCCTTTCCTTTCCTCATCCTAGCACTCCTTTCCTTTCCTTCTCCCTGCACCCCTTTCCTTTCCTCATCCTGACACTCCTTTCCTTTCCTTCTCCCTGCACTCCTTTCCTTTCCCCATCCTGGCACTCCTTTCCTTTCCTTCTCCCTGCACCTCCTTTCCTTTCCTTCTCCCTGCACCCCTTTCCTTTCCTCATCCTGGCACTCCTTTCCTTTCCTTCTCCCTGCACCCCTTTCCTTTCCTCATCCTGACACTCCTTTCCTTTCCTTCTCCCTGCACCCCTTTCCTTTCCTCATCCTGACACTCCTTTCCTTTCCTACTCCCTGCACCCCTTTCCTTTCCTCATCCTGTCACTCCTTTCTCTTTCCTTCTCCCTGCACACCTTTCCTTTCCTCATCCTGTCACTCCTTTCCTTTCATTCTCCCTGCACCCCTTTCCTTTCCCATCCTTGCACTCCTTTCCTTTCCTTCTCTCCCTGCACTCCTTTCCTTTCCTTCTCCCTGCACCCCTTTCCTTTCCTCATCCTGGCACTCCTTTCCTTTCCTTCTCCCTGCACCCCTTTCCTTTCCTCATCCTGACACTTCTTTCCTTTCCTTCTCCCTGCACCCCTTTCCTTTCCTCATCCTGGCACTCCTTTCCTTTCCTTCTCCCTGCACCCCTCTCCTTTCCTCATCCTGACACTCCTTTCCTTTCCTTCTCCCTGCACCCTTTCCTTTCCTCATCCTGTCACTCCTTTCCTTTCCTTCTCCCTGCACCCCTTTCCTTTCCTCATCCTGTCACTCCTTTCCTTCTCCCTGCACAACCTTTCCTTTCCTCATCCTGGCACTCCTTTCCTTTCCTTCTCCCTGCACCCTTTCCTTTCCTCATCCTGTCACTCCTTTCCTTTCATTCTCCCTGCACCCCTTTCCTTTCCTCATCCTGGCACTACCTTTCCCTTTCCTTCTCCCTGCACACCTTTCCTTTCCTCATCCTGGCACTCCTTTCCTTTCCTTCTCCCTGCACCCCTCTCCTTTCCTCATCCTGGCACTCCTTTCCTTTCCTTCTCCCCTGCACTCCTTTCCTTTCCTTCTCCCTGCACCCCTTTCCTTTCCTCATCCTGACACTCCTTTCCTTTCCTCCTCCCTGCACCCCTCTCCTTTCCTCATCCTGACACTCCTTTCCTTTCCTCCTCCCTGCACCCCTTCCTTTCCTCATCCTGACACTCCTTTCCTTTCCTTCTCCCTGCACCCCTTTCCTTTCCTCATCCTGACACTCCTTTCCTTTCCTTCTCCCTGCACTCCTTTCCTTTCCTTCTCCCTGCACCCCTTTCCTTTCCTCATCCTGGCACTCCTTTCCTTTCCTCCTCCCTGCACCCCTTTCTTTTCCTCATCCTGGCACTAATTTCCTTTCCTTCTCCCTGCACCCCTTTCCTTTCCTCATCCTGACACTCCTTTCCTTTCCTTCTCCCTGCACTCCTTTCCTTTCCTTCTCCCTGCACCCCTTTCCTTTTCCTCATCCTGGCACTCCTTTCCTTTCCTCCTCCCTGCACCCCTTTCCTTTCCTCATCCTGGCACTAATTTCCTTTCCTTCTCCCTGCACCTCTTTCCTTTCCTCATCCTGGCACTCCTTTCCTTTCCTTCTCCCTGCACCCCTCTCCTTTCCTCATCCTGGCACTCCTTTCCTTTCCTTCTCCTGCACTCCTTTCCTTTCCTTCTCCCTGCACACCCTTTCCATTCCTCATCCTGGCACTCCTTTCCTTTCCTTCTCCCTGCACCCCTTTCCATTCCTCTCCTGGCACTCCTTTCCTTTCCTTTCCTTCTTCCTGCACTCCTTCCTTTCCTTCTCCCTGCACACCTTTCCTTTCTCATCCTGTCACTCCTTTCCTTTCCTTCTCCCTGCACCCCTTTCCTTTCCTCATCCTGGCACTCCTTTCCTTCCTTCTCCCTGCACCCGTTTCCTTTCCTCATCCTGGCACTCCTTTCCTTTCCTTCTCCCTGCACCCCTTTCCTTTCCTCATCCTGACACTCCTTTCCTTTCCTTCTCCCTGCTCCCCTTTCCTTTCCTCATCCTGTCACTCCTTTCCTTTCCTTCTCCCTGCACCCCTTTCCTTTCCTCATCCTGACACTCCTTTCCTTTCCTTCTCCCTGCACTCCTTTCCTTTCCCCATCCTGTCACTCCTTTCCTTTCTTCTCCTGCACCCCTTTCCTTTCCTCTCCCTGCACCCCTTTCCTTTCCTCATCCTGACACTCCTTTCCTTTCCTTCTCCCTGCACACCTTTCCTTTCCTCATCCTGGCACTCTTTCCTTTCCTTCTCTCCCTGCACCCTTTCCTTTCCTCATCCTGTCACTCCTTTCCTTTCCTTCTCCCTGCACCCCTTTCCTTTCCTCATCCTGTCACTCCTTTCCTTTCATTCTCCCTGCACCCCTTTCCTTTCCTCATCCTGGCACTCCTTTCCTTTCCTTCTCCCTGCACACCTTTCCTTTCCTCATCCTGGCACTCCTTTCCTTTCCTACTCCCTGCACCCCTTTCCTTTCCTCATCCTAGCACTCCTTTCCTTTCCTTCTCCCTGCACCCCTTTCCTTTCCTCATCCTGGCACTCATTTCCTTTCCTTCTCCCTGCACCCCTTTCCTTTCCTCATCCTGACACTCCTTTCCTTTCCTTCTCCCTGCACCCCTTTCCTTTCCTCATCCTGACACTCCTTTCCTTTCCTTCTCCCTGCACCCCTCTCCTTTCCTCATCCTGGCACTCCTTTCCTTTCCTTCTCCCTGCACTCCTTTCCTTTCCTTCTCCCTGCACCCCTTTCCTTTCCTCATCCTGGCACTCTTTCCTTTCCTCCTCCCTGCACCCCTTTCCTTTCCTCATCCTGGCACTAATTTCCTTTCCTTCTCCCTGCACCTCTTTCCTTTCCTCATCCTGGCACTCCTTTCCTTTCCTTCTCCCTGCACCCCTCTCCTTTCCTCATCCTGGCACTCCTTTCCTTTCCTTCTCCCTGCACTCCTTTCCTTTCCTTCTCCCTGCACCCCTTTCCATTCCTCATCCTGGCACTCCTTTCCTTTCCTTCTCCCTGCACCCCTTTCCATTCCTCATCCTGGCACTCCTTTCCTTTCCTTTCCTTCTTCCTGCACTCCTTTCCTTTCCTTCTCCCTGCACACCTTTCCTTTCCTCATCCTGTCACTCCTTTCCTTTCCTTCTCCCTGCACCCCTTTCCTTTCCTCATCCTGGCACTCCTTTCCTTTCCTTCTCCCTGCACCCGTTTCCTTTCCTCATCCTGGCACTCCTTTCCTTTCCTTCTCCCTGCACCCCTTTCCTTTCCTTCTCCCTGCACCCCTTTCCTTTCCTCATCCTGTCACTCCTTTCCTTTCCTTCTCCCTGCACCCCTTTCCTTTCCTCATCCTGACACTCCTTTCCTTTCCTTCTCCCTGCACCCCTTTCCTTTCCTCATCATGGCACTCCTTTCCTTTCCTTCTCCCTGCACTCCTTTCCTTTCCTCATCCTGTCACTCCTTTCCTTTCCTTCTCCCTGCACCCCTTTCCTTTCCTCATCCTGGCACTCCTTTCCTTTCCTTCTCCCTGCACACCTTTCCTTTCCTCATCCTAGTACTCCTTTCCTTTCCTTCTCCCTGCACCCCTCTCCTTTCCTCATCCTAGTACTCCTTTCCTTTCCTTCTCCCTGCACTCCTTTCCTTTCCTCATCCTGGCACTCCTTTCCTTTCCTTCTCCCTGCACCCCTTTCCTTTCCTCATCCTGGCACTCGTTTCCTTTCCTTCTCCCTGCACCCCTTTCCTTTCCTTCTACCTGCACTCCTTTCCTTTCCTTCTCCCTGCACCCCTTTCCTTTCCTCATCCTGACACTTCTTTCCTTTCCTTCTCCCTGCACCCCTTTCCTTTCCTCATCCTGGCACTCCTTTCCTTTCCTTCTCCCTGCACTCCTTTCCTTTCCTCATCCTGACACTCCTTTCCTTTCCTTCTCCCTGCACTCCTTTCCTTTCCTCATCCTGACACTCCTTTCCTTTCCTTCTCCCTGCACTCCTTTCCTTTCCTCATCCTGACACTCCTTTCCTTTCCTTCTCCCTGCACCCCTTTCCTTTCCTCATCCTGGCACTCCTTTCCTTTCCTTCTCCCTGCACCCCTCTCCTTTCCTCATCGTGGCACCCCTTTCCGTTCCTTCTCCCTGCACCCCTTTCCTTTCCTCATCCTAGCACTCCTTTCCTTTCCTTCTCCCTGCACCCCTTTCCTTTCCTCATCCTAGCACTCCTTTCCTTTCCTTCTCCCTGCACCCCTTTCCTTTCCTTCTCCCTGCACTCCTTTCCTTTCCTTCTCCCTGCACCCCTTTCCTTTCCTCATCCTAGCACTCCTTTCCTTTCCTTCTCCCTGCACCCCTTTCCTTTCCTCATCCTGTCACTCCTTTCCTTTCCTTCTCCCTGCACCCCTTTCCTTTCCTCATCCTGTCACTCCTTTCCTTTCCTTCTCCCTGCACTCCTTTCCTTTCCTCATCCTGACACTCCTTTCCTTTCCTTCTCCCTGCACTCCTTTCCTTTCCTCATCCTGGCACTCCTTTCCTTTCCTTCTCCCTGCACCCCTTTCCTTTCCTCATCCTGTCACTCCTTTCCTTTCCTTCTCCCTGCACCCCTTTCCTTTCCTCATCCTAGCACTCCTTTCCTTTCCTTCTCCCTGCACCCCTTTCCTTTCCTCATCCTGACACTCCTTTCCTTTCCTTCTCCCTGCACTCCTTTCCTTTCCCCATCCTGGCACTCCTTTCCTTTCCTTCTCCCTGCACTCCTTTCCTTTCCTCATCCTGACACTCCTTTCCTTTCCTTCTCCCTGCACCCCTTTCCTTTCCTCATCCTGGCACTCCTTTCCTTTCCTTCTCCCTGCACCCCTCTCCTTTCCTCATCGTGGCACCCCTTTCCGTTCCTTCTCCCTGCACCCCTTTCCTTTCCTCATCCTAGCACTCCTTTCCTTTCCTTCTCCCTGCACCCCTTTCCTTTCCTCATCCTAGCACTCCTTTCCTTTCCTTCTCCCTGCACCCCTTTCCTTTCCCCATCCTGACACTCCTTTCCTTTCCTTCTCCCTGCACCCCTCTTCTTTCCTCTTCTCCCTACACTCCTTTCCTTTCCTTCTCCCTTCACCCCTCTCCTTTCCTCTTCTCCCTACACTCCTTTCCTTTCCTCTTCTCCCTACACTCTTTTCCTTTCCTCATCCTGGCACTCCTTTCCTTTCCTTCTCCCTGCACCCCTTTCCTTTCCCCATCCTGACACTCCTTTCCTTTCCTTCTCCCTGCACCCCTTTCCTTTCCTCATCCTAGCACTCCTTTCCTTTCCTTCTCCCTGCACCCCTCTCCTTTCCTCTTCTCCCTACACTCCTTTCCTTTCCTTCTCCCTGCACCCCTTTCCTTTCCTCATCCTGGCACTCCTTTCCTTTCCTTCTCCCTGCACCCCTCTCCTTTCCTCATCCTGACACTCCTTTCCTTTCCTTCTCCCTGCACTCCTTTCCTTTCCTCATCCTGGCACTCCTTTCGTTTCCTTCTCCCTGCACTCCTTTCCTTTCCTTCTCCCTGCACTCCTTTCCTTTCCTTCTCCCTGCACCCCTTTCCTTTCCTCATCCTGGCACTCCTTTCCTTTCCTTCTCCCTGCACCCCTTTCCATTCCTCATCCTGGCACTCCTTTCCTTTCCTTTCCTTCTTCCTGCACTCCTTTCCTTTCCTTCTCCCTGCACACCTTTCCTTTCCTCATCCTGTCACTCCTTTCCTTTCCTTCTCCCTGCACCCCTTTCCTTTCCTCATCCTGGCACTCCTTTCCTTTCCTTCTCCCTGCACCCGTTTCCTTTCCTCATCCTGGCACTCCTTTCCTTTCCTTCTCCCTGCACCCCTTTCCTTTCCTTCTCCCTGCACCCCTTTCCTTTCCTCATCCTGTCACTCCTTTCCTTTCCTTCTCCCTGCACCCCTTTCCTTTCCTCATCCTGACACTCCTTTCCTTTCCTTCTCCCTGCACCCCTTTCCTTTCCTCATCCTGTCACTCCTTTCCTTTCCTTCTCCCTGCACCCCTTTCCTTTCCTCATCCTGTCACTCCTTTCCTTTCCTTCTCCCTGCACTCCTTTCCTTTCCTCATCCTGACACTCCTTTCCTTTCCTTCTCCCTGCACTCCTTTCCTTTCCTCATCCTGGCACTCCTTTCCTTTCCTTCTCCCTGCACCCCTTTCCTTTCCTCATCCTGGCACTCCTTTCCTTTCCTTCTCCCTGCACCCCTTTCCTTTCCTCATCCTGACACTCCTTTCCTTTCCTTCTCCCTGCACCCCTTTCCTTTCCTCATCCTGACACTCCTTTCCTTTCCTACTCCCTGCACCCCTTTCCTTTCCTCATCCTGTCACTCCTTTCCTTTCCTTCTCCCTGCACTCCTTTCCTTTCCTCATCCTAGCACTCCTTTCCTTTCCTTCTCCCTGCACTCCTTTCCTTTCCTCATCCTGTCACTCCTTTCCTTTCATTCTCCCTGCACCCCTTTCCTTTCCCCATCCTTGCACTCCTTTCCTTTCCTTCTCCCTGCACTCCTTTCCTTTCCTTCTCCCTGCACCCCTTTCCTTTCCTCATCCTGGCACTCCTTTCCTTTCCTTCTCCCTGCACCCCTTTCCTTTCCTCATCCTGACACTTCTTTCCTTTCCTTCTCCCTGCACCCCTTTCCTTTCCTCATCCTGTCACTCCTTTCCTTTCCTTCTCCCTGCACCCCTTTCCTTTCCTCATCCTGGCACTCCTTTCCTTTCCTTCTCCCTGCACACCTTTCCTTTCCTCATCCTGGCACTCCTTTCCTTTCCTTCTCCCTGCACCCTTTCCTTTCCTCATCCTGTCACTCCTTTCCTTTCCTTCTCCCTGCACACCTTTCCTTTCCTCATCCTGGCACTCCTTTCCTTTCCTCATCCTGGCACTCCTTTCCTTTCCTTCTCCCTGCACCCTTTCCTTTCCTCATCCTGTCACTCCTTTCCTTTCCTTCTCCCTGCACCCCTTTCCTTTCCTCATCCTGTCACTCCTTTCCTTTCCTTCTCCCTGCACACCTTTCCTTTCCTCATCCTGGCACTCCTTTCCTTTCCTTCTCCCTGCACCCCTTTCCTTTCCTCATCCTGTCACTCCTTTCCTTTCCTTCTCCCTGCACTCCTTTCCTTTCCTCATCCTAGCACTCCTTTCCTTTCCTTCTCCCTGCACTCCTTTCCTTTCCTCATCCTGTCACTCCTTTCCTTTCATTCTCCCTGCACCC
Source organism: Rhinophrynus dorsalis (assembly GCA_037306005.1). Taxonomy (NCBI): domain Eukaryota; kingdom Metazoa; phylum Chordata; class Amphibia; order Anura; family Rhinophrynidae; genus Rhinophrynus; species Rhinophrynus dorsalis. The sequence goes on along the minus strand of CM074727.1, from coordinate 189,315,108 downwards.
CTTTCCTTTCCCCATCCTTGCACTCCTTTCCTTTCCTTCTCCCTGCACTCCTTTCCTTTCCTTCTCCCTGCACCCCTTTCCTTTCCTCATCCTGGCACTCCTTTCCTTTCCTTCTCCCTGCACCCTTTCCTTTCCTCATCCTGTCACTCCTTTCCTTTCCTTCTCCCTGCACCCTTTCCTTTCCTCATCCTGTCACTCCTTTCCTTTCATTCTCCCTGCACCCCTTTCCTTTCCTCATCCTGGCACTCCTTTCCTTTCCTTCTCCCTGCACACCTTTCCTTTCCTCATCCTGGCACTCCTTTCCTTCTCCCTGCACCCCTTTCCTTTCCTCATCCTGACACTCCTTTCCTTTCCTTCTCCCTGCACTCCTTTCCTTTCCTTCTCCCTGCACCCCTTTCCTTTCCTCATCCTGGCACTCCTTTCCTTTCCTCCTCCCTGCACCCCTTTCCTTTCCTCATCCTGGCACTAATTTCCTTTCCTTCTCCCTGCACCTCTTTCCTTTCCTCATCCTGGCACTCCTTTCCTTTCCTTCTCCCTGCACCCCTCTCCTTTCCTCATCCTGGCACTCCTTTCCTTTCCTTCTCCCTGCACTCCTTTCCTTTCCTTCTCCCTGCACCCCTTTCCATTCCTCATCCTGGCACTCCTTTCCTTTCCTTCTCCCTGCACCCCTTTCCATTCCTCATCCTGGCACTCCTTTCCTTTCCTTTCCTTCTTCCTGCACTCCTTTCCTTTCCTTCTCCCTGCACACCTTTCCTTTCCTCATCCTGTCACTCCTTTCCTTTCCTTCTCCCTGCACCCCTTTCCTTTCCTCATCCTGGCACTCCTTTCCTTTCCTTCTCCCTGCACCCCTTTCCTTTCCTCATCCTGGCACTCCTTTCCTTTCCTTCTCCCTGCACCCCTTTCCTTTCCTCATCCTGGCACTCCTTTCCTTTCCTTCTCCCTGCACTCCTTTCCTTTCCCCATCCTGTCACTCCTTTCCTTTCCTTCTCCCTGCACCCCTTTCCATTCCTCATCCTGGCACTCCTTTCCTTTCCTTTCCTTCTTCCTGCACTCCTTTCCTTTCCTTCTCCCTGCACACCTTTCCTTTCCTCATCCTGTCACTCCTTTCCTTTCCTTCTCCCTGCACCCCTTTCCTTTCCTCATCCTGGCACTCCTTTCCTTTCCTTCTCCCTGCACCCCTTTCCTTTCCTCATCCTGGCACTCCTTTCCTTTCCTTCTCCCTGCACCCCTTTCCTTTCCTCATCCTGTCACTCCTTTCCTTTCCTTCTCCCTGCACCCCTTTCCTTTCCTCATCCTGACACTCCTTTCCTTTCCTTCTCCCTGCACTCCTTTCCTTTCCCCATCCTGTCACTCCTTTCCTTTCCTTCTCCCTGCACCCCTTTCCTTTCCTTCTCCCTGCACCCCTTTCCTTTCCTCATCCTGTCACTCCTTTCCTTTCCTTCTCCCTGCACTCCTTTCCTTTCCTTCTCCCTGCACACCTTTCCTTTCCTCATCCTGTCACTCCTTTCCTTTCCTTCTCCCTGCACCCTTTCCTTTCCTCATCCTGTCACTCCTTTCCTTTCCTTCTCCCTGCACCCCTTTCCTTTCCTCATCCTGTCACTCCTTTCCTTTCATTCTCCCTGCACCCCTTTCCTTTCCTCATCCTGGCACTCCTTTCCTTTCCTTCTCCCTGCACACCTTTCCTTTCCTCATCCTGACACTCCTTTCCTTTCCTTCTCCCTGCACCCCTTTCCTTTCCTCATCCTGACACTCCTTTCCTTTCCTTCTCCCTGCACCCCTCTCCTTTCCTCATCCTGGCACTCCTTTCCTTTCCTTCTCCCTGCACTCCTTTCCTTTCCTTCTCCCTGCACCCCTTTCCTTTCCTCATCCTGGCACTCCTTTCCTTTCCTTCTCCCTGCACCCCTTTCCTTTCCTCATCCTGGCACTAATTTCCTTTCCTTCTCCCTGCACCCCTCTCCTTTCCTCATCCTGGCACTCCTTTCCTTTCCTTCTCCCTGCACTCCTTTCCTTTCCTTCTCCCTGCACCCCTTTCCTTTCCTCATCCTGACACTCCTTTCCTTTCCTTCTCCCTGCACCCCTTTCCTTTCCTCATCCTGACACTCCTTTCCTTTCCTTCTCCCTGCACCCCTCTCCTTTCCTCATCCTGGCACTCCTTTCCTTTCCTTCTCCCTGCACTCCTTTCCTTTCCTTCTCCCTGCACCCCTTTCCTTTCCTCATCCTGACACTCATTTCCTTTCCTCCTCCCTGCACCCCTTTCCTTTCCTCATCCTGGCACTAATTTCCTTTCCTTCTCCCTGCACCTCTTTCCTTTCCTCATCCTGGCACTCCTTTCCTTTCCTTCTCCCTGCACCCCTCTCCTTTCCTCATCCTGGCACTCCTTTCCTTTCCTTCTCCCTGCACTCCTTTCTTTTCCTTCTCCCTGCACCCCTTTCCATTCCTCATCCTGGCACTCCTTTCCTTTCCTTCTCCCTGCACCCCTTTCCATTCCTCATCCTGGCACTCCTTTCCTTTCCTTTCCTTCTTCCTGCACTCCTTTCCTTTCCTTCTCCCTGCACACCTTTCCTTTCCTCATCCTGTCACTCCTTTCCTTTCCTTCTCCCTGCACCCCTTTCCATTCCTCATCCTGGCACTCCTTTCCTTTCCTTTCCTTCTTCCTGCACTCCTTTCCTTTCCTTCTCCCTGCACACCTTTCCTTTCCTCATCCTAGCACTCCTTTCCTTTCCTTCTCCCTGCACCCCTTTCCTTTCCTCATCCTGGCACTCCTTTCCTTTCCTTCTCCCTGCACCCGTTTCCTTTCCTCATCCTGGCACTCCTTTCCTTTCCTTCTCCCTGCACCCCTTTCCTTTCCTTCTCCCTGCACCCCTTTCCTTTCCTCATCCTGTCACTCCTTTCCTTTCCTTCTCCCTGCACCCCTTTCCTTTCCTCATCCTGACACTCCTTTCCTTTCCTTCTCCCTGCACCCCTTTCCTTTCCTCATCATGGCACTCCTTTCCTTTCCTTCTCCCTGCACTCCTTTCCTTTCCTCATCCTGTCACTCCTTTCCTTTCCTTCTCCCTGCACCCCTTTCCTTTCCTCATCCTGGCACTCCTTTCCTTTCCTTCTCCCTGCACACCTTTCCTTTCCTCATCCTGACACTCCTTTCCTTTCCTTCTCCCTGCACACCTTTCCTTTCCTCATCCTGGCACTCGTTTCCTTTCCTTCTCCCTGCACCCCTTTCCATTCCTCATCCTGGCACTCCTTTCCTTTCCTTTCCTTCTCCCTGCACTCCTTTCCTTTCCTCATCCTGTCACTCCTTTCCTTTCCTTCTCCCTGCACTCCTTTCCTTTCCTTCTCCCTGCACCCCTTTCCTTTCCTCATCCTGTCACTCCTTTCCTTTCCTTCTCCCTGCACCCCTTTCCTTTCCTCATCCTGGCACTCCTTTCCTTTCCTTCTCCCTGCACCCTTTCCTTTCCTCATCCTGTCACTCCTTTCCTTTCCTTCTCCCTGCACCCCTTTCCTTTCCTCATCCTGTCACTCCTTTCCTTTCATTCTCCCTGCACCCCTTTCCTTTCCTCATCCTGGCACTCCTTTCCTTTCCTTCTCCCTGCACCCCTTTCCTTTCCTCATCCTGACACTTCTTTCCTTTCCTTCTCCCTGCACACCTTTCCTTTCCTCCTCCCTGCACCCCTTTCCTTTCCTCATCCTGACACTCCTTTCCTTTACTTCTCCCTGCACTCCTTTCCTTTCCTCATAATAGCACTCCTTTCCTTTCCTTCTCCCTGCACCCCTTTCCTTTCCTCATCCTGACACTCCTTTCCTTTCCTTCTCCCTGCACCCTTTCCTTTCCTTCTCCCTGCACTCCTTTCCTTTCCTCATCATGGCACTCCTTTCCTTTCCTTCTCCCTGCACTCCTTTCCTTTCCTTCTCCCTGCACACCTTTCCTTTCCTCCTCCCTGCACCCCTTTCCTTTCCTCATCCTGACACTCCTTTCCTTTACTTCTCCCTGCACTCCTTTCCTTTCCTCATAATAGCACCCCTTTCCTTTCCTCCTCCCTGCACCCCTTTCCTTTCCTCATCCTGTCACTCCTTTCCTTTCCTTCTCCCTGCACTCCTTTCCTTTCCTCATCCTGACACTCCTTTCCTTTCCTTCTCCCTGCACCCTTTCCTTTCCTCATCCTGTCACTCCTTTCCTTTCCTTCTCCCTGCACCCCTCTCCTTTCCTCATCCTGCACTCCTTTCCTTTCCTTCTCCCTGCACCCCTCTCCTTTCCTTTCCTTCTCCCTGCACCCCTTTCCTTTCCTCATCCTGGCACTAATTTCCTTTCCTTCTCCCTGCACCTCTTTCCTTTCCTCATCCTGGCACTCCTTTCCTTTCCTCCTCCCTGCACCCCTCTCCTTTCCTTTCCTTCTCCCTGCACCCCTTTCCTTTCCTCATCCTGGCACTAATTTCCTTTCCTTCTCCCTGCACCTCTTTCCTTTCCTCATCCTGGCACTCCTTTCCTTTCCTTCTCCCTGCACCCCTTTCCTTTCCTCATCCTGGCACTCCTTTCCTTTCCTTCTCCCTGCACCCCTTTCCTTTCCTCATCCTGTCACTCCTTTCCTTTCCTTCTCCCTTCACCCCTTTCCTTTCCTCATCCTGGCACTCCTTTCCTTTCCTTCTCCCTGCAGCCCTCTCCTTTCCTCATCCTGGCACTCCTTTCCTTTCCTTCTCCCTGCACCCCTCTCCTTTCCTCATCCTAGTACTCCTTTCCTTTCCTTCTCCCTGCACTCCTTTCCTTTCCTCATCCTGGCACTCCTTTCCTTTCCTTCTCCCTGCACCCCTTTCCTTTCCTCATCCTGGCACTCGTTTCCTTTCCTCATCCTGACACTTCTTTCCTTTCCTTCTCCCTGCACCCCTTTCCTTTCCTCATCCTGTCACTCCTTTCCTTTCCTTCTCCCTGCACCCCTTTCCTTTCCTCATCCTGTCACTCCTTTCCTTTCCTTCTCCCTGCACTCCTTTCCTTTCCTTCTCCCTGCACTCCTTTCCTTTCCTCATCCTAGCACTCCTTTCCTTTCCTTCTCCCTGCACCCCTTTCCTTTCCTCATCCTGGCACTCCTTTCCTTTCCTTCTCCCTGCACCCCTTTCCTTTCCTTCTCCCTGCACTCCTTTCCTTTCCTTCTCCCTGCACCCCTTTCCTTTCCTCATTCTGTCACTCCTTTCCTTTCCTTCTCCCTTCACCCCTTTCCTTTCCTCATCCTGGCACTCCTTTCCTTTCCTTCTCCCTGCACTCCTTTCCTTTCCTTCTCCCTGCACTCCTTTCCTTTCCTCATCCTGACACTCCTTTCCTTTCCTTCTCCCTGCACCCCTCTCCTTTCCTCATCCTGACACTCCTTTCCTTTCCTTCTCCCTGCACCCCTCTCCTCTCCTGATCCTGGCACTCCTTTCCTTTCCTTTCCTTTCCTTCTCCCTTCACCCCTTTCCTTTCCTCATCCTAGCACTCCTTTCCTTTCCTTCTCCCTTCACCCCTCTCCTTTCCTCATCCTGGCACTCCTTTCCTTTCCTTCTCCCTGCACTTCTTTCCTTTCCTCATCCTGGCACTCCTTTCCTTTCCTTCTCCCTGCACCCCTTTCCTTTCCTCATCCTGACACTCCTTTCCTTTCTTTCTCCCTGCACCCCTCTCCTCTCCTGATCCTGGCACTCCTTTCCTTTCCTTCTCCCTGCACCCCTTTCCTTTCCTCATCCTGGCACTCCTTTCCTTTCCTTCTCCCTGCACCCCTTTCCTTTCCTCATCCTGTCACTCCTTTCCTTTCCTTCTCCCTGCACCCATTTCCTCTCCTCAACGCACTCCTTTCCTTTCCCTCTCCCTGCACCTCTTTCCTTTCCTCTTCTCCCTACACTCCTTTCCTTTCCCCTCCTCCCCCTCCCTGTACTCCTTTCCTCTCTTCCTCCCCATTACACTCCTTTCCTCTTCCTCAATGCACTCCTTTCCTCTCCTCTTACTCACTGCAGTCTTTTCCTCTCCTCTTCCTCACTACACTCCTTTCCTCTCCCTCCCTGCACTCCTTTCCTCTCCTCCTCACTACACTCCTTTCCTCTCTTTTTCCTCCCGGCACTCCTTTTCTCTCTTCCCTACACCTGTGTCGTCACCTCTTCCTCCCTGCACTCCACTCCTCTCCTCTTTCTCACTGCACTCCTTTCCTCTCCTCTTCCTCCATACACTCCTTTCCTCTCCTCCTCCACCCTGCACTCCATTCCTCTCCTCCTCCTCACTGCACTCCATTCCTCTCCACTTTCCATTGCATTCCTTTCCTCTCCTCTTTCTCACTACACTCCACTTCTCCCCCTCCCTGTACTCCTTCCCTCTCGTCCTCCTCTCTGCACTCCTTTCCTCTTCTGTTTGCATTCCAAGTGCATGTCGTTCCTGTAACATTCTGTCTACTAAATGGACACACTACTGTAGCCGCCATCTCCTCAAGCCCACAGTGTGCTCGCCTTGGCATGCTATTTTGCTTCCTCAGGGTCATAAAGATTTCTATCCCTTTTCCCTAGCCACATACAATGGGCATACAAAAGTAGCAGTAAAGACGATGAAGCCGGGCACAATGTCGCCAGACGCTTTCCTTGAGGAGGCAAATTTAATGAAGAGTTTGCAGCATGAACGTCTGGTTCGCCTGCACGCAGTCGTGACTGTTGGAGAACCAATATACATCATTACTGAGTACATGCAGAAGGGCAGCCTGCTGGACTTCTTAAAGAGCCAGGAGGGCAACAATCAGCCTGTGGGCCAGCTCATTGACTTCTCTGCTCAGGTGAGACCCCGACTTCTTTTCCTGACTGGACACATATCTCTGCTGGGACTGGACATGAATTTCTGCTGCTGGTACTGGACACATATCTCTACATCTCTGACTGGACACATATCTCTACTGCTGGGACTGGACACATATCTCTACTACTGGGACTGGACACATATCTCTACATCTGGGACTGGACACATAGCTCTACTGCTGGGACTGGACACATATCTCTACATCTGGGACTGGACACATATCTCTACTGCTGGGACTGGACACATAGCTCTACTGCTGGGACTGGACACATAGCTCTACTGCTGGGACTGGACACATATCTCTACATCTGGGACTGGACACATAGCTCTACTACTGGGACTGGACACATATCTCTACTACTGGGACTGGACACATATCTCTACTGCTGGGACTGGACACATAGCTCTACTACTGGGACTGGACACATATCTCTACTGCTGGGACTGGACACATATATCTACTGCTGGGACTGGACACATATCTCTACTGCTGGGACTGGACACATATCTCTACTACTGGGACTGGACACATATCTCTACATCTCTGACTGGACACATAGCTCTACTGCTGGGACTGGACACATATCTCTACTACTGGGACTGGACACATATCTCTACTGCTGGGACTGGACACACAGCTCTACTACTGGGACTGGACACATATCTCTACTGCTGGGACTGGACACATAGCTCTACTGCTGGTACTGGACACATATCTCTACTACTGGGACTGGACACATATCTCTACTGCTGGTACTGGACACATATCTCTACTACTGGGACTGGACACATATCTCTACTGCTGGGACTGGACACATATCTCTACTGCTGGGACTGGACACATATCTCTACTGCTGGGACTGGACACATAGCTCTACTGCTGGTACTGGACACATATCTCTACTACTGGGACTGGACACATAGCTATACTGCTGGGACTGGACACATATCTCTACTGCTGGGACTGGACACATATCTCTACTGCTGGGACTGGACACATCTCTAGTGCTGGGACTGGACACATATCTCTACTGCTGGGACTGGACACATATCTCTACTGCTGGGACTGGACACATCTCTAGTGCTGGGACTGGACACATATCTCTACTGCTGGCACTGGACACATCTCTAGTGCTGGGACTGGACACATATCTCTACTACTGGGACTGGACACATATCTCTACTGCTGGGACTGGACACATAGCTCTACTGCTGGGACTGGACACATATCTCTACTACTGGGACTGAACACATATCTCTACTGCTGGCACTGGACACATCTCTAGTGCTGGGACTGGACACATATCTCTACTACTGGGACTGGACACATATCTCTACTGCTGGGACTGGACACATATCTCTACTGCTGGGACTGGACACATATCTCTACATCTGGGACTGGACACATAGCTCTACTGCTGGGACTGGACACATATCTCTACTACTGGGACTGGACACATATCTCTACTGCTGGTACTGGACACATATCTCTACTGATGGGACTGGACACATAGCTCTACTACTGGGACTGGACACATATCTCTACTGCTGGGACTGGACACATATCTCTACTGCTGGTACTGGACACATATCTCTACTGATGGGACTGGACACATAGCTCTACTACTGGGACTGGACACATATCTCTACTGCTGGGACTGGACACATATCTCTACTACTGGGACTGGACACATATCTCTACTGCTGGCACTGGACACATCTCTAGTGCTGGGACTGGACACATATCTCTACTACTGGGACTGGACACATATCTCTACTGCTGGGACTGGACACATATCTCTACTGCTGGGACTGGACACATATCTCTACATCTGGGACTGGACACATAGCTCTACTGCTGGGACTGGACACATATCTCTACTACTGGGACTGGACACATATCTCTACTGATGGGACTGGACACATATCTCTACTGCTGGGACTGGACACATATCTCTACTACTGGGACTGGACACATATCTCTACTGCTGGGACTGGACACATAGCTCTACTGATGGGACTGGACACATATCTCTACTGATGGGACTGGACACATATCTCTGCTACTGGGACTGGACACATATCTCTACTGCTGGGACTGGACACATATCTCTACTGCTGGGACTGGACACATAGCTCTACTGATGGGACTGGACACATATCTCTACTGATGGGACTGGACACATATCTCTACTGCTGGGACTGGACACATATCTCTACTGCTGGGACTGGACACATATCTCTACTACTGGGACTGGACACATATCTCTACTGCTGGGACTGGACACATATCTCTACTGATGGGACTGGACACATATCTCTGCTACTGGGACTGGACACATATCTCTACTGCTGGGACTGGACACATATCTCTACTGCTGGGACTGGACACATAGCTCTACTGATGGGACTGGACACATATCTCTACTGCTGGGACTGGACACATATCTCTACTGCTGGGACTGGACACATATCTCTACTACTGGGACTGGACACATATCTCTACTGCTGGGACTGGACACATATCTCCACTACTGGGACTGGAGACATATCTCTACTGCTGGGACTGGACACATATCTCTACTACTGGGACTGGACACATATCTCTACTGCTGGGACTGGACACATAGCTCTACTGCTGGTACTGGACACATATATCTACTCCTGGGACTGGACACATATCTCTACTACTGGGACTGGACACATATATCTACTACTGGGACTGGACACATAGCTCTACTACTGGGACTGGACATATATATCTACATCTGGGACTGGACACATAGCTCTACTGCTGGGACTGGACACATATCTCTACTACTGGGACTGGACACATATCTCTACTGCTGGGACTGGACACATATATCTATTACTAGGACTGGACACATATCTCTACTGCTGGGACTGGACACATAGCTCTACTACTGGGACTGGACACATATCTCTACTACTGGGACTGGACACATATTTCTACTACTGGGACTGGACACATATATCTACTACTGGGACTGGACACATATCTCTAATGCTGGGACTGGACACATATCTCTACTGCTGGGACTGGACACATATCTCTACTACTGGGACTGGACACATATCTCTACTGCTGGGACTGGACACATAGCTCTACTGCTGGTACTGGACACATATATCTACTGCTGGGACTGGACACATATCTCTACTACTGGGACTGGACACATATATCTACTACTGGGACTGGACACATAGCTCTACTACTGGGACTGGACACATATCTCTACTACTGGGACTGGACACATATCTCTACTGCTGGGACTGGACACATATCTCTACTGCTGGGACTGGACACATATATCTACTACTAGGACTGGACACATATCTCTTCTGCTGGGACTGGACACATAGCTCTACTACTGGGACTGGACACATATCTCTACTGCTGGTATTGGACACATATCTACACTACTGGGACTGGACACATATATCTACTACTGGGACTGGACACATATCTCTACATCTGGGACTGGACACATATCTCTACTGCTGGGACTGGACACATATCTCTACATCTGGGACTGGACACATATCTCTACTGCTGGGACTGGACACATATCTCTACTGCTGGGACTGGACACATATCCCTACTGCTGGGACTGGACACATATATCTACTGCTGGGACTGGACACATAGCTCTACTGATGGGACTGGACACATATCTCTACTGCTGGGACTGGACACATATATCTACTACTGGTACTGGACACATATATCTACTACTGGGACTGGACACATATCTCTACTGCTGGGACTGGACACATATCTCTACTACTGGGACTGGACACATATCTCTACTGCTGGGACTGGACACATATATCTACTACTGGGACTGGACACATAGCTCTACTACTGGGACTGGACATATATCTCTACTGCTGGGACTGGACACATATCTCTACTACTGGGACTGGACACATATCTCTACTGCTGGGACTGGACACATATCTCTACTGCTGGGACTGGACACATATCTCTACTACTGGGACTGGACACATATATCTACTACTGGGACTGGACACATAGCTCTACTGCTGGGACTGGACACATATCTCTACTACTGGGACTGGACGGGACATATATCTACTACTGGGACTGGACACATATCTCTACTGCTGGGACTGGACACATATCTCTACTACTGGGACTGGACACATATCTCTACTGCTGGGACTGAACACATATCTCTACTGCTGGGACTGGACACATATCTCTACTACTGGGACTGGACACATATCTCTACTACTGGGACTGGACACATATCTCTACTACTGGGACTGGATACATATCTCTACTGCTGGGACTGGACACATATCTCTACTACTGGGACTGGACACATATCTCTACTGCTGGGACTGGACACATATCTCTACTACTGGAAATGGACACATATCTCTACTACTGGGACTGGACACATATCTCTACTGCTGGGACTGGACACATATCTCTACTACTGGGACTGGACACATATCTCTACTACTGGGACTGGACACATATCTCTACTACTGGGACAGGACACATATCTCTACTACTGGGACTGGACACATATATCTACTACTGGGACTGGACACATAGCTCTACTACTGGGACTGGACACATATCTCTACTGCTGGGACTGGACACATATCTCTACTGCTGGGACTGGACACATATCTCTACTACTGGGACTGGACACATATCTCTACTACTGGGACAGGACACATATCTCTACTACTGGGACTGGACACATATCTCTACTACTGGGACTGGACACATAGCTCTACTACTGGGACTGGACACATATCTCTACTGCTGGGACTGGACACATATCTCTACTACTGGGACTGGACACATATCTCTACTACTGGGACTGGACACATATATCTACTACTGGGACTGGACACATAGCTCTACTACTGGGACTGGACACATATATCTACTACTGGGACTGGACACATATCTCTACTACTGGGACTGGACACATAGCTCTACTGATGGGACTGGACACATATCTCTACTGCTGGGACTGGACCACATATCTCTACTACTGGGACTGGACACATATCTCTACTGCTGGGACTGGACACATATATCTACTACTAGGACTGGACACATATCTCTACTGCTGGGACTGGACACATAGCTCTACTACTGGGACTGGACACATATCTCTACTGCTGGGACTGGACACATAGCTCTACTACTGGGACTGGACACATATCTCTACTACTGGGACTGGACACATATCTCTACTACTGGGACTGGACACATATATCTACTACTGGGACTGGACACATAGCTCTACTACTGGGACTGGACACATATCTCTACTGCTGGGACTGGACACATATCTCTACTGCTGGGACTGGACACATATCTCTACTACTGGGACTGGACACATATCTCTACTGATGGGACTGGACACATATCTCTACTACTGGGACTGGACACATATCTCTACTGCTGGGACTGGACACATATCTCTACTACTGGGACTGGACACATTTATCTACTACTGGGACTGGACACATATCTCTACTGCTGGGACTGGACACATATCTCTACTACTGGGACTGGACACATATCTCTACTACTGGGACTGGACACATATATCTACTACTGGGACTGGACACATAGCTCTACTGCTGGGACTGGACACATATCTCTACTGCTGGGACTGGACACATAGCTCTACTACTGGGACTGGACATATATATCTACATCTGGGACTGGACACATAGCTCTACTGCTGGGACTGGACACATATATCTACTACTGGGACTGGACACATAGCTCTACTACTGGGACTGGACATATATATCTACATCTGGGACTGGACACATAGCTCTACTGCTGGGACTGGACACATATATCTACTACTAGGACTGGACACATATCTCTACTGCTGGGACTGGACACATAGCTCTACTACTGGGACTGGACACATATCTCTACTGCTGGGACTGGACACATATCTCTACTGCTGGGACTGGACACATATCTCTACTGCTGGTACTGGACACATATCTCTACTGATGGGACTGGACACACATATCTCTACTGATGGGACTGGACACATATCTCTACTGCTGGGACTGGACACATATCTCTACTACTGGGACTGGATACATATCTCTACTGCTGGGACTGGACACATATCTCTACTACTGGGACTAGACACATATCTCTACTACTGGGACTGGACACATAGCTCTACTGATGGGACTGGACACATATCTCTACTACTGGGACTGGACACATATCTCTACTACTGGGACTGGACACATATCTCTACTACTGGGACAGGACACATATCTCTACTGCTGGGACTGGACACATATCTCTACTACTGGGACTGGACACACAGCTCTACTACTGGGACTGGACACATATCTCTACTACTGGGACTGGACACATAGCTCTACTACTGGGACTGGACACATATATCTACTGCTGGGACTGGACACATATCTCTACTACTGGGACTGGACACATAGCTCTACTACTGGGACTGGACACATAGCTCTACTACTGGGACTGGACACATATATCTACTGCTGGGACTGGACACATATCTCTACTACTGGGACTGGACACATATATCTACTGCTGGGACTGGACACATATCTCTACTAGTGGGACTGGACACATATCTCTACTACTGGGACTGGACACATATATCTACTGCTGGGACTGGACACATATCTCTACTACTGGGACTGGACACATATCTCTACTACTGGGACTGGACACATATATCTACTGCTGGGACTGGACACACAGCTCTACTACTGGGACTGGACACATATCTCTACTACTAGGACTGGACACATATCTCTACTGATGGGATTGGACACATATCTCTACATCTGGGACTGGACACATATCTCTACTGCTGGGACTGGACACATATCTCTACATCTGGGACTGGACACATATCTCTACTGCTGGGACTGGACACATATCTCTACTGCTGGGACTGGACACATATCCCTACTGCTGGGACTGGACACATATATCTACTGCTGGGACTGGACACATAGCTCTACTGATGGGACTGGACACATATCTCTACTGCTGGGACTGGACACATATATCTACTACTGGTACTGGATACATATATCTACTACTGGGACTGGACACATATCTCTACTGCTGGGACTGGACACATATCTCTACTACTGGGACTGGACACATATCTCTACTGCTGGGACTGGACACATATATCTACTACTGGGACTGGACACATAGCTCTACTACTGGGACTGGACACATATCTCTACTACTGGGACTGGACACATATCTCTACTACTGGGACTGGACACATATCTCTACTGCTGGGACTGGACACATATCTCTACTGCTGGGACTGGACACATATCTCTACTACTGGGACTGGACACATATATCTACTACTGGGACTGGACACATAGCTCTACTGCTGGGACTGGACACATATCTCTACTACTGGGACTGGACGGGACATATATCTACTACTGGGACTGGACACATATCTCTACTGCTGGGACTGGACACATATCTGTACTACTGGGACTGGACACATAGCTCTACTACTGGGACTGGACACATTTATCTACTACTGGGACTGGACACATAGCTCTACTACTGGGACTGGACACATATCTCTACTGCTGGGACTGGACACATATCTCTACTGCTGGGACTGGACACATATCTCTACTACTGGGACTGGACACATATCTCTACTACTGGGACTGGACACATATCTCTACTACTGGGACTGGATACATATCTCTACTGCTGGGACTGGACACATATCTCTACTACTGGGACTGGACACATATCTCTACTGCTGGGACTGGACACATATCTCTACTACTGGGAATGGACACATATCTCTACTACTGGGACTGGACACATATCTCTACTACTGGGACTGGACACATATCTCTACTGCTGGGACTGGACACATATCTCTACTACTGGGACTGGACACATATCTCTACTACTGGGACTGGACACATATCTCTACTACTGGGACAGGACACATATCTCTACTACTGGGACTGGACACATATATCTACTACTGGGACTGGACACATAGCTCTACTACTGGGACTGGACACATATCTCTACTGCTGGGACTGGACACATATCTCTACTGCTGGGACTGGACACATATCTCTACTACTGGGACTGGACACATATCTCTACTACTGGGACAGGACACATATCTCTACTACTGGGACTGGACACATATATCTACTACTGGGACTGGACACATATCTCTACTACTGGGACTGGACACATATATCTACTACTGGGACTGGACACATAGCTCTACTACTGGGACTGGACACATATCTCTACTGCTGGGACTGGACACATATCTCTACTACTGGGACTGGACACATATCTCTACTACTGGGACTGGACACATATATCTACTACTGGGACTGGACACATAGCTCTACTACTGGGACTGGACACATATATCTACTACTGGGACTGGACACATATCTCTACTACTGGGACTGGACACATAGCTCTACTGATGGGACTGGACACATATCTCTACTGCTGGGACTGGACCACATATCTCTACTACTGGGACTGGACACATATCTCTACTGCTGGGACTGGACACATATATCTACTACTAGGACTGGACACATATCTCTACTGCTGGGACTGGACACATAGCTCTACTACTGGGACTGGACACATATCTCTACTGCTGGGACTGGACACATAGCTCTACTACTGGGACTGGACACATATCTCTACTACTGGGACTGGACACATATCTCTACTACTGGGACTGGACACATAGCTCTACTACTGGGACTGGACACATATCTCTACTGCTGGGACTGGACACATATCTCTACTGCTGGGACTGGACACATATCTCTACTACTGGGACTGGACACATATCTCTACTGATGGGACTGGACACATATCTCTACTACTGGGACTGGACACATATCTCTACTGCTGGGACTGGACACATATCTCTACTACTGGGACTGGACACATTTATCTACTACTGGGACTGGACACATATCTCTACTGCTGGGACTGGACACATATCTCTACTACTGGGACTGGACACATATCTCTACTACTGGGACTGGACACATATATCTACTACTGGGACTGGACACATAGCTCTACTGCTGGGACTGGACACATATCTCTACTGCTTGGACTGGACACATAGCTCTACTACTGGGACTGGACATATATATCTACATCTGGGACTGGACACATAGCTCTACTGCTGGGACTGGACACATATATCTACTACTGGGACTGGACACATAGCTCTACTACTGGGACTGGACATATATATCTACATCTGGGACTGGACACATAGCTCTACTGCTGGGACTGGACACATATCTCTACTGCTGGGACTGGACACATATCTCTACTGCTGGTACTGGACACATATCTCTACTGATGGGACTGGACACACATATCTCTACTGATGGGACTGGACACATATCTCTACTGCTGGGACTGGACACATATCTCTACTACTGGGACTGGATACATATCTCTACTGCTGGGACTGGACACATATCTCTACTACTGGGACTAGACACATATCTCTACTACTGGGACTGGACACATAGCTCTACTGATGGGACTGGACACATATCTCTACTACTGGGACTGGACACATATCTCTACTATTGGGACTGGACACATATCTCTACTACTGGGACAGGACACATATCTCTACTGCTGGGACTGGACACATATCTCTACTACTGGGACTGGACACACAGCTCTACTACTGGGACTGGACACATATATCTACTACTGGGACTGGACACATATCTCTACTACTGGGACTGGACACATAGCTCTACTACTGGGACTGGACACATATATCTACTGCTGGGACTGGACACATATCTCTACTACTGGGACTGGACACATAGCTCTACTACTGGGACTGGACACATAGCTCTACTACTGGGACTGGACACATATATCTACTGCTGGGACTGGACACATATCTCTACTACTGGGACTGGACACATATATCTACTGCTGGGACTGGACACATATCTCTACTACTGGGACTGGACACATATCTCTACTACTGGGACTGGACACATATCTCTACTACTGGGACTGGACACATATATCTACTGCTGGGACTGGACACATATCTCTACTACTGGGACTGGACACATATCTCTACTACTGGGACTGGACACATATCTCTACTACTGGGACTGGACACATATATCTACTGCTGGGACTGGACACACAGCTCTACTACTGGGACTGGACACATATCTCTACTACTAGGACTGGACACATATCTCTACTGATGGGATTGGACACATATCTCTACATCTGGGACTGGACACATAGCTCTACTGCTGGGACTGGACACATATCTCTAGTACTGGGACTGGACACATATTTCTACTACTGGGACTGGACACATATGTCTACTACTGGGACTGGACACATATATCTACTACTGGGACTGGACACATATCTCTGCTGCTGGGACTGGACACATATATCTACTACTGGGACTGGACACATATATCTACTACTGGGACTGGACACATATCTCTACTGCTGGGACTGGACACATAGCTCTACTGCTGGGACTGGACACATATCTCTACTACTGGGACTGGACACATATCTCTACTACTGGGACTGGACACATATCTCTACTGCTGGTATTGGACACATATCTACACTACTGGGACTGGACACATATATCTACTACTGGGACTGGACACATATCT
The DNA here is from genome assembly GCA_037306005.1 of Rhinophrynus dorsalis. Taxonomy (NCBI): domain Eukaryota; kingdom Metazoa; phylum Chordata; class Amphibia; order Anura; family Rhinophrynidae; genus Rhinophrynus; species Rhinophrynus dorsalis. Next base: position 189,297,539 of record CM074727.1, on the reverse strand, counting down.
CTACATCTGGGACTGGACACATATCTCTACTGCTGGGACTGGACACATATATCTACTGCTGGGACTGGACACATATCTCTACTGCTGGGACTGGACACATATCCCTACTGCTGGGACTGGACACATATATCTACTGCTGGGACTGGACACATAGCTCTACTACTGGGACTGGACACATATCTCTACATCTGGGACTGGACACATATCTCTACTGCTGGGACTGGACACATATCCCTACTGCTGGGACTGGACACATATATCTACTGCTGGGACTGGACACATATCTCTACTGATGGGACTGGACACATATCTCTACTGCTGGAACTGGACACATATCTCTACTACTGGGACTGGACACATATCTCTACTGCTGGGACTGGACACATATCTCTACTGCTGGGACTGGATACATATCTCTACTGATGGGACTGGACACACATATCTCTACTGCTGGGACTGGATACATATCTCTACTGATGGGACTGGACACACATATCTCTACTGCTGGTACTGGACACATATCTCTACTGATGGGACTGGACACACATATCTCTACTGATGGGACTGGACACATATCTCTACTGCTGGGACTGGACACATATCTCTACTACTGGGACTGGATATATATCTCTACTGCTGGGACTGGACACATATCTCTACTACTGGGACTAGACACATATCTCTACTACTGGGACTGGACACATAGCTCTACTGATGGGACTGGACACATATCTCTACTACTGGGACTGGACACATATCTCTACTACTGGGACTGGACACATATCTCTACTACTGGGACAGGACACATATCTCTACTGCTGGGACTGGACACATATCTCTACTACTGGGACTGGACACACAGCTCTACTACTGGGACTGGACACATATATCTACTACTGGGACTGGACACATATCTCTACTACTGGGACTGGACACATAGCTCTACTACTGGGACTGGACACATATATCTACTGCTGGGACTGGACACATATCTCTACTACTGGGACTGGACACATAGCTCTACTACTGGTACTGGACACATAGCTCTACTACTGGGACTGGACACATATATCTACTGCTGGGACTGGACACATATCTCTACTACTGGGACTGGACACATATATCTACTGCTGGGACTGGACACATATCTCTACTACTGGGACTGGACACATATCTCTACTACTGGGACTGGACACATATCTCTACTACTGGGACTGGACACATATATCTACTGCTGGGACTGGACACATATCTCTACTACTGGGACTGGACACATATCTCTACTACTGGGACTGGACACATATCTCTACTACTGGGACTGGACACATATATCTACTGCTGGGACTGGACACACAGCTCTACTACTGGGACTGGACACATATCTCTACTACTAGGACTGGACACATATCTCTACTGATGGGATTGGACACATATCTCTACATCTGGGACTGGACACATAGCTCTACTGCTGGGACTGGACACATATCTCTAGTACTGGGACTGGACACATATTTCTACTACTGGGACTGGACACATATGTCTACTACTGGGACTGGACACATATATCTACTACTGGGACTGGACACATATCTCTGCTGCTGGGACTGGACACATATATCTACTACTGGGACTGGACACATATATCTACTACTGGGACTGGACACATATCTCTACTGCTGGGACTGGACACATAGCTCTACTGCTGGGACTGGACACATATCTCTACTACTGGGACTGGACACATATCTCTACTACTGGGACTGGACACATATCTCTACTGCTGGTATTGGACACATATCTACACTACTGGGACTGGACACATATATCTACTACTGGGACTGGACACATATCTCTACATCTGGGACTGGACACATATCTCTACTGCTGGGACTGGACACATATATCTACTGCTGGGACTGGACACATATCTCTACTGCTGGGACTGGACACATATCCCTACTGCTGGGACTGGACACATATATCTACTGCTGGGACTGGACACATAGCTCTACTACTGGGACTGGACACATATCTCTACATCTGGGACTGGACACATATCTCTACTGCTGGGACTGGACACATATCCCTACTGCTGGGACTGGACACATATATCTACTGCTGGGACTGGACACATATCTCTACTGATGGGACTGGACACATATCTCTACTGCTGGGACTGGACACATATATCTACTGCTGGGACTGGACACATAGCTCTACTGCTGGGACTGGACACATATCTCTACTGCTGGGACTGGATACATATCTCTACTGCTGGGACTGGACACATATCTCTACTAGTGGGACTGGACACATATCTCTACTACTGGGACTGGACACATATCTCTACTACTGGGACTGGACACATATCTCTACTGCTGGGACTGTACACATATCTACTACTAGGACTGGACACATATCTCTACTACTGGGACTGGACACATAGCTCTACTACTGGGACTGGACACATATATCTACTACTGGGACTGGACACATAGCTCTACTGCTGGTACTGGACACATAGCTCTACTACTGGGACTGGACACATAGCTCTACTACTGGGACTGGACACATATCTCTACTGCTGGGACTGGACACATAGCTCTACTGCTGGTACTGGACACATATCTCTACTGCTGGGACTGGACACATATATCTACTACTGGGACTGGACACATATCTCTACTGCTGGGACTGGACACATAGCTCTACTGCTGGGATTGGACACATATCTCTACTACTGGGACTGGACACATATCTCTACTGCTGGGACTGGACACATATCTCTACTACTGGGACTGGACACACATATATCTACTGCTGGGACTGGACACACAGCTCTACTACTGGGACTGGACACATATATCTACTGCTAGGACTGGACACATATCTCTACTGCTGGGACTGGACACATATCTCTACTGCTGGTACTGGACACACATATCTCTACTGCTGGGACTGGACACATATCTCTACTGCTGGGACTGGACACATATATCTACTACTGGGACTGGACACATATATCTACTGCTGGGACTGGACACATATCTCTACTGCTGGGACTGGACACATATCTCTACTGCTGGTACTGGACACATAGCTCTACTGCTGGGACTGGACACATATCTCTACTACTGGGACTGGACACATATCTCTACTGCTGGGACTGGACACATAGCTCTACTGCTGGGATTGGACACATATCTCTACTCCTGGGACTGGACACATATCTCTACTGCTGGGACTGGACACATATCTCTACTACTGGGACTGGACACATATATCTACTGCTGGGACTGGACACACAGCTCTACTACTGGGACTGGACACATATCTCTACTGCTGGGACTGGACACATATCTCTACTGCTGGGACTGGACACACATATCTCTACTACTGGGACTGGACACATATCTCTACTGCTGGGACTGGACACATATCTTTACTGCTGGGACTGGACACATAGCTCTACTACTGGGACTGGACACATATCTCTACTGCTGGGACTGGACACATATCTTTACTGCTGGGACTGGACACATAGCTCTACTACTGGGACTGGACACATATCTCTACTACTGGGACTGGACATATATCTCTACTGCTGGGACTGGACACATATCTCTACTACTGGGACTGGACACATATATCTACTGCTGGGACTGGACACATATCTCTACTACTGGGACTGGACACATATATCTACTACTGGGACTGGACACATATATCTACTACTGGGACTGGACACATATATCTACTACTGGGACTGGACACATATCTCTACTACTGGGACTGGACACATATATCTACTGCTGGGACTGGACACATATCTCTACTACTGGGACTGGACACATATATCTACTACTGGGACTGGACACATATATCTACTACTGGGACTGGACACATATATCTACTACTGGGACTGGACACATATATCTACTGCTGGGACTGGACACATATATCTACTACTGGTACTGGACACATATCTCTACTGCTGGGACTGGACACATATCTCTACTACTGGGACTGGACACACATATCTACTACTGGGACTGGACACATATCTCTACTACTGGGACTGGACACATATCCCTACTACTGGGACTGGACACATATCTCTACTACTGGGACTGGACACATATCTCTACTACTGGGACTGGACACATATCTCTACTGCTGGGACTGGACACATATCTCTACTACTGGGACTGGACACATATCTCTACTGATGGGACTGGACACATATCTCTACTGCTGGGACTGGACACATATCTCTACTGCTGGGACTGGACACACATATCTCTACTGCTGGGACTGGACACATAGGTCTACTACTGGGACTGGACACATAGCTCTACTACTGGGACTGGACACATATCTCTACTGCTGGGACTGGACTCATATCTCTACTTCTTGTCCTATAAGAAATGTAATTTGTGCACCACCTGTGCTATTGTCATTAGGATTAGGCACGGACCTTGTAAAAGGTTCATGATGCCTGAGCGCCACCCAGACTAGAAGCTGGAAATTCCTTTATCCCTTGTCTGATTGTTCACTGTCCAAGGCCTGCTGTGATTGGGCATACTGTCACTGTGCTGTGCTCTGATTGGGCGGCTCTGTTTGTCCTCAGATCGCGGAAGGAATGTGGTTCATTGAGAGGAAAAATTATATTCATCGTGACCTGCGCGCAGCAAACTGCCTGGTGTCATCCACGCTGCTGTGTAAGATAGCGGATTTTGGACTGGCTCGAGTCATAGAGGACAGCGAGTACACAGCCAGGGAGGGTAAGTGTAGGGACACGTAAGGGGCTGTTTATTATAATGTGTGCACTCAATCACTGGCACAAAGGTATAAGACAGGGAGTCAGTACTAGGGGAGGTGGATAATGCATTACTGAGCAGTGTCAGTGAGTGTGAGGTAATGTAGGGATAAGACAGGAAGTCAGTACTAGGGGAGGTGGGTAATACATTGCTGAGCAGTGTCAGTGAGTGGGGAGGTAATGTAGGGATAAGACAGGAAGTCAGTGCTAGGGGAGGAGGGTAATGCATTGCTGAGCAGTGTCAGTGAGTGGGGGAGGTAATGTAGGGATAAGACAGGAAGTCAGTGCTAGGGGAGTTAGGTAATACATTGCTGAGCAGTGTCAGTGAGTGGGGTGGTAATGTAGGGATAATACAGGAAGTCAGTGTTAGGGGAGGTGGGTAATACATTACTGAGCAGTGTCAGTGAATGGGGAGGTAATGTAGGGATAAGACAGGAAGTCAGTGCTAGGGGAGGTGGTAATGCAATGCTGAGCAGTGTTAGTGAGTGGGGAGGTAATGTAGGGATAAGACAGGAAGTCAGTGCTAGGGGAGGTGGGTAATGCATTGCTGAGCAGTGTCAGTGAGTGGGGAGGTAATGTAGGGATAAGACAGGAAGTCAGTGCTAGGGGAGGTGGGTAATGCATTACTGAGCAGTGTCAGTGAGTGAGGAGGTAATGTAGGGATAAGATAGGAAGTCAGTGCTAGGGGAGGTAGGTAATGCATTACTGAGCAGTGTCAGTGAATGGGGAGGTAATGTAGGGATAAGACAGGGAGTCAGTACTAGGGGAGGTGGATAATGCATTACTGAGCAGTGTCAGTGAGTGGAGAGGTAATGTAGGGATAAGAAAGGAAGTCAGTACTAGGGGAGGTAGGTAATGCATTGCTTAGCAGTGTCAGTGAGTGGGGAGGTAATGTAGAGATAAGACAGGAAGTCAGTGCTAGGGGAGGTGGGTAATGTATTACTGAGCAGTGTCAGTGAGTGGGGAGGTAATGTAGAGATAAGACAGGAAGTCAGTGCTAGGGGAGGTGGGTAATGCATTGCTTAGCAGTGTCAGTGAGTGGGAGGTAATGTAGAGATAAGACAGGAAGTCAGTATTAGGGGAGGTGGGTAATGCATTACTGAGCAGTGTCAGTGAGTGGGGAGGTAATGTAGGGATAAGACAGGAAGTCAGTGCTAGGGGAGGTGGGTAATGCATTACTGAGCAGTGTCAGTGAGTGGGGAGGTAATGTAGGGATAAGATAGGAAGTCAGTGCTAGGGGAGGTGGGTAATGCATTGTTGAGCAGTGTTAGTGAGGGGGGAGGCAATGTAGAGATAAGACAGGAAGTCAGTGCTAGGGGAGGTGGGTAATGCATTGCTGAGCAGTGTCATTGAGTGGGGGAAGTAATGTAGTGACAAGACAGGAAGTCAGTGCTAGGGGAGGTGGTTAATGCATTGCTGAGCAGTGTCAGTGAGTGGGGGAAGTAATGTAGTGATAAGGCAGTAAGTCAGTGCTAGGGGAGGTGGGTAATGCATTGCTGAGCAGTGTCAGTGAGTGGGGAGGTAATGTAGGGATAAGAGAGGAAGTCAGTGCTAGGGGAGGTGGGTAATGTATTACTGAGCAGTGTCAGTGAGTGGGGGGTAATGTAGGGATAAGACAGGAAGTCAGTGCTAGGGGAGGTGGGTAATGTATTACTGAGCAGTGTCAGTGAGTGGGGAGGTAATCTAGGGATAAGACAGGAAGTCAGTGCTAGGGGAGGTGGGTAATGCATTACTGAGCAGTGTCAGTGAGTGGGGGGAGGTAATGTAGGGATAAGACAGGACGTCAGTGCTAGGGGAGGTGGGTAATACATTGCTGAGCAGTGTCAGTGAGTGGGGAGGTAATGTAGGGATAAGACAGGAAGTCAGTGCTAGGGGAGGTGGGTAATACATTGCTGAGCAGTGTCAGTGAGTGGGGAGGTAATGTAGGGATAAGACAGGAAGTCAGTGCTAGGGGAGGTGGGTAATGCATTGCTGAGCAGTGTCAGTGAGTGGGGAGGTAATGTAGGGATAAGACAGGAAGTCAGTGCTAGGGGAGGTGGGTAATGCATTGCTGAGCAGTGTCAGTGAGTGGGGAGGTAATGTAGGGATAAGACAGGAAGTCAGTGCTAGGGGAGGTGGGTAATGCATTACTGAGCAGTGTCAGTGAGTGGGGAGGTAATGTAGAGATAAGACAGGAAGTCAGTATTAGGGGAGGTGGGTAATGCATTGCTTAGCAGTATCAGTGAGTGGGGAGGTAATGTAGAGATAAGACAGGAAGTCAGTGCTAGGGGAGGTGGGTAATGCATTACTGAGCAGTGTCAGTGAGTGGGGAGGTAATGTAGGGATAAGATAGGAAGTCAGTGCTAGGGGAGGTGGGTAATGCATTGTTGAGCAGTGTTAGTGAGGGGGGAGGCAATGTAGAGATAAGACAGGAAGTCAGTGCTAGGGGAGGTGGGTAATGCATTGCTGAGCAGTGTCATTGAGTGGGGGAAGTAATGTAGTGACAAGACAGGAAGTCAGTGCTAGGGGAGGTGGTTAATGCATTGCTGAGCAGTGTCAGTGAGTGGGGGAAGTAATGTAGTGATAAGGCAGTAAGTCAGTGCTAGGGGAGGTGGGTAATGCATTGCTGAGCAGTGTCAGTGAGTGGGGAGGTAATGTAGGGATAAGAGAGGAAGTCAGTGAGTGGGGAGGTGGGTAATGCATTGCTGAGCAGTGTCAGTGAGTGGGAGGTAATGTAGGGATAAGATAGGAAGTCAGTGCTAGGGGAGGTGGGTAATGTATTACTGAGCATTGTCAGTGAGTGGGGAGGTAATGTAGGGATAAGACAGGAAGTCAGTGCTAGGGGAGGTGGGTAATGTATTACTGAGCAGTGTCAGTGAGTGGGGGGTAATGTAGGGATAAGACAGGAAGTCAGTGCTAGGGGAGGTGGGTAATGTATTACTGAGCAGTGTCAGTGAGTGGGGAGGTAATGTAGGGATAAGACAGGAAGTCAGTGCTAGGGGAGGTGGGTAATGCATTACTGAGCAGTGTCAGTGAGTGGGGGGAGGTAATGTAGGGATAAGACAGGAAGTCAGTGCTAGGGGAGGTGGGTAATGCATTACTGAGCAGTGTCAGTGAGTGGGGAGGTAATGTAGGGATAAGATAGGAAGTCAGTGCTAGGGGAGGTGGGTAATGCATTGTTGAGCAGTGTTAGTGAGGGGGGAGGCAATGTAGAGATAAGACAGGAAGTCAGTGCTAGGGGAGGTGGGTAATGCATTGCTGAGCAGTGTCATTGAGTGGGGGAAGTAATGTAGTGACAAGACAGGAAGTCAGTGCTAGGGGAGGTGGTTAATGCATTGCTGAGCAGTGTCAGTGAGTGGGGGAAGTAATGTAGTGATAAGGCAGTAAGTCAGTGCTAGGGGAGGTGGGTAATGCATTGCTGAGCAGTGTCAGTGAGTGGGGAGGTAATGTAGGGATAAGAGAGGAAGTCAGTGAGTGGGGAGGTGGGTAATGCATTGCTGAGCAGTGTCAGTGAGTGGGAGGTAATGTAGGGATAAGATAGGAAGTCAGTGCTAGGGGAGGTGGGTAATGTATTACTGAGCATTGTCAGTGAGTGGGGAGGTAATGTAGGGATAAGACAGGAAGTCAGTGCTAGGGGAGGTGGGTAATGTATTACTGAGCAGTGTCAGTGAGTGGGGGGTAATGTAGGGATAAGACAGGAAGTCAGTGCTAGGGGAGGTGGGTAATGTATTACTGAGCAGTGTCAGTGAGTGGGGAGGTAATGTAGGGATAAGACAGGAAGTCAGTGCTAGGGGAGGTGGGTAATGCATTACTGAGCAGTGTCAGTGAGTGGGGGGAGGTAATGTAGGGATAAGACAGGACGTCAGTGCTAGGGGAGGTGGGTAATACATTGCTGAGCAGTGTCAGTGAGTGGGGAGGTAATGTAGGGATAAGACAGGAAGTCAGTGCTAGGGGAGGTGGGTAATGCATTACTGAGCAGTGTCAGTGAGTGGGGGAGGTAATGTAGGGATAAGACAGGAAGTCAGTGCTAGGGGAGGTGGGTAATACATTGCTGAGCAGTGTCAGTGAGTGGGGAGGTAATGTAGGGATAAGACAGGAAGTCAGTGCTAGGGGAGGTGGGTAATGCATTGCTGAGCAGTGTCAGTGAGTGGGGAGGTAATGTAGGGATAAGACAGGAAGTCAGTGCTAGGGGAGGTGGGTAATGCATTGCTGAGCAGTGTCAGTGAGTGGGGAGGTAATGTAGGGATAAGACAGGAAGTCAGTGCTAGGGGAGGTGGGTAATGCATTACTGAGCAGTGTCAGTGAGTGGGGAGGTAATGTAGGGATAAGACAGGAAGTCAGTGCTAGGGGAGGTGGGTAATGCATTGCTGAGCAGTGTCAGTGAGTGGGGGAGGTAATGTAGGGATAAGACAGGAAGTCAGTGCTAGGGGAGGTGGGTAATGCATTGCTGAGCAGTGTCAGTGAGTGGGGAGGTAATGTAGGGATAAGACAGGAAGTCAGTGCTAGGGGAGGTGGGTAATGCAATGCTGAGCAGTGTCAGTGAGTGGGGAGGTAATGTAGGGATAAGACAGGAAGTCAGTGCTAGGGGAGGTGGGTAATGCATTGCTGAGCAGTGTCAGTGAGTGGGGAGGTAATGTAGGGATAAGACAGGAAGTCAGTGCTAGGGGAGGTGGGTAATGCATTGCTGAGCAGTGTCAGTGAGTGGGGAGGTAATGTAAGAACAAGATAGGAAGTCAGTGCTAGGGGAGGTGGGCAGTGCATTGCTGAGCAGTGTCAGTGAGTGGGTAGGTAATGTAGAGATAAGACAGGAAGTCAGTGTTAGGGGAGGTGGGTAATGCATTACTGAGCAGTGTCAGTGAGTGGGGAGGTAATGTAGAGATAAGATAGGAAGTCAGTGCTAGGGGAGGTCGTAATGTATTGCTGAGCAGTGTCAGTGAGTGGGGAGTTAATGTAGGGATAAGACAGGAAGTCAGTACTAGGGGAGGTGGGTAATGCATTGCTGAGCAGTGTCAGTGAGTGGGGAGGTAATGTAGGGATAAGATAGGAAGACAATGCTAGGGGAGGTGGGTAATGCATTACTGAGCAGTGTCAGTGAGTGGGGAGGTAATGTAGGGATAAGACAGGAAGTCAGTATTAGGGGAGGTGGGTAATGCATTGCTGAACAGTGTCAGTGAGTGGGGAGGTAATGTAGGGATAAGACAGGAAGTCAGTGTTAGGGGAGGTGGGTAATGCATTGCTGAGCAGTGTCAGTGAGTGGGGAGGTAATGTAGAGATAAGACAGGAAGTCAGTATTAGGGGAGGTGGGTAATGCATTACTGAGCAGTGTCAGTGAGTGGGGAGGTAATGTAGAGATAAGACAGGAAGTCAGTGCTAGGGGAGGTGGGTAATGTATTGCTGAGCAGTGTCAGTGAGTGGGGAGGTAATGTAGGCATAAGACAGGAAGTCAGTGCTAGGGGAGGTGGGTAATGCATTACTGAGCAGTGTCAGTGAGTGGGGAAGGTAATGTAGAGATAAGACAGGAAGTCAGTGCTAGGGGAGGTGGGTAATGCATTGTTGAGCAGTGTCAGTGAGGGGGGAGGTAATGTAGGGATAAGACAGGACGTCAGTGCTAGGGGAAGTGGGTAATGCATTGCTTAGCAGTGTCAGTGAGTGGGAGGTAATGTAGAGATAAGACAGGAAGTCAGTATTAGGGGAGGTGGGTAATGCATTACTGAGCAGTGTCAGTGAGTGGGGAGGTAATGTAGAGATAAGACAGGAAGTCAGTGCTAGGGGAGGTGGGTAATGCATTACTGAGCAGTGTCAGTGAGTGGGGAGGTAATGTAGAGATAAGACAGGAAGTCAGTGCTAGGGGAGGTGGGTAATGCATTGTTGAGCAGTGTCAGTGAGGGGGGAGGTAATGTAGGGATAAGACAGGACGTCAGTGCTAGGGAAGGTGGGTAATGCATTGCTGAGCAGTGTCAGTGAGTGGGGGAAGTAATGTAGTGACAAGACAGGAAGTCAGTGCTAGGGGAGGTGGGTAATGCATTGCTGAGCAGTGTCAGTGAGTGGGGGAAGTAATGTAGTGATAAGGCAGTAAGTCAGTGCTAGGGGAGGTGGGTAATGCATTGCTGAGCAGTGTCAGTGAGTGGGGAGGTAATGTAGGGATAAGACAGGACGTCAGTGCTAGGGGACGTGGGTAATGCATTACTGAGCAGTGTGAGTGAGGGGGAGGTAATGTAGTGATAAAACAGTAAGTCAGTGCTAGGGAAGGTGGGTGATGCATTGCTGAGCAGTGTCAGTGAGTGGGGGAGGTAATGTAGGGATAAGACAGGATGTCAGTGCTAGGGGAGGTGGGTAATGCATTACTGAGCAGTGTCAGTGAGTGGGTGAGGTAATGTAGGGATAAGACAGGAAGTCAGTGCTAGGGGAGGTGGGTAATACATTATTGAGCATTGTCAGTGAGTGGGGAGGTAATGTAGGGATAAAGCAGGAAGTCAGTGCTAGGAGAGGTGGTAATGCATTGCTGAGTAGTGTCAGTGAGTGGGGAGGTAATGTAGGGATAAGACAGGAAGTAATTGGTGGGAGAGGTGGGTAATACATTACTGAGCAGTGTCAGTGAGTAGGGGAGGTAATGAAGGGATAAGACAGGAAGTCAGTGCTAGGGGAGGTGGGTAATGCATTGCTGAGATGTGTCAGTGAGTGGGGAGGTAATGTAGGGATAAGGCAGGAAGTCAGTGCTAGGGGAGGTGGGTAATGCCTTGCTGAGCATTGTCAGTGAGGGGGGGAGGTAATGTAGGGATAAGACAGGATGTGAGTGCTAGGGGAGGTGGGTAATGCATTGCTGAGCTGTGTTAGTGAGTGGGGAGGTAATGTAGGGATAAGGCAGGAAGTCAGTGCTAGGGGAGGTGGGTAATGTATTACTGAGCAGTGTCAGTGAGTGGGGGAAGTAATGTAGGGATAAGACAGGAAGTCAGTGTTAGGGGAGGTGGGTAATGCATTACTGAGCAGTGTCAGTGAGTGGGGAGGTAATGTAGAGATAAGATAGGAAGTCAGTGCTAGGGGAGGTCGTAATGTATTGCTGAGCAGTGTCAGTGAGTGGGGAGTTAATGTAGGGATAAGACAGGAAGTCAGTACTAGGGGAGGTGGGTAATGCATTGCTGAGCAGTGTCAGTGAGTGGGGAGGTAATGTAGGGATAAGATAGGAAGACAATGCTAGGGGAGGTGGGTAATGCATTACTGAGCAGTGTCAGTGAGTGGGGAGGTAATGTAGGGATAAGACAGGAAGTCAGTATTAGGGGAGGTGGGTAATGCATTGCTGAACAGTGTCAGTGAGTGGGGAGGTAATGTAGGGATAAGACAGGAAGTCAGTGTTAGGGGAGGTGGGTAATGCATTGCTGAGCAGTGTCAGTGAGTGGGGAGGTAATGTAGAGATAAGACAGGAAGTCAGTATTAGGGAGGTGGGTAATGCATTACTGAGCAGTGTCAGTGAGTGGGGAGGTAATGTAGAGATAAGACAGGAAGTCAGTGCTAGGGGAGGTGGGTAATGTATTGCTGAGCAGTGTCAGTGAGTGGGGAGGTAATGTAGGCATAAGACAGGAAGTCAGTGCTAGGGGAGGTGGGTAATGCATTACTGAGCAGTGTCAGTGAGTGGGGAAGGTAATGTAGAGATAAGACAGGAAGTCAGTGCTAGGGGAGGTGGGTAATGCATTGTTGAGCAGTGTCAGTGAGGGGGGAGGTAATGTAGGGATAAGACAGGACGTCAGTGCTAGGGGAAGTGGGTAATGCATTGCTTAGCAGTGTCAGTGAGTGGGAGGTAATGTAGAGATAAGACAGGAAGTCAGTATTAGGGGAGGTGGGTAATGCATTACTGAGCAGTGTCAGTGAGTGGGGAGGTAATGTAGAGATAAGACAGGAAGTCAGTGCTAGGGGAGGTGGGTAATGCATTGTTGAGCAGTGTCAGTGAGGGGGGAGGTAATGTAGGGATAAGACAGGACGTCAGTGCTAGGGAAGGTGGGTAATGCATTGCTGAGCAGTGTCAGTGAGTGGGGGAAGTAATGTAGTGACAAGACAGGAAGTCAGTGCTAGGGGAGGTGGGTAATGCATTGCTGAGCAGTGTCAGTGAGTGGGGGAAGTAATGTAGTGATAAGGCAGTAAGTCAGTGCTAGGGGAGGTGGGTAATGCATTGCTGAGCAGTGTCAGTGAGTGGGGAGGTAATGTAGGGATAAGACAGGACGTCAGTGCTAGGGGACGTGGGTAATGCATTACTGAGCAGTGTGAGTGAGGGGGAGGTAATGTAGTGATAAAACAGTAAGTCAGTGCTAGGGAAGGTGGGTGATGCATTGCTGAGCAGTGTCAGTGAGTGGGGGAGGTAATGTAGGGATAAGACAGGATGTCAGTGCTAGGGGAGGTGGGTAATGCATTACTGAGCAGTGTCAGTGAGTGGGTGAGGTAATGTAGGGATAAGACAGGAAGTCAGTGCTAGGGGAGGTGGGTAATACATTATTGAGCATTGTCAGTGAGTGGGGAGGTAATGTAGGGATAAAGCAGGAAGTCAGTGCTAGGAGAGGTGGTAATGCATTGCTGAGTAGTGTCAGTGAGTGGGGAGGTAATGTAGGGATAAGACAGGAAGTAATTGGTGGGAGAGGTGGGTAATACATTACTGAGCAGTGTCAGTGAGTAGGGGAGGTAATGAAGGGATAAGACAGGAAGTCAGTGCTAGGGGAGGTGGGTAATGCATTGCTGAGATGTGTCAGTGAGTGGGGAGGTAATGTAGGGATAAGGCAGGAAGTCAGTGCTAGGGGAGGTGGGTAATGCCTTGCTGAGCATTGTCAGTGAGGGGGGGAGGTAATGTAGGGATAAGACAGGATGTGAGTGCTAGGGGAGGTGGGTAATGCATTGCTGAGCTGTGTTAGTGAGTGGGGAGGTAATGTAGGGATAAGGCAGGAAGTCAGTGCTAGGGGAGGTGGGTAATGTATTACTGAGCAGTGTCAGTGAGTGGGGGAAGTAATGTAGGGATAAGACAGGAAGTCAGTGTTAGGGGAGGTGGGTAATGCATTACTGAGCAGTGTCAGTGAGTGGGGAGGTAATGTAGAGATAAGATAGGAAGTCAGTGCTAGGGGAGGTCGTAATGTATTGCTGAGCAGTGTCAGTGAGTGGGGAGTTAATGTAGGGATAAGACAGGAAGTCAGTACTAGGGGAGGTGGGTAATGCATTGCTGAGCAGTGTCAGTGAGTGGGGAGGTAATGTAGGGATAAGATAGGAAGACAATGCTAGGGGAGGTGGGTAATGCATTACTGAGCAGTGTCAGTGAGTGGGGAGGTAATGTAGGGATAAGACAGGAAGTCAGTATTAGGGGAGGTGGGTAATGCATTGCTGAACAGTGTCAGTGAGTGGGGAGGTAATGTAGGGATAAGACAGGAAGTCAGTGTTAGGGGAGGTGGGTAATGCATTGCTGAGCAGTGTCAGTGAGTGGGGAGGTAATGTAGAGATAAGACAGGAAGTCAGTATTAGGGGAGGTGGGTAATGCATTACTGAGCAGTGTCAGTGAGTGGGGAGGTAATGTAGAGATAAGACAGGAAGTCAGTGCTAGGGGAGGTGGGTAATGTATTGCTGAGCAGTGTCAGTGAGTGGGGAGGTAATGTAGGCATAAGACAGGAAGTCAGTGCTAGGGGAGGTGGGTAATGCATTACTGAGCAGTGTCAGTGAGTGGGGAAGGTAATGTAGAGATAAGACAGGAAGTCAGTGCTAGGGGAGGTGGGTAATGCATTGTTGAGCAGTGTCAGTGAGGGGGGAGGTAATGTAGGGATAAGACAGGACGTCAGTGCTAGGGGAAGTGGGTAATGCATTGCTTAGCAGTGTCAGTGAGTGGGAGGTAATGTAGAGATAAGACAGGAAGTCAGTATTAGGGGAGGTGGGTAATGCATTACTGAGCAGTGTCAGTGAGTGGGGAGGTAATGTAGAGATAAGACAGGAAGTCAGTGCTAGGGGAGGTGGGTAATGCATTACTGAGCAGTGTCAGTGAGTGGGGAGGTAATGTAGAGATAAGACAGGAAGTCAGTGCTAGGGGAGGTGGGTAATGCATTGTTGAGCAGTGTCAGTGAGGGGGGAGGTAATGTAGGGATAAGACAGGACGTCAGTGCTAGGGAAGGTGGGTAATGCATTGCTGAGCAGTGTCAGTGAGTGGGGGAAGTAATGTAGTGACAAGACAGGAAGTCAGTGCTAGGGGAGGTGGGTAATGCATTGCTGAGCAGTGTCAGTGAGTGGGGGAAGTAATGTAGTGATAAGGCAGTAAGTCAGTGCTAGGGGAGGTGGGTAATGCATTGCTGAGCAGTGTCAGTGAGTGGGGAGGTAATGTAGGGATAAGACAGGACGTCAGTGCTAGGGGACGTGGGTAATGCATTACTGAGCAGTGTGAGTGAGGGGGAGGTAATGTAGTGATAAAACAGTAAGTCAGTGCTAGGGAAGGTGGGTGATGCATTGCTGAGCAGTGTCAGTGAGTGGGGGAGGTAATGTAGGGATAAGACAGGATGTCAGTGCTAGGGGAGGTGGGTAATGCATTACTGAGCAGTGTCAGTGAGTGGGTGAGGTAATGTAGGGATAAGACAGGAAGTCAGTGCTAGGGGAGGTGGGTAATACATTATTGAGCATTGTCAGTGAGTGGGGAGGTAATGTAGGGATAAAGCAGGAAGTCAGTGCTAGGAGAGGTGGTAATGCATTGCTGAGTAGTGTCAGTGAGTGGGGAGGTAATGTAGGGATAAGACAGGAAGTAATTGGTGGGAGAGGTGGGTAATACATTACTGAGCAGTGTCAGTGAGTAGGGGAGGTAATGAAGGGATAAGACAGGAAGTCAGTGCTAGGGGAGGTGGGTAATGCATTGCTGAGATGTGTCAGTGAGTGGGGAGGTAATGTAGGGATAAGGCAGGAAGTCAGTGCTAGGGGAGGTGGGTAATGCCTTGCTGAGCATTGTCAGTGAGGGGGGGAGGTAATGTAGGGATAAGACAGGATGTGAGTGCTAGGGGAGGTGGGTAATGCATTGCTGAGCTGTGTTAGTGAGTGGGGAGGTAATGTAGGGATAAGACAGGAAGTAATTGGTGGGAGAGGTGGGTAATACATTACTGAGCAGTGTCAGTGAGTAGGGGAGGTAATGAAGGGATAAGACAGGAAGTCAGTGCTAGGGGAGGTGGGTAATGCATTGCTGAGATGTGTCAGTGAGTGGGGAGGTAATGTAGGGATAAGGCAGGAAGTCAGTGCTAGGGGAGGTGGGTAATGCCTTGCTGAGCATTGTCAGTGAGGGGGGGAGGTAATGTAGGGATAAGACAGGATGTGAGTGCTAGGGGAGGTGGGTAATGCATTGCTGAGCTGTGTTAGTGAGTGGGGAGGTAATGTAGGGATAAGGCAGGAAGTCAGTGCTAGGGGAGGTGGGTAATGTATTACTGAGCAGTGTCAGTGAGTGGGGGAAGTAATGTAGGGATAAGACAGGAAGTCAGTGTTAGGGGATGTGGGCAATGCATTGTTGAGCAGTGTCAGTGAGCGGGAAGGTAATGTAAGGATAAGACAGGAAGTCAGTGCTAGGGGAGGTGGATAATGCATTACTGAGCAGTGTCAGTGAGTGGGGAGGTAATGTAGGGATAAGACAGGAAGTCAGTGCTAGGGGAGGTGGGTAATGCATTGCTGAGCAGTGTCAGTGAGTGGGGAGGTAATGTAGGGGTAAGATAGGAAGTCAGTGCTAGGGGAGGTGGGTAATGCATTACTGAGCAGTGTCAGTGAGTGGGGAGGTAATGTAGGGATAAGACAGGAAGTCAGTGCTAGGGGAGGTGGGTAATGCATTACTGAGCAGTGTCAGTGAGCGGGAAGGTAATGTAAGGATAAGACAGGAAGTCAGTGCTAGGGGAGGTGGATAATGCATTGCTGAGCAGTGTCAGTGAGTGGGGAGGTAATGTAGGGATAAGACAGGAAGTCAGTGCTAGGGGAGGTGGGTAATGCATTACTGAGCAGTGTCAGTGAATGGGGAGGTAATCTACATATATAAAAAAAATCCATAATTTATGTCACCCTTATGAGATAAAAACACCCAGGGGTGGTAGTAAGGAGGAGTTATGCAAATCTCCTGTCCCACTGGTGTAAGCAAAATCTGCAGGGACTACAATGAACACACACACAAGCTCTGCGCAAACACACTTTACGAGCATACACACTACACACACAACACACACGCACAGACTACACGTGCGCGCACACACTACATGTGTGCATACTCTGCGCACACTTTGCGCACGCACACTACACACGAACACACTCTACACTACATAAACACTACACACACACACACTATTCGAGTGCACTCTACACAAGTACACACACCCCACACGTGTGCACACTACACAAGTGCACACGCTGTACGTGCATACACAGTAAACGTGCACACATTCTGTGCTTGCACACTTTAGTCATGCACACTACAGGCAAGCACCCACACTGTGCTAACACTCACTACACTCACACACACTGTGCGAACACTCACTACACTCACACACACACTGTGAGCGTACCCTCTGCACATACACTGCGAGACAAAACGCTGCACATCAACCGCAATGCACCAAAAGCAAAGCACAATGCACCAAATGCTATACGCCAAACTCACAACACAATACGCTATATGAATGCTAAATGCAAAACGCATTACAAGCAAAATGCCATACACGCAAAACATACGCTCTTGGTCACACACGCTCTTGCTCACACTCGCTCTTGCTCACACTCGCTCTTGCTCACACTCGCTCTTGCTCACACATGCTCTTGCTCCCACATGCTCTTGCTCACACTCGCTCTTGCTCACACACTCTTTTGCTCACACTCTCTCTTGCTCACACACTCTCTTGCTCACAGACTCTCTTGCTCACACTCTCTCTTGCTCACACACTCTCTTGCTCACACATGCTCTTGCTCACACATGCTCTTGCTCACACTCGCTCTTGCTCACACACTCTTTTGCTCACACTCTCTCTTGCTCACACACTCTCTTGCTCACAGACTCTCTTGCTCACACTCGCTCTTGCTCACACACTCTCTTGCTCACACACGCTCTTGCTCACACACTCACTTGCTCACACACGCTCTTGCTCACACTCTCTTGCTCACACACTCTCTTGCTCACACACGCTCTTGCTCACACACGCTCTTGCTCACACACTCTCTTGCTCACACACTCACTTGCTCACACACTCACTTGCTCACACTCTCTCTTGCTCACACACTCTCTTGCTCACACACTCTCTTGCTCACACTCTCTCTTGCTCACACACTCTCTTGCTCACACACTCTCTTGCTCACACACTCTCATGCTCACACACTCTCTTGCTCACACACTCTCTTGCTCACACTCGCTCTTGCTCACACACTCACTTGCTCACACACTCTCATTCTCACACTCGCTCTTGCTCACACACTCACTTGCTCACACACTCACTTGCTCACACACGCTCTTGCTCACACACTCTCTTGCTCACACACTCTCTTGCTCACACTCGCTCTTACTCACACACGCTCTTGCTCACACACTCTCTTGCTCACACACGCTCTTGCTCACACTCTCTCTTGCTCACACACTCTCTTGCTCACACACTCTCTTGCTCACACTCTCTCTTGCTCACACTCGCTCTTGCTCACACACTTTCTTGCTCACACACTCACTTGCTCACACACTCTCTTGCTCACACTCGCTCTTACTCACACACGCTCTTGCTCAAACACTCTCTTGCTCACACACGCTCTTGCTCACACTCTCTCTTGCTCACACACTCTCTTGCTCACACACTCTCTTGCTCACACTCTCTTGCTCACACACGCTCTTGCTCACACTCTCTCTTGCTCACACACTCTCTTGCTCACACATGCTCTTGCTCACACTCTCTTGCTCACACTCGCTCTTGCTCACACACTCTCTTGCTCACACTCGCTCTTACTCACACACGCTCTTGCTCACACACTCTCTTGCTCACACTCGCTCATACTCACACACTCTCTTGCCCACACACTCTCTTGCTCACACTCGCTCTTACTCACACACGCTCTTGCTCACACACTCTCTTGCTCACACACGCTCTTGCTCACACTCTCTCTTGCTCACACACTCTCTTGCTCACACACTCTCTTGCTCACACACGCTCTTGCTCACACACTCTCTTGCTCACACACTCACTTGCTCACACTCTCTCTTGCTCACAAACTCTTGCTCACACACGCTCTTGCTCACACTCTCTCTTGCTCACACTCGCTCTTGCTCATACACGCTCTTGCTCACACACTCTCTTGCTCACACACTCTCTTGCTCACACTCTCTCTTGCTCACACACTCTCTTGCTCACACACTCACTTGCTCACACTCTCTCTTGCACACTCACTCTCTTGCTCACACACGCTCTTGCTCACACACTCTCTTGCTCACACACGCTCTTGCTCACACACTCTCTTGCTCACACACGCTCTTGCTCACACACACGCTCTTGCTCACACACGCTCTTGCTCACACACTCACTTGCTCACACACTCACTTGCTCAGACACGCTCTTGCTCACACACTCTCTTGCTCACACACTCACTTGCTCACACACTCACTTGCTCACACACGCTCTTGCTCACACACTCTCTTGCTCACACACTCACTTGCTCACACACGCTCTTGCTCACACACGCTCTTGCTCACACACTCTCTTGCTCACACACTCACTTGCTCACACACTCACTTGCTCACACACTCTCTTGCTCACACACTCACTTGCTCACACACTCTCTTGCTCACACACTCACTTGCTCACACACTCTCTTGCTCACACACTCACTTGCTCACACACGCTCTTGCTCACACACTCTCTTGCTCACACACTCACTTGCTCACACACTCACTTGCTCACACTCGCTCTTGCTCACACACTCTCTTGCTCACACACTCACTTGCTCACACACTCTCTTGCTCACACACGCTCTTGCTCACACACGCTCTTGCTCACACACTCACTTGCTCACACACTCACTTGCTCACACACGCTCTTGCTCACACACTCTCTTGCTCACACACGCTCTTGCTCACACACTCTCTTGCTCACACACGCTCTTGCTCACACACGCTCTTGCTCACACACTCTCTTGCTCACACACTCTCTTGCTCACACTCGCTCTTACTCACACACGCTCTTGCTCACACACTCTCTTGCTCACACACGCTCTTGCTCACACTCTCTCTTGCTCACACACTCTCTTGCTCACACACTCTCTTGCTCACACACGCTCTTGCTCACACACTCTCTTGCTCACACACTCACTTGCTCACACTCTCTCTTGCTCACAAACTCTTGCTCACACACGCTCTTGCTCACACTCTCTCTTGCTCACACTCGCTCTTGCTCATACACGCTCTTGCTCACACACTCTCTTGCTCACACACTCTCTTGCTCACACTCTCTCTTGCTCACACACTCTCTTGCTCACACACTCACTTGCTCACACTCTCTCTTGCACACTCACTCTCTTGCTCACACACGCTCTTGCTCACACACTCTCTTGCTCACACACGCTCTTGCTCACACACTCTCTTGCTCACACACGCTCTTGCTCACACACACGCTCTTGCTCACACACGCTCTTGCTCACACACTCACTTGCTCACACACTCACTTGCTCAGACACGCTCTTGCTCACACACTCTCTTGCTCACACACTCACTTGCTCACACACTCACTTGCTCACACACGCTCTTGCTCACACACTCTCTTGCTCACACACTCACTTGCTCACACACGCTCTTGCTCACACACGCTCTTGCTCACACACTCTCTTGCTCACACACTCACTTGCTCACACACTCACTTGCTCACACACTCTCTTGCTCACACACTCACTTGCTCACACTCTCTTGCTCACACACTCACTTGCTCACACACTCTCTTGCTCACACACTCACTTGCTCACACACGCTCTTGCTCACACACTCTCTTGCTCACACACTCACTTGCTCACACACTCACTTGCTCACACTCGCTCTTGCTCACACACTCTCTTGCTCACACACTCACTTGCTCACACACTCTCTTGCTCACACACGCTCTTGCTCACACACGCTCTTGCTCACACACTCACTTGCTCACACACTCACTTGCTCACACACGCTCTTGCTCACACACTCTCTTGCTCACACACGCTCTTGCTCACACACTCTCTTGCTCACACACGCTCTTGCTCACACACGCTCTTGCTCACACACTCTCTTGCTCACACACTCACTTGCTCACACACTCACTTGCTCACACACGCTCTTGCTCACACACTCACTTGCTCACACACTCACTTGCTCACACACTCTCTTGCTCACACACTCACTTGCTCACACACTCTCTTGCTCACACTCGCTCTTTCTCACACACTCTCTTGCTCACACACTCACTTGCTCACACATGCTCTTACTCACACACGCTCTTACTCACACACTCACTTGCTCACACACTCTTGCTCACACACGCTCTTGCTCACACACTCACTTGCTCACACACTCTCTTGCTCACACACACTCTTGCTCACACTCGTTCTTGCTCACACACTCACTTGCTCACACACTCACTTGCTCACACATGCTCTTGCTCACACACTCACTTGCTCACACATGCTCTTACTCACACACGCTCTTACTCACACACTCACTTGCTCACACATGCTCTTACTCACACACGCTCTTACTCACACACTCTCTTGCTCACACTCGCTCTTGGTCACACACTCACTTGTTCACACATGCTCTTGCTCACACTCTCTCTTGCTCACACACGCTCTTGCTCACACACACTCATGCTGTCACCCTCACATATGCACACGCTCACACTGAGAAATGAAGAAGCCAGTCATTGTTGTATTAACCACATGGGCACAGCTGTGTCAGCATTGCCAGTATCACATACAATAACATGTGAGGTGAGTATATGCTAATTGCCCAATAACTGTCCCTGTCACCTCACACATCTGACATTAGGTGATATTATTATTACATTGTAACACTATTCCTGTAGAGAAACCTCCTGCTGCATGGAAAGTTACATTATACACTACTCTACTTTCACACTTCCTGATGGAAAGCTCTCTGGAAACAAATATTCAGGAAGCTCACTGACAGGGACGTGAAAAAAACAGGTGAAGATGTACAAATGAACGAACAAAGAAATAAATAAATAAAAAAACGAAGGTTGACTATCACTTTAGATTGCACCTACAGCCACTTAGCGCCTCTTCGTACACTTCCCTGATTGTTGTGTCCTTTCCTACCTAGGAGCCAAGTTTCCCATAAAATGGACAGCCCCAGAGGCTGCTAATTATGGCTCCTTCACCATAAAATCAGATGTCTGGTCCTTTGGAATCCTTCTGATGGAAATCATCACGTACGGGAGGACGCCATATCCTGGTAGGTGCACCGCAGCCATATGATATAGAACAAAAATAACGGTATTGTTTTACTTACAGATAAAGTTCCGCTTTAAGTCAACAGTAATAGGGATGATAATCTATGCATAAGTCTGTCGGTTACTTCCTAACAATTCCTTATACTGTCATCGTTTACCATGTCACTATGTTCACTAACTTATCCCTCCAGATCATTTCGATAGGGATTTATCTATATATATAAAAGAAGACTTCTGTGTGCCTGGCAAACACACCCAGGGGTGGTATTAAGGAGGAGTTACTGTTCCTATTGGGTGATTCAGTCATGCAGGGAGTTGGCCCGCCCCCACTATGCAGCCCGCCCACCACTATCAAAGTCAGAAAAAAACAATATGGCTGCCATTTGCTCCTACACCACAGACAAACACACATGCCCCACTCACACACACAGACCACCACACACACATATGCCCCACTCACACAGCACCAAACAGACATGCTCCCACTTACACACACAGCACCACATACACACACAAAGCCAGAAATAAATATGGCTGACACACACACACAGTCACTCACCCTGACACCCAGTGGCCTCAGCAGGACCTGTAGTGCAGCACCAGGTGAACAAAATGGCACTCAAAGGGTTAATGTAGGCCCTCTGCTGAATTATTTCTTCACTGTCATCATTTGCCATGCAAGACACAGGACAGACAGCCATCAGGTACACACTTAACCCACTGACTGCCACAGGGTTGTGTATCACGTTTTACCCCTCAGGGAGTGTGTTCAAACCCCTCACACTGCAAACTTGCATTTCCCTCCCACTTCTCCTCCTTCCCCAGCCTATTACTAACACTTTTCAACATTTATGTTAAGCCCCGCCCCCTCTCACGATTAAGCCCCGCCCACTGTTAACCCAAATTGCCCCATTGCTCTCTCCACATCAGCAGCCCATGAGGGACTCCACAAGTAAAAGTTCACAGGTATTACACACACATGCCTCACTCACACACCACCACCACACACAAAGCCAGAAAGAAATATGGCTGACACACAGTCACTCACCCTGACTCCCAGTGCCCTCAGCAGGACCTGTAGTATAGCCACAGAAGGGTGCTACAGCACCAGGGGAACAAAATGGCACTCAAAGGGTTAAGGTAGGTCCTCATTGCTCAATTATTTCTTCACTGTCATCATTTGCCATGCAAAACACAGGACAGACAGCCATCAGGTACACACTTAACCCACTGACTGCCACAGGGTTGTGTATCAAGCTTTACCCCTCAGGGAGTGTGTTCAAACCCCTCACACTGTAAACGTGCATTTCCCTCCCACTTGTCCTCCTTCCCCAGCCTATTACTAACACTTTTTCCACATTTATGTTAACCCCCGCCCCCTACTCGCGATTAAGCCCCACCCACTTTTAACCCAGATTGCCCCATTTGTCTCTCCACATCAGCACCACATCAGTCCCCTCTAGGGACTACACAAATCAAAGTTCCCAGGTATATACTTCCCACTGCTATTTATCTCTCACATGCCTCTCTATACATTAACCATTTGAGTGCCAGAGGGGTACACAACTCATGCACGCATGTGTTTCTGCTCATATATGTTGCGTGTGTGTGTACATCTCTGTTACATATGTGTGTCCATGTGTGTATCTCCAGTGTGTCTGTGTGTACATGTGTTTTGCATGTCTCTGCCGCTCACTGTGTGTATGTGCATACCTCCCAACATTTCACAGGGCCAAAGAGGGACACGTTAGTTTTAGGTGATATTGTTGGGGGCGTGACTGGTGGGCGGGGCATTAGTACGAATTTTTAGGTTATTTCATGACCTATTACTGGCTATTTATGTAACTGGTCTTGCACTAAATCATTTATTCAAAGTATTTTATTTGCACAGACTAATGTATAAACACATATACTGAAGTTTATTGCTTTATTGCTGTAGAGCAAAGTAGTACACACCACACAGTCAGGGCTGGTGCAAGGATTTTTGCCACCCTAGGCAAAACCTAATTTTGCCGCCCATTTCGCTCCGCCCCTTGTGTCCCACCCCTGTATACCCCGCCTACTTATACCCAACCTCTTTTCATGATTGTCCTCTCTCTGCCCCCTGGGCCAGTCTGCCCCTGGTCTGGAGATGCCTGTAAGAGATGCCCCCCACCACCTCCAACTTGCCCCTTATCAGGTTCACTTTGGCCCACCAGCTCCACTTTGCCCCTATCAGCTCCACTTTGTCCCCCATCAACTCCAACTTGCCCCCATCACCTCCACTTTGCCCCCCACCAGCTCCAACTTGCCCCCACCAGCTGCACTTTGCCCCCCATCCATTCCAACTTGCCCCCACCGGCTCCACTTTGCCCCCCACCAGCTCCACTATGCCCCCAGCAGCTCCAACTTACCACCATCAGCTCTACTTTGCCCCCCATCTGCTCTAAATTGCCACCATCAGCTCCACTTTGCCCCCATCTGCTCTAACGTGCCCCCCCTCAGCTCCACTTTACCCCCATCAGCTCCAACTTGCCACCATCAGCTCCAACTTGCCACCATCAGCTCCACTTTGCCCCCCATCCGCTCCAAATTGCCACCATCAGCTCCACTTTGCCCCCATCTGCTCTAACGTGCCCCCCCTCAGCTCCACTTTACCCCCCCTCAGCTCCACTTTGCCCCCTCAGCTCCAACTTGCCCCCATCAGCTCCACTTTGACCCCCATCCGCTCCAACTTACCCCCATCAGCTCCAATTTGCCCCCCATCCGCTCCAACTTACCCCCATCAGCTCCACTTAGCCCCCCATCCACTCCAACTTGCCCCCACCAGCTCCACTATGCCCCCTCAGCTGTAACTTTCCCCTATCAGCACCAACTTACCCCCATCGGCTCCACTTTGCCCCCCAGCAGCTCCACTATGCCCCCAGCAGCTCCAACTTGCCCCTATCAGCTCCAACTTGCCACCATCAGCTCCACTTTGCCCCCATCCTCTCTAACTTGCCCCCACCAGCTCCACTTTGCCCCCCCACCAGCTCCACTTTGCCCCCCCCACCAGCTCCACTTTGCCCCCCTTCAAGCTCCACTTTGCCCCTCTTCAGCTCCACTTTGCCTCCCCTTCAAGCTCCACTTTGCCCCCTTCAGCTCCACTTTGCCCCCCTCACCTTCACTTTGCCCCCCCTCAGCTCCACTTTACCCCCTCAGCTCCAACTTGCCCCCATCAGCTCCACTTTGACCCTCATCCGCTCCAACTTACCCCCACCAGCTCCACTTTGCCCCCACCAGCTCCAACTTGCCCCCACCAGCTCCACTATGCCCCCTCAGCTCCAGCTTTCCCCTATCAGCTCCAGCTTGCCCCCATCAGCTCCATTTTGCCCCCCATCCGCTCCAACTTGCCCCCAGCAGCTCAACTATGCCCCTTCAGTTCCAACTTGCCCCCCATCACATACCTGTAGCTCCCGCACAGTCTTCTCTTCAGTAATGCAGAGCGAGGCAGGAGATCATGACTCCCAGCGCGCTCTGCATTACTAAAGATCCGACCCAATGAGGGAGCGCTGTAGCAACACAGACCTGATTGTGTTGTGGTTCCCGGCGTGGTGTGTGCGGGCGCAGCTCTTCTCCGCTGCATGCCCGCGCCCCCAGTACGTGTGTGCCCTAGGCCGGCGCCTACCTCGCCTATAGGTGGAGCCGGCCCTGCACACAGTCTGACCTCCTAAAAAGAGGGACAGAGGGATTTGGCCCTCAAAGAGGGACACTTGGGATGTATGGTATGTGTCTGCCTGTGTGTTGCATATGTCTGTGTTTATTAGTGTGTCTGCATTTCACACACGTGCGCCCAACGGTCATAACATGACGGGCAATGCCGTCCCACATTGCTAGTATGATATAAATGTAAGTGGCAGCATTTCATTTACACTCTGTTATTTGAATCATCGGTCTCAGTGAGTTCCTATGAGACTGATTGTATACAAATCAATGAATGACTTGTTAGGTGCCGGTAATAGCGTTCTACTATTAATCCTATTGCATTCCTATGAGACAGTAATTAGGGATATATGAGCAACGGTGGCAGCGTGGAGAGACATGGACAAATGTCACTCAATCTAAATTGATAAAATACAGAGGACCTTAATGTGAATAGTAATAGGGATGCTGGTCAGTGCATAGGGTTGTTGGTTAGTTATGTAACAACTCCTTATACTATCAGGGTTTACCAATCCACATGGTCCATAGGGAATGACTGTATGTTGCTCACAATGATTATGTATATACAGTATTGCTAATGTTCCAGTGATCTCCGGGTCATCACAATCACATATACAAAATGTTAATGTCTAAAACACCCTCGGGGCTAAATTTGCTCCCAAGTCTTCCCATATCACATGGCTGAATGTTTTTAAGACACATTTATGATTTTTTTTAATAAAGATTATGAATTATATACTGTTACACACTTCCCAAATTGTGACACGTATAGCAGGTATTGAGGTGGCTAACCCTCTGATTAATATATTTAGTGGAAATAAGATTGCCTTCCATAGTAGTTCTGTTTTTCTTTCTTTTGTGTGTCTTCCCAGAGAAGTGGTTGTATCCTAAGCAGGAAAGGTGAGGGGCACATCTAGGTTAGAGTGTTAGGCAACTGACATCTTTAAAGGGACAGTAATACTTTGGTTTAAACATTTCTAATATTGTAGATATTAACATAAGAAGTAGAATAAACTACCTCTTAAAACTTTATAATTTGTGAGTTCGTAGCATTTAATGTTCCCTCCTCCCTCTCCTTTCTCAAACATCAGCAAACCAGGCACACTTTGTACACCGTTCCAATGAATTATTTCATTTTAAGTAATGCTGTCTCAGCTCTGCTGAAGGGCCTCCGCCGGTCCTGGGACCAGGATCTGCCTCTGTCAGCTGACGTATGAAACTCACAAACACCCAGAAATGTAACACTTACCTGTCATCCACTGTCCATCCAATACTACCCCTACCACTATCCTAACACCCAGATCTGTGTATCACTTACCTGTCATCCACTGTCCATCCAATACTACCCCTACCACTATCCTAACACCTAGATCTGTGTTACACTTACCTGTCATCCACTGTCCATCCAATACTACACCTAACACTATCCTAACACCCAGATCTGTGTTACACTTACCTGTCATCCACTGTCCATCCAATACTACCCCTAACACTATCTAACACCCAGATCTGTGTTACACTTACCTGTCATCCACTGTCCATCCTATACTACCCCTAACACTATCCTAATACCCAGATCTGTGTAACACTTACCTGTCATCCACTGTCCATCCAATACTACCCCTAACACTATCTAACACCCTGATCTGTGTAACACTTAACTGTCATCCACTGTCCATCCAATACTATCCCTAACACTATCCTAACACCCAGATCTGTGTTACACTTACCTGTCATCCACTGTCCATCCAATACTACCCCTAACACTATCCTAACACCCAGATCTGTGTTACACTTACCTGTCATCCACTGTCCATCCAATACTACCCCTAACACTATCCTAATACCCAGATCTGTGTAACACTTACTTGTCATCCACTGTCCATCCAATACTACCTCTAACACTATCTAACACCCTGATCTGTGTAACACTTAACTGTCATCCACTGTCCATCCAATACTATCCCTAACACTATCCTAACACCCAGATCTGTGTTACATTTACCTGTCATCCACTGTCCATCCAATACTACTCCTAACACTATCCTAACACCCAGATCTGTGTTACACTTACCTGTCATCTACTGTCCATCCAATACTACACCTAACACAATCCTAACACCCAGATCTGTATTACACTTACCTGTCATCTACTGTCCATCCAATACTACCCCTAACACTGTCCTAACACCCAGATCTGTGTTATACTTACCTGTCATCCACTGTCCATCCAATACTACCCCTAACACTATCCTAACACCCAGATCTGTGTTACACTTACCTGTCATCCACTGTCCATCCAATACTACTCCTAACACTATCCTAACACCCAGATCTGTGTTACACTTACCTGTCATCCACTGTCCATCCAATACTACCCCAACATTATCCTAACACCGAGATCTGTGTTACACTTACCTGTCATCCACTGTCCATCCAATACTACTCCTAACACTATCCTAACACCCAGATCTGTATAACACTTACCTGTCATTCACTGTCCATCCAATACTACCCCTAACACTATCCTAACACCCAGATCTGTGTAACACTTACCTGTCATCCACTGTCCATCCGATACTACCCCTAACACTATCCTAACACCCAGATCTGTGTAACACTTACCTGTCATCCACTGTCCATCCGATACTACCCCTAACACTATCCTAACACCCAGATCCGTGTAACACTTACCTGTCATCCACTGTCCATCCGATACTACCCCTAACACTATCCTAACACCCAGATCCGTGTTACACTTACCTGTCATCCACTGTCCATCCAATACTACTCCTAACACTATCCTAACACCCAGATCTGTGTTACACATACCTGTCATCCACTGTCCATCCAATACTACTCCTAACACTATCCTAACACCCAGATCTGTGTTACACTTACCTGTCATCCACTGTCCATCCAATTCTACCCCTAACACTATCCTAACACCCAGATCTGTATAACACTTACCTGTCATCCACTGTCCATCCAATACTACCCCTAACACTATCCTAACACCTAGATCTGTGTTATACTTACCTGTCATCCACTGTCCATCCTATACTACCCCTAACACTATCCTAACACCCAGATCTGTGTTACACTTACCTGTCATCCACTGTCCATCCAATACTACCCCTAACACTATCCTAACACCCAGATCTGTGTTACACTTACCTGTCATCCACTGTCCATCCAATACTACCCCTAACATTATCCTAACACCCAGATCTGTGTTACACTTACCTGTCATCCACTGTCCATCCAATACTACCCCTAACACTATATTAACACCCAGATCTGTGTTACACTTACCTGTCATCCACTGTCCATCCAATACTACCCCTAACACTATCCTAACACCCAGATCTGTGTTACACTTACCTGTCATCCACTGTCCATCTAGTACTACCCCTAACACTATCCTAACACCCAGATCTGTATAACACTTACCTGTCATCC
The DNA here is from genome assembly GCA_037306005.1 of Rhinophrynus dorsalis. Classification (NCBI taxonomy): domain Eukaryota; kingdom Metazoa; phylum Chordata; class Amphibia; order Anura; family Rhinophrynidae; genus Rhinophrynus; species Rhinophrynus dorsalis. Next base: position 189,268,178 of record CM074727.1, on the reverse strand, counting down.
ACTGTACATCCAATACTACCCCTAACACTATCCTAACACCCAGATCTGTGTTACACTTACCTGTCATCCACTGTCCATCCAGTACTACCCCTAACATTATCCTAACACCCAGATCTGTGTTACACTTACCTGTCATCCACTGTCCATCCAGTACTACCCCTAACACTATCCTAACACCCAGATCTGTGTAACACTTACCTGTCATTCACTGTCCATCCAATACTACCCCTAACATTATCCTAACACCCAGATCTGTATAACACTTACCTATCATCCACTGTCCATCCAATACTACCCCTAACACTATCCTAACACCCAGATCTGTGTTACACTTACCTGTCATCAACTCTCCATCCAATACGACCCCTAACACTATCCTAACACCCAGATCTGTGTTACACTTACCTGTCATTCACTGTCCATCCAATACTACCCCTAACACTGTCCTAACACCCTGATCTGTGTTACACTTACCTGTCATCCACTGTCCATCCAATACTACCCCTAACACTATCCTAACACCCAGATCTGTGTTACACTTACCTGTCATCCACTGTCCATCCAATACTACCCCTAACACTATCCTAACACCCGGATCTGTGTTACACTTACCTGTCATCCACTGTCCATCCAATACTACCCCTAACACTATCCTAACACCCAGATCTGTATAACACTTACCTATCATCCACTGTCCATCCAATACTACCCCTAACACTATCCTAACACCCAGATCTGTGTTACACTTACCTGTCATCTACTGTCCATCCAATACGACCCCTAACACTATCCTAACACCCAGATCTGTGTTACACTTACCTGTCATTCACTGTCCATCCAATACTACCCCTAACACTATCCTAACACCCAGATCTGTGTAACACTTACCTGTCATCCACTGTCCATCCAATACTACCCCTAACACTATCCTAACACCCAGATCTGTGTAACACTTACCTGTCATCCACTGTCCATCCAATACTACCCCTAACACTATCCTAACACCCAGATCTGTGTTACACTTACCTGTCATTCACTGTCCATCCAATACTACCCCTAACACTATCCTAACACCCAGATCTGTGTTACACTTACCTGTCATCCACTGTCCATCCAATACTACCCCTAACACTATCCTAACACCCAGATCTGTGTTACACTTACCTGTCATCCACTGTCCATCCAATACTACCCCTAACATTATCCTAACACCCAGATCTGTGTTACACTTACCTGTCATCCACTGTCCATCCAAAACTACCCCTAACACTATATTAACACCCAGATCTGTGTTACACTTACCTGTCATCCACTGTCCATCCAATACTACCCCTAACACTATCCTAACACCCAGATCTGTGTTACACTTACCTGTCATCCACTGTCCATCTAGTACTACCCCTAACACTATCCTAACACCCAGATCTGTATAACACTTACCTGTCATCCACTGTACATCCAATACTACCCCTAACACTATCCTAACACCCAGATCTGTGTTACACTTACCTGTCATCCACTGTCCATCTAGTACTACCCCTAACACTATCCTAACACCCAGATCTGTATAACACTTACCTGTCATCCACTGTACATCCAATACTACCCCTAACACTATCCTAACACCCAGATCTGTGTTACACTTACCTGTCATCTACTCTCCATCCAATACGACCCCTAACACTATCCTAACACCCAGATCTGTGTTACACTTACCTGTCATTCACTGTCCATCCAATACTACCCCTAACACTATCCTAACACCCAGATCTGTGTTACACTTACCTGTCATCCACTGTCCTTCCAGTACTACCCCTAACACTATCCTAACACCCAGATCTGTATAACACTTACCTATCATCCACTGTCCATCCAATACTACCCCTAACACTATCCTAACACCCAGATCTGTGTTACACTTACCTGTCATCTACTGTCCATCCAATACGACCCCAACACTATCCTAACACCCAGATCTGTGTTACACTTACCTGTCATACACTGTCCATCCAATACTACCCCTAACACTATCCTAACACCCAGATCTGTGTAACACTTACCTGTCATCCACTGTCCATCCAATACTACCCCTAACACTATCCTAACACCCAGATCTGTGTAACACTTACCTGTCATCCACTGTCCATCCAATACTACCCCTAACACTATCCTAACACCCAGATCTGTGTTACACTTACCTGTCATTCACTGTCCATCCAATACTACCCCTAACACTATCCTAACACCCAGATCTGTGTAACACTTACCTGTCATCCACTGTCCATCCGATACTACCCCTAACACTATCCTAACACCCAGATCTGTATAACACTTACCTGTCATCCACTGTCCATCCAATACTACCCCTAACACTATCCTAACACCCAGATCTGTGTAACACTTACCTGCCATCCACTGTCCATCCAATACTACCCCTAACACTATCCTAACACCCGGATCTGTGTTACACTTACCTGTCATCCACTGTCCATCCAATACTACCCCTAACACTATCCTAACACCCAGATCTGTGTTACACTTACCTGTCATCCACTGTCCATCCAATACTACCCCTAACACTATCCTAACACCCAGATCTGTGTAACACTTACCTGTCATCCACCGTCCATCCAATACTACCCCTAACACTATCCTAACACCCAGATCTGTGTTACACTTACCTGTCATCCACTGTCCATCCAATACTACCCCTAACACTATCCTAATACCCAGATCTGTGTTACACTTACCTGTCATCTACTGTCCATTCAATACTACCCCTAACACTATCCTAACACCCGGATCTGTGTTACACTTACCTGTCATCCACTGTCCATCCAATACTACCCCTAACACTATCCTAACACCCGGATCTGTGTTACACTTACCTGCCATCCACTGTCCATCCAATACTACCCCTAACACTATCCTAACACCCGGATCTGTGTTACACTTACCTGTCATCCACCGTCCATCCGATACTACTCCTAACACTATCCTAACACCTAGATCTGTGTTACACTTACCTGTCATCCACTGTCCATCCGATACTACTCCTAACACTATCCTAACATCCAGATCTGTGTTACATTTACCTGTCATCCACTGTCCATCCGATACTACCCCTAACACTATCCTAACACCCAGATCTGTGTTACACTTACCTGTCATCCACTGTCCATCCAATACTACCCCTAACACTATCCTAACACCCCGATCTGTGTTACACTTACCTGTCATCCACTGTCCATCCAATACTACCCCTAACACTATCCTAACACCCAGATCTGTGTAACACTTACCTGTCATCCACTGTCCATCCAATACTACCCCTAACACTATCCTAATACCCAGATCTGTATAATACCTGTCATCCTTTGTCCATCCAATACTACCCCTAACACTATCCTAACACCCAGATCTGTGTAACACTTACCTGCCATCCACTGTCCATCCAATACTACCCCTAACACTATCCTAACACCCGGATCTGTGTTACACTTACCTGTCATCCACTGTCCATCCAATACTACCCCTAACACTATCCTAACACCCGGATCTGTGTTACACTTACCTGTCATCCACTGTCCATCCAATACTACCCCTAACACTATCCTAACACCCAGATCTGTGTTACACTTACCTGTCATCCACTGTCCATCCAATACTACCCCTAACACTATCCTAACACCCAGATCTGTGTTACACTTACCTGTCATCCACTGTCCATCCAATACTACCCCTAACACTATCCTAACACCCAGATCTGTGTAACACTTACCTGCCATCCACTGTCCATCCAATACTACCCCTAACACTATCCTAACACCCGGATCTGTGTTACACTTACCTGTCATCCACTGTCCATCCAATACTACCCCTAACACTATCCTAACACCCAGATCTGTGTTACACTTACCTGTCATCCACTGTCCATCCAATACTACCCCTAACACTATCCTAACACCCAGATCTGTGTAACACTTACCTGTCATCCACCGTCCATCCAATACTACCCCTAACACTATCCTAACACCCAGATCTGTGTTACACTTACCTGTCATCCACTGTCCATCCAATACTACCCCTAACACTATCCTAATACCCAGATCTGTGTTACACTTACCTGTCATCTACTGTCCATTCAATACTACCCCTAACACTATCCTAACACCCGGATCTGTGTTACACTTACCTGTCATCCACTGTCCATCCAATACTACCCCTAACACTATCCTAACACCCGGATCTGTGTTACACTTACCTGCCATCCACTGTCCATCCAATACTACCCCTAACACTATCCTAACACCCGGATCTGTGTTACACTTACCTGTCATCCACCGTCCATCCGATACTACTCCTAACACTATCCTAACACCTAGATCTGTGTTACACTTACCTGTCATCCACTGTCCATCCGATACTACTCCTAACACTATCCTAACATCCAGATCTGTGTTACATTTACCTGTCATCCACTGTCCATCCGATACTACCCCTAACACTATCCTAACACCCAGATCTGTGTTACACTTACCTGTCATCCACTGTCCATCCAATACTACCCCTAACACTATCCTAACACCCCGATCTGTGTTACACTTACCTGTCATCCACTGTCCATCCAATACTACCCCTAACACTATCCTAACACCCAGATCTGTGTAACACTTACCTGTCATCCACTGTCCATCCAATACTACCCCTAACACTATCCTAATACCCAGATCTGTATAATACCTGTCATCCTTTGTCCATCCAATACTACCCCTAACACTATCCTAACACCCAGATCTGTATAACACTTACCTGTCATCCACTGTCCATCCAATACTACCCCTAACACTATCCTAACACCCAGATGTGTGTTACACTTACCTGTCATCCACTGTCCATCCAATACTACCCCTAACACTATCCTAACACCCAGATCTGTGTTACACTTACCTGCCATCCACTGTCCATCCGATACTACCCCTAACACTATCCTAACACCCAGATCTGTGTTACACTTACCTGTCATCCACTGTCCATCCAATACTATCCCTAACACTATCCTAACACCCAGATCTGTGTTACACTTACCTGTCATCCACTGTCCATCCAATACTACTCCTAACACTATCCTAACACCCAGATCTGTGTAACACTTACCTGTCATCCACTGTCCATCCAATACTACCCCTAACACTATCCTAACACCCAGATCTGTGTAACACTTACCTGTCATCCACTGTCCACCCAACACTACCCCTAACACTATCCTAATACCCAGATCTGTATAATACCTGTCATCCTTTGTCCATCCAATACTACCCCTAACGCTATCCTAACACCCAGATCTGTATAACACTTACCTGTCATCCACTGTCCATCCAATACTACCCCTAACACTATCCTAACACCCAGATCTGTGTTACACTTACCTGTCATCCACTGTCCATCCAATACTACCCCTAACACTATCCTAACACCCAGATCTGTGTAACACTTACCTGTCATCCACTGTACATCCAATACTACCCCTAACACTATCCTAACACCCAGATCTGTATAACACTTACCTGTCATCCACTGTCCATCCAATACTACCCCTAACATTATCCTAACACCCATATCTGTGTTACACTTACCTGTCATCCACTGTCCATCCAATACTACCCCTAACACTATCCTAACTCCCAGATCTGTGTTACACTTACCTGTCATCCACTGTCCATCCAATACTACCCCTAACACTATCCTAACACCCAGATCTGTATAACACTTACCTGTCATCCACTGTCCATCCAATACTACCCCTAACACTATCCTAACACCCAGATCTGTGTAACACTTACCTGTCATCCACTGTCCATCCAATACTACCCCTAACACTATCCTAATACCCAGATCTGTATAATACCTGTCATCCTTTGTCCATCCAATACTACCCCTAACACTATCCTAACACCCAGATCTGTATAACACTTACCTGTCATCCACTGTCCATCCAATACTACCCCTAACACTATCCTAACACCCAGATCTGTGTTACACTTACCTGTCATCCACTGTCCATCCAATACTACCCCTAACACTATCCTAACACCCAGATCTGTGTAACACTTACCTGTCATCCACTGTACATCCAATACTACCCCTAACACTATCCTAACACCCAGATCTGTGTAACACTTACCTGTCATCCACTGTCCACCCAACACTACCCCTAACACTATCCTAATACCCAGATCTGTATAATACCTGTCATCCTTTGTCCATCCAATACTACCCCTAACGCTATCCTAACACCCAGATCTGTATAACACTTACCTGTCATCCACTGTCCATCCAATACTACCCCTAACACTATCCTAACACCCAGATCTGTGTTACACTTACCTGTCATCCACTGTCCATCCAATACTACCCCTAACACTATCCTAACACCCAGATCTGTGTAACACTTACCTGTCATCCACTGTACATCCAATACTACCCCTAACACTATCCTAACACCCAGATCTGTGTTACACTTACCTGTCATCCACTGTCCATCCAATACTACCCCTAACACTATCCTAACACCCAGATCTGTGTAACACTTACCTGTCATCCACTGTACATCCAATACTACCCCTAACACTATCCTAACACTCAGATCTGTGTAACACTTACCTGTCATCCACTGTCCATCCAATACTACCCCTAACACTATCCTAACACCCAGATCTGTGTTACACTTACCTGTCATCCACTGTCCATCCAATACTACCCCTAACACTATCCTAACACCCAGATCTGTGTAACACTTACCTGTCATCCACTGTCCATCCAATACTACCCCTAACACTATCCTAACACCTAGATCTGTGTTACACTTACCTGTCATCCACTGTACATCCAATACTACCCCTAACACTATCCTAACACCCAGATCTGTGTTACACTTACCTGTCATCCACTGTCCATCCAATACTACCCCTAACACTATCCTAACACCCAGATCTGTGTAACACTTACCTGTCATCCACTGTACATCCAATACTACCCCTAACACTATCCTAACACCCAGATCTGTGTAACACTTACCTGTCATCCACTGTCCATCCAATACTACCCCTAACACTATCCTAACACCTAGATCTGTGTTACACTTACCTGTCATCCACTGTACATCCAATACTACCACCTCCATGTCCGCTGGCGGAGGCAGGCACACAGATTGACAAAATTCCCGCTTTCCTAAATCTTTGGCCATTGTCCGAGTCAGACTGCTAGACTTTTGAGACTGACTTTTATATGACTCTTATATGACTTTATATGCCTTTTATATGGCTTTTATGTGGCTTTCATATGACTTTTATATGTTTTGTTTTTGTTTTTTAAACCACAAGTCTGTGTCGCAGAGCAGTTTTCTAAGACGCACCGGTGGTTTTCACGCACGTCAGGAACTCTGCTCATCCTTCTAATGACACAGTTTTTGCTTCATGAAAAGTGTGGTCCTGAACGTGCGGTGAAGCCATCGCATGGAACAGGATAGTAAATTCTATTTTTTTTATGTGATGTCCAATGGGCGCATACTTTGCACTGATGGACATTTTTGCTCGGCGGTGGTTGCTGACAGCGCAGTTAATAGTATAGAAAACCGTACTGTCAAAACCACCACCGCTGGTTTAAAATATAGCGGGGGTAATAGTATCAAGCCCCAAATTGTAATGAGATTCCAGTAAATGAACTGCCAATAATAGGAATTCCCTTGCTATACTCAGTAGGAAATGGATTACAATTATGTTTTTTCATAATAAAATTTTCTGCTCCTTTTGAACCCAATTGTATCATGTCCTTTGTCCTTATGGGGTAGCTAGGCTGTCCTAGTACTGTGCTAGATCCTCTCTTCATGAGACCCAGTGTGTGTGCAGCTGTTACTCTGATTAATGTATCATATGACTTCTGTGACAGTATCCATCTTTCTGTCTTATTTAAGGTATGTCCAACCTGGAGGTGATCACTGCGCTGGAGCGTGGGTATCGCATGCCATGCCCCCAGAACTGCCCCCAGGAGCTCTACAACATCATGCTTCAGTGCTGGCAACACAACGCGGAGCAACGTCCAACATTTGAATATCTGCAGAGCATCCTAGAGGACTTCTTTACTGCCACTGAGAGACAGTACCAACAACAGCCTTAAGCCTTTGTCCTGCCAACGAAGAAATATGAGCGGCACTCACACCTCTATCGCTTTTACATCTGGAATCAGAAATGGGCCAAACTGCACTCACACAAGCCTTGTTCACTGGGTGCTGGACTGAAAAGATGTTATCACTGTGAATAAAAGGGGATTTTTGTGTACTTACTGATAAATCCTTTTCTCTTAGTCCATGTGGAACACAGGAACCATGGGGTAAAGTATCCACCTGCAAGAGGGCAGGGCACAAAAATCTCTATGGAGGCAGAGACTCCCTCCCTACTCCACTTCACCCCCAATATCCAGCTCAGTTTTAAAAGCGACCTCAAATGAGATGTATCCAGGTAAATATTCTGTCTTAGTTAGTCTTCCTTTTTATTTTTCCTGTAGGATGGGACTGTGTAATCCCCACATTACACACGTTCCTATCTCTGGCCTCCTTTACTGAACCAGAGTGCAGACTTTACAGGACCTGGGTTTGTTAGAGGATGGCTTGTAATATTAGCCTTTATCCTCTCATTTCTGATTAACCTGCCTGAGCAGGACATACATACACATACACTGATTGCAGTAGTGACATTGGCTGCAGTCACTAATTATCTACACTCAAATTTACTGGAGCAGAAGGATAAGAAATCTTTTACTAAGACAATGGTGATAAGGAATTCATTTGCAGTGGAATTTAAATATAAAAACAACTTGCAGGAGTGTAAGACCTGTCCTGTATTGTGTATTCGCCTTTCGTTCTGAAGAAGAGACCTAAGTTATCTTGAAACCTTTCATCCTAAAGCCACTCAGTGATCCAATAAAAGCATCACTTTCACTCTTCCAATTGAATAGAAGGATCCGGACGGCACAGACTATAGATTATATTGGTCTTGTCTTCATGTCTGTTTGCCATATTTGTTTTTTAATATTGGAATAAAGTACACCTTTTACGTACACCTATTTGCATTGGATTTGTACCGCCCGGATCCTTCTATTCAATTGCATACGTTTACAGGTCGGGAGAACCCGTTAGGGCTGAGCACCCGTGGACAGAGGTGAGTCCACTTTGGAACTGATTGCTTCAAGAGACTTTCTTCGTATGAATATTCCACTTTCTGCCCGCGTAGTAGCACCATCGCCCGTTGTTTGACTTTCACTCTTCCGGTCTAATGCTTAACCCTTCCAGGCAGATAAGTGGTTTATATTACATGGTTGTCCTATATTCTTCCTTTGGGTCTTTCCTGCCTATATCTGAACACAAGGGACATATGAGCATGTCCTAGACCACCTGGGCATCAGGAGTTTCCATATTAACCCTTTGATCCTTATGTCAAATTGGTCTTCTAAGGGAATTTGCTTCATTCTGTCAATTTTTGTTCTGTGGCCCTTACACAGCAGCTTCTGGGCTCCTCTTCTTCTGAACAGGAGCCTGCATGAGTTGAAGTCCTCTTTTTCCTGCTATGGATAATATCCCTTCCTCTCTTATGGGAGTCCATGAGTTCTGCACCTCAGCCACCTCACACACCCCCACACTCTGGATGCGGGTGGTCCTTCCAATAAGGAGCAGGACACCAATGAGGATGATTTTTAATTCATCATTTACTCCTGGGGATGACCCTGTGTCAACTTCTGAGGCTCTTAGCATAGCTGTGTTTGGTGCCCTTAAGGGCCCTGCAATCTTTGGCTCTTTTTCCCATATGCATTATGTAGTGTCGCTTGAGGGATGTTGCTCTCCCCTCCTCTTCAGTCCTTGGATCAGTTGGTTCTTAGGGAGCGGAAATCGTCCACTGTGATAACTCTTATTACCAGATGATTTTCTCTCTTATATTCCTCCTCCTGATGCCCTGCTGCAGTGGACTACTGCCCCCCAACAGTGGCTTCTGTTTCAACCCTTTCTAAGCTTATATAACTGCCACGTGGGGATACCGTGGCACTTATGGGTCAGGCAAATCAGCGCCTGGCTTCCTCCTTAAGGTGCATTTTTGGCTGTGGGGGATACAACTTTTAGAGGCTGCCTATGTGGACTCACCAGGAGAGGGTGGTGTTCTGGATGTTTCTGAGTTACTTGAGGCTACTGCTTATTTTACTCAAGCAGATTATTATTCAGCTAGGCATACTGGGAAGGCCTTAGCACTCCCTGTTGCTGCTCCCCATTTCCAATGGCTCAACCTATTCAGTCCAGTCTTTTGAGAAATCCATGGTATCTCTCCCTTTCATGGGCAGGTAGTTGTGTGGCCCAGAATCAGAGAAGTTTACTAACCAGAATACTAGGGGTTTGGGTGTACTTTTACCTCATGTTACCCCAAGTGTTCCTTTTTCCAACTGGAGACTCAAGTGTTTTTGTTACCCCCACCAGTATATGTAGCTGCTCTGGGTATCTACTTCCTCAGCAGCCCAGACGCACCCTACCCCAAAACCCATACAAGTTTTGGTATGCAAAGCACCTATCCTAAGGCCCCCAGCTCTCTAGGCTACCTCCTGATGACTCTCAGAGGTATGGTCCGTCTCAGGTAATCAGAGCTCCTCTGTGTCCCTTTCACAGTACTTGAATTTTCTCCTTGGTGGACCAGTGGGTTTTGAGGGTGATCCTGGAAGGAAATCGTACAGATTTCAGATCCCTTCTTTCATGTAACTCCTTCTTGTCCAGAGTTACTCACAGTCTGGCGATGGACCATCTATTTTTAGGCACCGTTTCTTTCCTGGTGGACATGTAAATCTTGGTACCTGCTTCTCCTCCAGAGAGATTCATGGAATCTTATTCCAAAGTTTTCATTGTTCCCAAGAAATACAGCAGCTTTGCTATTCTGGACTTGCAGCATCTCAACTGTCCTGGCTCCAGCGGGAGTCATTGTGTTCTGTGATCACTTCCATGTGTCCAGCTGAGTTTTTAGGCTCCCCTCCATTTCTATTGGGCTGGTCTACAAAGGTATTGTTAGGATTCCTCATATCTGTCTTGTCTGTATGACCTTTTGTTAAAAGCTCCTTCAGAGGACGTTTGCTTCTTCTGATTCAGACGTGTGTCACTCTTGTGTAACACCGTTGGGTTCTCCTTATCTAGAAATCATCTCTAGTTCCGCTTCTGGTACTTCTTTCCTAGCATGAGATTCAATGCTTTTCAGGAATTGACCTTCCTGTCACAGGATAATATTCTTTCCGGCTCTATATTCTCAATTGCAACTGTGTGGGTGTACATGAAGTTGTTAGGGTTTATGGTCTCTGCCTTGGAGGCAGTCCCTTTTGCCCAATTTCATGATCAGAAACTGAAAACCCAGATTTTCAGGAATTGGTCTGGACAGTGTAATTTTCCCATACCCTGTCTCTCTCTCACCAGGCAAAGTCTGATTGTCAGTGGTGACTTCAGCATCCTCATTTGTCAAGTGGGATGGCCATTGGTCATTCTGAATTGGATAATGGTCACGAGAGTTGCCGATCTGGCTGGCTTGCTACTTTCAGATGGCTCAGGGCCTTTGGCCTGAGAGAAGGAGTCTTCTGTTCCTCAACATGATTTGTGTGATTCGCATTGCAGTCCCTCCAGGGTTTGCCTGTGAGGGTTAAGTCTGCCAATGCATCAACGGAGGTCTACTTCAACTGCCAAGGAGAAATCAGAAATACAGTTGCATGCTCAGGAAGTTGGTTATTTCATGTTTGGATGGAAGCTTTTATGTTCTCCACCATTCTCATTCCAGAGGTAGACAACATTGTGGTGGACATAGTCAGTTGTTGGGAACTCGACCAGATGATGTACAACACCATGGCCAGTCTGTGGAGTCTTCCAACTGTGGTTTGAGCTCTCGGGTGAATCGTGGGGTTTTATTCCTGAGCCTGGGTTCCTTCTCATTCTTTTTGTGGAAGATATGGTCATTCCATGGAAATTTCTTCTGTTTTTTTTGGAATTGGTCTGAACAGCAGTGTAATCTTTTATGTGCCCTGTTTCTCACCAGTCAGATTAATTTGGATGTTTATTGGTGACTTTAGCTGTCCCATCAATTGGGATGGCCATTGGTGATAGTCATGATGGACGCTAGCATGTCCACCAACGTGCAACATGTGATTAATCTCACATTCCAGTTCCTATAGGGTTTGCCAGTGAAGACAGAGTCTGACAATGCAACAGCGGTGGCCTACTTCAACCACCAGGAATCAGGAGTTCAGTCTCATGGTCAGGACACAGGAGGTTGATTAATTCTTGTTTGGGTGGACGCTCTCATACCCTCCACTATTCTTCTTCCAGGGCTAGACAATGCTGTGGTGGACTTAGCCAGGCACTGAAAACCTGACCAGATGCTGTTCAACCCCATGGTCATTCTGCATGGTCTTCCAACAGTAGTTTGAACTCTCAGGTGAATCTCAGGGTTTCCCTACTTTGCTCCAGATCTTGTGTCCCTTCTCATTCCTTTTTGTGGAAGTGATGGTCATTCCATGGAAGTTTCCTCTAGAATATGTGCTTCCTATGTTCCCTCTGATTTCCATGGTATTGACAAAAGTTAGTATTGAACGTGCTCATGTGATTCCCATTGTTTTTCTTTCACCTTCTACTCCTTCCAGCCCACATTAGTCAGGGTCCTCTGTGTCTCTTAGTGGTGGAGATGTTGGTTTTGACAGTTTGGCTCTTGTGGCAAGCATCCTGAGGTGAAAGGTTTCTCTAGTTCTGCCTTTCATTGTATGATAATGGTTGGCAAGGTGATATCCTCCACAGTGTACTGTAGAATATGTTCCTTGTTCTTCCAGTGGAGTGAAATCTAGGGGTCACAGTTGTGTCCTTTTGGTCTTCTATTATTCTTAGCCTTTCTACAGGATGATCTTCAGCAAGAGCTTAGTCTTAGCTCTACTAAAGTCCAGATTTCTACTCAATTTCAGAGACATATTGTCTTGTTACTAGATGTGCATGCTTTGTGCAGGGGATGAGTAATGCCTAACCAGCATACATGGATCTCACCTCTCCGTGGGACTGGACCTTGATTTTGGCAGTGTTTTTGAAGGCTTCTTTTGAGCTTCTATCTTTCCTTTTGACTGTTAAGACAGCTTTCCATTTTGCATTTGTGTGTGTTTGTTGTGTGGCCGAACTGCAGGTTATGTCTTGTAAACCTCACTTCCTGATTATTTCACTCTGATGGGGTGGTTTTGATAATTTCTGTAGGTGTGTTTAGGCTTTTTCTGAGTTTCTCGTTATGTAGAATTTTGTTTTCTCTTAATACGGATTCTTCTGAAAGACAGGAACAAGAGCTTTATTACTTGGATGTAGTTGTTGCTTGTGGTGCTATGTTCCTTGCACAATTCCTTTCCACAGCTCAGACTTGCTTTTGTCATTCCTGAGAGGCCTTGTGCACGCCTAGTTGCATCTCATATAACAGTGGTTTCTGGGTTAAGGCAACCATTTTCCAGGTCTACACCCTCAGAGTTAGGGTTACAGCTCATTCCAGCAGTGGGGTGGGTGCCCATGGTTCCACATTGGACAAATGAGAATAAATCATATGGAACACAGGAATTCCCCTGGAGAAAACAAGTTATTTGAGTTCCATGCAAGTTGGGGTCTTTTTAGTTCTCTGGTATAGTGACCCCCTTTCCTGCCTCACTTCTGTTTTTTCTTTGCTATTTCTTTTTTTTTTATCTTTTTATTTGCACTTTTCAAATTTACCACCATAAAACAAACAATAAACATATAAAATGAAAATACATGTGTACCATTCGTTTTGTATCCATACAATATAGAAACCATTATACACAATATGATTAAATAAAACAACAGCAGCTGAAAGTTCCACCTGTAGATCTTGCAAAACATAAAACATGTATCGGAACCATAGCATAAGAACTCTCAATTCGGTTTTTCAACATCCAAGTGTTTGACTGTCCTCCCTCTATCCCCAACCTAAACCCAAGAAGTAGAACCCCCCCCCCCCCATAATAGTCTCGGTCATGAATTCAGTATGAAATTAAAAGGACAATAAGCCCTTAATAAACATCCTCCCATTATATATGTACAGGCAATCTCCCTCTAAGCCTTTGTTCACAATATCAGGCTGTATACTGAAAGGCTTGTCTGAGTTTCCGCTTAGTCGCGTCCTCAAGTGAGTCAATACCCCAGCTACCCCAAGTTGTAAAGAATCATCTAGCATCTCGTTCTTTATGTACTGTAGTGTCTAGCCAGTCCATCCGAAAAAAGTGAGCCAACTTAGCGTGAAAAATAGACATGGAGGGGGCTCCAGGTGGATCCACTGCTTCAAAATGGATTTACGGGCAACAGCCAACAGGAGCCGCAATAATTTGATGTTCCCCACCTCTGTGCCAGAGTGGATCCCCAAGATGGTCAGCTCTGGTGTAAGTTGCAAACTCCGAATGCCCAAACCCACCAGAAAGTGTCAAACTTCTGTGCAAAAGAACTGTATGGATGGACAACTCCAGAAGGCATGATACAGATCCACCTCCAGAGCCCCACATTTGGGGTATATGTCAGATTGTAAAATACCCATTCAATATTGTCTTTGAGGGGATAAATAGGCCTGGTGCACAATCCTCAATTGCATCTCAACATACGTGCTAGCTAGCTTAGGGCCCCATATCAATACTTCCACTGAGGACATAGGTTTATTGCCGGTATTTTTTCACAGCACAGGCATTTAAATAGCATACTGTGCTTGAAAACATGCTGTGGGCAAAAAAACAGCCATCTCCAACATTTGGATCAAGACCTATGTTTAACTGTGTCACATAATCCATCAGCTGTTTTGGAAGTCTGGTAGAAAAATCAACAACGAGGCCCAGTCTCTTAACACTTACACTCGCCCAGGTAGTGAAAGATCTTAGGGTTCCCCGCTCCTGAAAAGTCAGGTTGCCACAAAGGGGTTGGAAAAGATAAAACTGCCACTGCATACCCATACGGAGTCTCACCCATTTCCAAGCCTTGATGGTAGAAAATAATAATGGGTTCTGAACAATGTCAGGACTGTGATCTTGTAATGGAAGATGTAGCAAGGGAAGCCTCTCCCCCAAATTGCCCGTCCAACTAGGAGTCAGCATGTATACTGATGTTGTGAATCCAGTCAATGGAGTATCTGTACAAAGCTGCTAGACTGTAATCTATAATATTCGGAAGATTAAGTCCCAAATTTTGTCTGGATTGTTGAAGTATGGATAACGACAGTTGGGAACATTTGATACCCCATATGAAACGTCTGATGGAGGTAAGTAGGTTGGATTGATCGGATGGGGTAATAACAAAGGGCAAAATCTGGATCAAATAGAGCAATCTAAGGAAGGTAATCATTTTGATAAGTGCAACCCTACCAGAAAAGGTTATTTGTGAACCCTTCCAGCCCTGTAGTTCTTATATCAATGTGCGGATGAGCGGTGCGTAATTTTAATTATAAAGTCTGGATGGGGTCTTGGGGATGAGCGTGCCTAAGTATGGGATGTGATTCTTTACCCACTGCAAACCCCTATTCGGGACAAGTGGTTGTTGTCTGGAATGATGTAGGCATAAGGCTTTAGATTTATGGGTATTGATGTGAAAATCCACAACTGGGTCGTAATCATTTAGAAGCTGGAAGAACTGGACAAGTGACAGCTTGGGATAAGAAAGATAAAGCAGCACGTAATCTGCAAAAGCTGTAAGTTTTATTGTAGTGTTAACTATAGAAATGCCTGTAATATCTGGAGAATTCAAGATAACTCTAAGCAACG
The DNA here is from genome assembly GCA_037306005.1 of Rhinophrynus dorsalis. Classification (NCBI taxonomy): domain Eukaryota; kingdom Metazoa; phylum Chordata; class Amphibia; order Anura; family Rhinophrynidae; genus Rhinophrynus; species Rhinophrynus dorsalis. The sequence continues at coordinate 189,252,338 of CM074727.1, read as the reverse complement.
GGTCAAGGGACAGATTAAAAAGTAGCAGGAAGAGTGGACATCCCTGATGTACCCCCTCTCCATGATGACTGAGGCCGAGTCTAACCTGTTGGATGTTATTACATTGAAGGGACAAGAGTACAATAGGCATACTAATGTAAGAAATGTCTGACCAAAATGCTGAAATTCGATCACCCTAAACAAATGAGCCCATGCCACATGGTCAAATGCCTTTTCAACATCAAGACATAAAAGGGAATTGTAAGAGGCACTACAATTGTTCTGGGAAACCAAAGTGGCCACTATGGCAGTTCTGATCCCCCTCACAGAGTGCCTTCCTCTCAGAAAACCCAACTGCTGTTCACACAGAATGGAAAGAAGAAATTATGCAAATATTTTAGCCAAGATTTTAATATCTTGATTCAAAAGCATGATAGGTAAGTAAGAACTGATAGAAATGGGATCTTTATTCGGTTTAAATATCAGAATGGTTCGGCCATGAATCAGATTACTAATATCGGGAGATTCTGAAAGAGTGTGTTATATAGATCCGAAAGGGGTTTAACCACCTGCATTTTTAGAATTTTATAAAAGTCCTCAAAGAAACCATCTGGACCAGGACACTTATGAGAGTTTAAAGTGGCTATAACATTCTGGACTTCCTGTTCTGTAATAATCTCATCAAAAACTTCCCGTTGAGCTGGAGTTAACTTAGTGAGATTTGCTCAAAGTAACAGGTCCATCCCCAGGTCAAAATTATCCGGAGAGGATCTATACAGTGTCGCAAAATAATTTCAAACCACTTTATTGATGGCTAGTGGGGATGTAACCACCGCCCCAGTGGAGGACTTAAGATGAGAGATATTACAATGGGGCTTACGTCACTTCGCCATCAGGGATAAAAGCTTACCAGATTTATTTCCCCATTTGAAAAAACGACTACGGGTATATTCTGAGTCTGGGCCCTGGTCAGCAGAAAAGTATCTAAAAGTGTCTTAGCATCATTAAATTTGGACTTGTTCAAGGAAGAGAGGTCCAGTGCCTGGTCCAGGTGTGTCTCATCCAAGTCTGCCTTCAATCTATTAAATTTCCCAGCCCACTCCTTCTGCTGTTGAGCAACATACAAGATTATGTGTCCCCTAAGAACCACTTTTGCAGCTTCACAGAACAAAAGAGGATCCTCCACATGGGCAATGTTATCATCTAGGTAGTTTCCCCAAGTGACTTCCAGAAACGAGTGAAAGTCATCGCTATGTGTCAAATAATGGGGAAAGTTTTAGTGGTATTAGATTAATTTGTATATCAACCAAGAGCATGATCATAAATAATAATGTTGTGGATGTTTGTGTGTTGTATACGGTTCAGAAGTGTGGGGGAGGTCAGAAAAGACCTATCCTAGAAGAAATGGCATGTGCCCTGGAAACATGTGTGAAGTCCTTAGTAGTTGGGTGAATGACACGCCATGGATCTATTAAGTGTAAGGTGTGCAGCGCAAAAGAGATTGACACCTTCTTGTGTAGGTGGCGGTGAAGTCAGGGGAGGTCCCAGTCTGTCCAGAAAGTGGTCGATAACGGTATTAAGGTCACCACCAAAAATGATTTGAGAGTTATAGTAAACAGAGAGCAATTCAAACAATTTACAAAAAATAATAGTATTTGGAATATTAAGTGCATATACACTGACCAGCAAAAAGCGATTTTGACCCACAGAAACATCTAAAATAATATATCTTCCATCCACATCCACCTGGGTGGAGTGAATAATATAGACAAGAGAATTATTAAACAAAATCGCCACTCCAAGCGCCCTTTAAAGCAGTCGGTTCAGAAGATTTCCAGTATGTCTCCTGGAGGAATACAATATGTAGTTATAATGACTTAAGATGATTAGTAAAAAGCTTTCTCTTAATCGGAGTGTTTAGGCCATCTACATTCCAGGAATATATGAGGAGGGAGTCCTGGACAGTGACTGTTGCGTTAGCCTGTGTATCTGCCCAGGGAGGACTATCCAATCCCTACATGTAGATAGGAGGCCAATGCAAGACTGCAGTTGGGTCAACCCCATGTCCCAGCGCCTGGGGTCGTGCCCTAAGAAAGGGAGAATGGACATGGATGTTAGCTCAAAAGAGTAGGTATGAATCATGACGAGAACTACAGTAAAACAAACTGAAACATTATGGACTCCAATAGAGTCCCAAAAAAACAAAAAGCAAATACAGTTAGAGAAACGTTTTTCCCAAATTCAGCAAACTTGTATGGCCCCTATGTACTACACTAGATTCCAGGCTCCCAGCTGGGTACGAACCTCCTCAGGAGAGTTCATTAGATGAGTTTGACCATCGTGAGTTACCCTGAGTTTAGCAGGAAAAAGCAATGTGAATTTGATTTGCTTCTCTACAAAGGGGTGAGAATGCTTGTCATTTCACTGCCACCTGGGCAGAATAATCTTGAAATATCAACACTTTGGTGGAGTGAAACAGTAATTCTGGCAGTTAACGATATTACGAATCTTTTCCTTATCAAGAAAGTTCAAGAGATGGATGATCACTGACTATGGTCTATTATGCTGGTCCCTACGTTCCAGAGCCACTCTATGAGCCCTTTCATTGACCAAAGGTCGATCCACAGTATGCAGGAGATGTAAAGATTCAACAAGCCAAACTAACCATCTCCAGGATGTTTAGGAAACAGAGATTGTTACAGTGACTCCTATTTCCCAGGTCATCAATCTTATCCATCAAAGACTGGATAGTGCTAGCCTGGGCATCAGAGACCACCTGCAGCTGATGTTAAGCATCTTCATTGTTACTTTGCCTCTGTTCCAGTTCTGTGATCTTAGAGGTATTAACAGACAGCTGGGTGAGAGTGGCAGCCATTTTGATATTAAGTTTGATATTAGGAGTCAAACAATGGCCATAGAGCTTTTGCTACCTTGGAGGCAGGCTCAGCCCCCGGAGTTACCGGAGTGGATGAGGGAGAAGAGGGAGCCGATCCCACTGGGGACAGTGTGAGCCATGATTCGGCTCTAGATTTATGAGCAGGCAATGATTTCAGTGTTTTTAGAGGATGTCCTTTGGTGGACATGTCTAAGAATTTGTCCATGATAGTAAGAATAGGAGACATGCAGGTGTAGCGGGATATATGGGGATTTAGCCAACCCAACACATTAGAGGGAACAACAGGATGCAGTGGTTCGCCATATAATCAAATGGAGGGTCTTTTAGTAGGATCAAATATGAAAAATACAGAGAGTGTAGAAATTGAAGAAAGCCCCTTTTGTAAGCGAAGAAACCAATGTTTTCCCCCACTGCAACCTCAAATCCCCCCGAGGAAAGAATCTTCCTTCAGAGCACCCCCACTGCACAGGAAGGTCAATCCCTCGAGTAGGTCCCCAGTAGGATGATACACCAGGAATCCAGGGCCAAAGATTTATAAGTGTTCCTCAACCTTACAAAATCATGCCAAGGCATAGCTGGGGGGGGGCATTGGCATAAGACTGGATATCCACCTCTAGAACTGTACAGTGGTTCCCACCTGTATTCATGAGGCAATATAGAAGTAGATAGGTATACAGAAGCACGGTCCACCCCAGGCAGTTAGAGCCCAGTTATGTAGTCCGGGCAGCATCAGCTCAGAAGTCCCCTCAGGCAGGTTTGAACCTAAAATACCACAAAAGAGTCCACCACTCACAGAAGGATGTACAGAAGAGGACCCAACACACTGTTCATCTGACCCATAACACCCAGGGGTAAGTGTCACAACAACCCCAAACTATACAGCTGGTATGTGGTGTTCACCATCAGGAGGGTTCCCACAGCTGTTCCCCCATATGCCGGTGTAGGGTGGATAGTCCTCCACTTGGCCTCAGTCTATTCTGCAGCCACCCCAAATGGCTCCCGATGGCGAGATGTAAAAGGCCATTCAGATGGTCCTCTGGCCCTGCACAAAGGGTTTGCCAGACCCTCGCTCCAGATGGACTTGATAAGAGCACTGCAGCTGGAAAATGATTTGATACAGGTTCGGTCAGCTGAGTCTGGAATGTGGCTTCTATCAGGGCCTCTGTAGTTGACTCCAGCGGTGCTGTTTGCTAGGCCGCAAGAACAGATGACTCGTTAGAGCCCAACTCCAGGCTATGTGCGCTGGAGAGCTGTTGCCTGTAGGAGGCAACTTGTCCAGCTGGCTATCCCCAGGCTCTCAGACATGTGTCAGATGTTTTAAAGCCCAGTATGGGCTGGTATACAGGCAAAACAGCCAGAGCCATGGGGTGCTCATCTAAAAAGTGGACATCATCTGTAGCCCTGCCCCCGCTATTTTTTAAAAAGTATTTGGATTGTTGGGGGTGAAGTGGAGTAGGGAGAGAGTCTCTTCCTCCAGAGAACCTTGTAAGGCAAGTACCCTGCCCTCCTGTAGGTAAATAATTTACCCCATGGTTCCTGTGTTCCAAAAAAAGATTTATCAGTAAGTACACAAAAATCCCCATTTATTCAGACAGTGTATCAGAATGTACAGAAACTGGACCGGCAACCAGAATGAAGTGCTTTATGTGGATAAGCCTCTTATATAACTGTAGACTATAGGGAACACCTCTTACAACTCCTTTATTAAAAATATCAAAAGCCCCTCCCACCCAGCAAGGCTACTGGTCAATCTGATCATGACATTAATAGTCGCCTCCCCTCAAATAAAAAGTCATCTGAGAATGGGAAACGGACTTCAATACCCTTATTTTACTGTGTGAATGCAAATTAAAGGAATTGTGCATTTACATGATAAACAACTAAGGAAGAGAAAAAGTCTGTCTGCCAGTCCTCTCTTTTCTTATAAACTATGTGAATAAAGCAATGTTTTAGTTTCAAGGACTGGTAACCTTTTCCTGAAAGTGCAGATTCAGTGTTTTCATTCTGCCATTTCAGTATCTACACTGAGCCTTTTTCCTGTGATCTCAAAATCAATCCTACACTGAGCCTTCATCTCACTATCTCAACATCTACACTGAGCCTTCATCTCACTATCTCAACATCTACACTGAGCCTTCATCTTACCATCTCAACATCTACACTGAGCCTTCATCTTACCATCCCAACATCTACACTGAGCCTTCATCTCACTATCTCAACATCTACACTGAGCCTTCATCTTACCATCCCAACATCTACACTGAGCCTTCATCTTACCATCCCAACATCTACACTGAGCCTTCATCTTACCATCCCAACATCTACACTGAGCCTTCATCCTGCTATCTCAACATCTACACTGAGCCTTCATCCTGCTATCTCAACATCTACACTGAGCCTTCATCTCACTATCTCAACATCTACACTGAGCCTTCATCTTACCATCCCAACATCTACACTGAGCCTTCATCTTACCATCCCAACATCTACACTGAGCCTTCATCTCACTATCTAAACATCTACACTGAGCCTTCATCCTGCTATCTCAACATCTACACTGAGCCTTCATCTTACCATCCCAACATCTACACCGAGCCTTCATCTTACCATCCCAACATCTACACTGAGCCTTCATCTCACTATCCCAACATCTGCACTGAGCCTTCATCTTACCATCCCAACATCTACACTGAGCCTTCATCCTGCTATCTCAACATCTACACTGAGCCTTCATCCTGCTATCTCAACATCTACACTGAGCCTTCATCCTGCTATCTCAACATCTACACTGAGCCTTCATCTTACCATCCCAACATCTACACTGAGCCTTCATCTCACCATCCCAACATTTACACTGAGCCTTCATCTATTCATCCCAACATCTACACTGAGCCTTCATCCTGCTATCTCTACATCTACACTGAGCCTTCATCTCACTATCCCAACATCAACCCTGTGCCTTCCTCTTACCATCCCAACATCTACACTGAGCCTTCATCTTACCATCTCAACATCTACACTGAGCCTTCATCCTGCTATCTCAACATCTAAACTGAGTCTAATTCCTGTCATCCCAACATCTACACTGAGCCTTCATCTTACCATCCCAACATCTACACTGAGCCTTCATCCTGCTATCGCAACATCTACACTGAGCCTTCATCTTACCATCCCAACAGCTGCACTGAGCCTTCATCCTGCTATCGCAACATCTGCACTGAGCCTTCATCTTACCATCCCAACATCTACACTGAGCCTTCATCTTACCATCCCAACATCTACACTGAGCCTTCATCTCACTATCTAAACATCTACACTGAGCCTTCATCCTGCTATCTCTACATCTACACTGAGCCTTCATCTTACCATCCCAACATCAACCCTGTGCCTTCCTCTTACCATCCCAACATCTACACTGAGCCTTCATCCTGCTATCTCAACATCTAAACTGAGTCTTCTTCCTGTCATCCCAACATCTACACTGAGCCTTCATCTTACCATCCCAACATCAATCCTGTGCCTTCATCTTACCATCCCAACATCAATCCTGAGCCTTCATCGTGCCATCCCAAAATCAATCCTGAGCCTTCATTTTACCATCCGACATCTACACTGAGCCTTCATTCTGCTATCTCAACATCTAAACTGAGTCTTCTTCCTGTCATCCCAACATCTACACTGAGCCTTCATCTTACCATCCCAACATCAATCCTGTGCCTTCATCTTACCATCCCAACATCAATCCTGAGCCTTCATCGTGCCATCCCAACATCAATCCTGAGCCTTCATTTTACCATCCCGACATCTACACTGAGCCTTCATTCTGCTATCTCAACATCTAAACTGAGTCTAATTCCTGTCATCCCAACATCAACACTGAGCCTTCATCTTACCATCCCAACATCTACACTGAGCCTTCATCTTACTATCTCAACATCTACACTGAGCCTTCATCTTACCATCCCAACATTAATCCTGTGCTTTCATCTTACCATCCCAACATCAAGCTTGTGCCTTCTTCCTACCACCCCAACATCAAGCTTGTGCCTTCTTCCTACCATCCCAACATCAAGCTTGTGCCTTCTTCCTACCATCCCAACATCAAGCTTGTGCCTTCTTCCTACCATCCCAACATCAAGCTTGCGCCTTCTTCCTACCACCCCAACATCAAGCTTGTGGCTTCTTCCTGCCACCCCAACATCAACCACATGCCTTCATCTTATTACCTCAGCATCAACCATGTGCCTTCTTACCATCCCAACAACAACCCTGTGCCTTCTTCCTGCCATCTCAACATCAACCCTGTGCCTTCTTCCTGCCATCTCAACATCAACCCTGTGCATTTGTCCTGCCATCTCAACATCTACCCTGAGCCTTCTTTCCACCATCCCAACCCTCAGACTTCATCTTTTAATCCCAACATTCACACTGAGCCTTTGTCCTGCTATCCCGACATCAATCCTGTGCATTTTTACTGCCAACCCAACATCACCCCTGAACCTTCATCCTGTCATCCCAACATAAACTGTGAGTCTCCTTCCTTCCAACCCAACATCAACCCTGAGTCTTCTTCCTGCCATCCCAACAACAAATACATAAATTAATAGAAGAGGTACAGTAAGAAATGTATTGCAGATCTATTAATACAACTAATTACAAAAGAAAAAAGGAGGATAGAACTGGCTGCTCGATACTCTATATTCAATCCATTCCATACTGTATGCTATAGTGATAGTGTAGCTAGGGAAAATGTCAACAAAAAACATCATCAACTAAACTACACATATACATTTTATTGAAACATATATACAAAAATGTTTTTGATTAAAAACATCAGTTATCTATAGTTGATATGATAATGAATATGGAAGAGACTGTCACTTTAAGGCAGGTGATTGACTAACATACGTTACACATTGAAATCACGGTTTCCAAATAAGATATTGTTACTAAATATAACGGAGAAACATACACTGAGTTCCTATATACTCGTTATACTATATACTTAACATTAGGTTACTTAACCCATTGAAGAAAATATAGTTGCTGTATTATAATAATAATAATAATCCAAATATTTTGGTCCTATAGGACATATTTTGAATAGCTCTCTTTGTACACACTAATATTATCCTTTAAACCCATTGAGCTCACTGGGGTAGGAAAAAATAACTGAGGATTTCTTTATTTAGTAGATTGACCCATTAGTCACTCAGTTACTGTTTTAACCACTATCATATCAAATATAGATAGATGATGTTTTTAGTTAAAACATTTTTTGTATATGTTTCAATAAAATGTATGTGTGTAGTTTAGTTGATGCTCTTTTTTGTTGACAGATATTTCCTACCTACACTACCCGAACCTCTGGGCATTTGCCTACTATCCCAACATCAGCCTTGATCCTTTTTCCTGCCATCTCAACATGAACCTTGAACCTTTGACTGATATCCCAACATCAACACTGAACCTTCTTACTGCCAACCCAACATCCACCTGGAGACCTTGTCCTGCCACCCCAACATCAACACTAATCTGTCTCTCTGCTTTCCCAACATTAACCCTGAACCTTCAATCTGCCATCACAGCATCAACCCTATACCTTATATCTGCCATTCCAACATCAACCATGACGTTTGTCCTACCATCCCAACAACACCCATGAGCCTTTGTCCAGCCATTCCAACATGAACCCTGAGCCTTTTTCCTGCCATCCCAACATCAACCCTGTGCCTTTTTCCTGCCATCCCAACATCAACCCGAGCCTTTGTCCTGTAATCCCAATGTCAGCCTGGAACATTTGCCCTGCCATCCAAACATTAACCCTAAACCTTCATTCTGTCTTTACAACATCAACCTTAAACATTTGTCCAGCCAGCCCAACATCAAATGTGAGCTTTTTTCCTCTATATGATCCCTATACATACATACCTCTATATGTTCAGTATACAAACTTACCTCTATATGGTCCCTATTTATAACTACCTCTATATGGTCCCTACACACATCCATCTCTATATTGCCGCTGTACTTACGTACCTCTATATGGTCCCCCTACATACCTGCTTCTTTATGGTTACTATACATAAAATATTATTTAGATTGTAAGAACTTTGACATACTGTCTTCCCATTGCTTGTTTATTGTCTGATGAATTTACTCACCAGCTTTATAGTAATGTTTGTTCAACCTCCGAGTGTTCCTGTTCCCTTAATTTGTTATCATCAGTATGATATATATGGAGAGCTGTGTACAAGCTTGTCTCTATTTTCTTGTGTGTGTGTGCGCGTGTGTGTATATATATATACATCTCAAAGTGTACTCAGCCTAGGTTACTCCAAGCGTCATGTGAGACAGCATTCATTGAAATTAATTTAAAAAACATGTATCCATCAAGCCAACAGCTTTCAGTCCACACAGGTCCTGCCTCAGGGCAAATGGTTTGAAAAGAAGAAATCACAACATATATATACACAAAAAAGACCAAACCTCTTACCCCATGAGCCTCGTGGCTCAAATTGCTCCAAAATGCACCAGTCGCAATCCACATCCAACAGGCCGATGACGTAAGCAAGTGGTACAATGTTACTAAGCAACCAAAGTAAACCAATACCTCCAGTTGTCTCCCTTGCCGGCTGACAACAAGGGAGACTAAAATCACCCAGATCCCTGTTGGAGAATGGGCAGCACTCACAAAGTAGGCTGCAATTATGACCCAGTGTAGTCTGCGGAGTGCCAAAGAAAACAAAGAGTCCCTAAAGGAAACGGCGGTCAATTAATGGAGCGCCGGCACATCCAGCAGCTTTCAATCAAACTAAAGAATAAAAATAAAAAATAAGCCATCCCTAAATACAGTGAGTGCCAGCTGTTAGATGGGCACCTACACACATCATAACGCGGGTATCACGGTGCCCGTGATTTGCTGCAGTTCCTTGTCTGTCACCACTAGGGGGCTGCTATTGGCTGTCTGCAGATAGCCCGCCTCTTATTGCCTATTTAAACCTGGATTGGGCACCCTTTGAGTGCCCTTTCGTGTTGTTTCTGACCTTCTTGCTATCACTATGCTAGTGATAGCTGGGCCTCTGTTCCAGTGTTCCTGAGTTCCTGATCTCCTGTGTTCCTGAGTTCCTGATCTCTACTGTTCCAGTGTTTCCTGGATGCTGAGTTACTCCAGTCCTGGTTCCGGCCTAGTCTCTGGTGTTGCAGTTACTGCTGAACTTCTTCTCTGCTGTTTCCTGACCTGACTGATGGTTGCTGGTTCCTGTCATCTCATCACCTGTCTTCAGTATCCTGGCGACCTTCTGCCTGGTCGCGTTGGTGACATTGCTACAATTCCGTGTTGGTCCCAGCGTGCGGACGCTGGTTTGCTCCTAAGCCTTGCGGCTATGCAAGCTCGCTTGTTACACCAGTGTGCGGTCACTGGTTTGCTCCAAAGCCTATCAGCTATACAAATCTGTGTTGGTCCCAGCGTGCGGACGATGGTTTGCTCCTAAGCCTTGCGGCTATACAAACTCACTTGTTACACCAGTGTGCGGTCACTGGTTTGCTCCAAAGCCTATCAGCTATACAAATCTGTGTTGGTCCCAGCGTGCGGACGCTGGTTTGCTCCTAAGCCTTGCGGCTATATAACTCACTTGTTACACCAGTGTGCGGTCACTGGTTTGCTCCAAAGCCTATCAGCTATACAAATCTGTGTTGGTCCCAGCGTGCGGACGCTGGTTTGCTCCTAAGTCTTGCGGCTATACAAACTCACTTGTTACACCAGTGTGCGGTCACTGGTTTGCTCCAAAGCCTATCAGCTATACAAATCTGTGTTGGTCCCAGCGTGCGGACGCTGGTTTGCTCCTAAGCCTTGCGGCTATACAAGCTCGCTTGTTACACCAGTGTGTGGTCACTGGTTTGCTCCAAAGCCTATCAGCTATACAAATCTGTGTTGGTCCCAGCGTGCGGACGCTGGTTTGCTCCTAAGCCTTGCGGCTATACAAACTCGCTTGTTACACCAGTGTGCGGTCACTGGTTTGCTCCAAAGCCTATCTTCTATACAAATCTGTGTTTGTCCCAGCGTGCGGACGCTGGTTTGCTCCTAGCCTTGCGGCTATACAAGCTCGCTTGTTACACCAGTGTGCGGTCACTGGTTTGCTCCAAAGCCTATCGGCTATACAATTCTGTGTTGGTCCCAGCGTGCGGACGCTGGTTTGCTCCTAAGCCTTGCGGCTATACTACTCACTTGTTACTCCAGTGTGCGGTCACTGGTTTGCTCGCAAAGCCTAACAGCTATACTATTCAGTGTTGTTCCCAGCGTGCGGACGCTGGTTTGCTCCAAAGCCTTGCTGCTTAACGATTCTGCTAATTTGCCAGTTTCATCTGACTGCTGCTACTATCTCTGGGCTGCCCTGCCCGGTATTGGTAAGGCCGGTAGAACCTTTTGCCACATTCCATCTGAGGTTGCCTTACCCGGTATTGGCAGGGCCGGTAGAGCCTACATTGTGTATCTATTGAGGCTGCCTTGCCCGGTAATTTGGTAAGGCCGGTAGAACCGTTATGCTATTCCATCTGCAGGTTGCCTTACCCGGTATTGGCAAGGCCGGTAGAGCCTAAAGACTGTCCTGTCCGGTATATTGACAGGACCGGTAGAGTCTGCCTTCTGTCTGTGCTATATTCTGTATATATATATATATGTATGTTATTGCCATCCTAAGTTATCAATTTATTATTTCAATAAAATTGATTTTTTACCTAAAACGTGTGTCTGAGAGTCATAATAAACCGTGACAGTACGAAAGGGCCATGACCTCAGACAGCAAGGGTGAAGGTAACGCACAGAATATCCATTGGAGGATGGATGTGCTCGAGCAACGTTTGGATCAGTTGGCAGTTGCAATTCAAACGATCCTTGAACGCACGGTACCCGCTGACAAATCGAGCTCTAGTCCGGTGGTCTCGCCAAGTCAGACACCGGAAAGTGATACCAGGCCCCTAGAGGGTACTGTTAAAGGGTTAACGGCTTCTGCACCCTTGCCGCTAAGATATGATGGTGACCCTAGTCTCTGCAGAGGGTTCATCAACCAACTCGAAATCTTTATGGAATTGACGGCACACGCATTTCCCAATGATCGTAGTAAAGTGGGGTTCACGATATCACTGCTCACTGGCAGAGCATTGGCTTGGGCTAACCCCTTGTGGGAGAATGCTAAACCTTGTACTAAGAACTTTAGTGAATTTGTGCGTTCCTTTCGAAGAGTGTTTGAGCCTCCTGGTAGAACCACCTCTGCTGCCAAACGCCTTATGGAGATACAACAGGGCAGGTGTACAGTGGGCGACTATGCCATCGAATTCCGCACATTGGCAGCAGAGGTAGGTTGGAATAATGAGGCATTATTGGCAGCCTTTTCTCAAGGCCTGAATGACCACATTAAAGACGAAATCGCTGCTAAAGATCTACCTATTGATCTAGATGATTACATTGAGTATGTTATGATAATTGACTCCAGAATACGTGAGAGATCAATTGCCAGAGATCGTAAGTTACGGTCAAAAAATAATGAGCCTAGTAGCATGTTTTGCCCACCCATCCCTCCCTTGGCATTGAAGTCTAGTGAACCAGTACGGGAAAACAAGTGAACCTATGCAAATAGGCTTCACTAGACTAAACAAGGCAGAGAGACTATATCGCAAAAAACAAGGGTTATGTTTATACTGCGGTAAAAAAGGGCACTTGCTAAATTCCTGTCCGGTACGTCCGGGAAACGCACACACCTAGGGTACCTTGGGGGACAGGCCCTAGGTGGTGTACAATCGTCCCCAGTGTCGGGCATAATGAAACCCACCATACAGGTGGTATTGTCTTGGGCACAACGCTCTGTGGAGGTTTTGGCCTTGGTTGACTCTGGTGCAGCAGGGTATTTTATGGATAATACCTTTGCTGAATTGCACGGAGTTCCACGCATTGAAAGAGAAAACCCCTTGACTATTGAAGCGATTGATGGTAGACCCTTAGAACCGCCTCAGGTTATATTTGAAACTATGCCATTGTCTATGACTATTGGGGCACTTCACAGAGAAGAGCAGCAGTTTCAACTGATTAATTCTCCGCACCATGCGGTAATATTGGGATTTCCGTGGTTACAGTTACATAACCCACAATTCGATTGGAAAAAGTGTGAAATTGCTGCTTGGTCCCAGTTTTGTATGGACAAGTGCGTCATCCAGCCTATTAAGGTCATGTGCACCTCCTCTGCTATACCGGATGTGTACCAACAGTTTGGCGATGTTTTTTAGCAAAGGAGAGGCTAGTATGCTACCCCAGCATAGACCTTATGATTGTTGCATTGAATTGCAGCCTGGTGCAGTACCTCCAAAAGGACGCACTTATCCATTATCTTGTGATGAAAATAAGGCTATGGAGGATTACATTTCTGATGCCCTTGCTAGAGGGATCATACGAAAATCTACCTCTCCAGCTGGGGCTGGGTTCTTTTTCGTAAAAAAGAAAAATGTCGAATTAAGACCATGCATTGACTACCGGGGCTTGAATAAACTAATGGCAAAAAACGCATACCCAATACCACTCATCACCAAGCTTTTTGACAGGCTTAAGGGCGCTTCGATATTTACCAAATTGGACCTACGGGCCGCTTACAATCTGGTTCGCATTCGAGCAGGTGATGAGTGGAAAACTGCCTTTAATACTCGAGCTGGGCACTACGAGTATCTAGTAATGCCTTTTGGGCTGTGTAATGCACCCGCAGTTTTCCAGGAACTGATAAACGATGTTCTGAGAGATATGTTACAGACATGTGTTGTGGTGTACCTCGACGATATACTGATTTACTCCCAAAACATGGCACAGCACATCAAAGATGTATCCGCAGTATTGCTACGACTCCGTGAGAACAAATTATTTTGTAAAATGGAAAAATGTGAGTTTCATAGAACCAGTGTGCCATTCTTGGGGTTCATAATTGGCAATGATGGCATTGCCATGGACAAAGAAAAGTTGTCAGCTGTCCTACAATGGCCAAAACCCAAGGGTCTTAAAGCCATACAGCGTTTCCTGGGTTTCGCTAATTATTATAGGAGGTTTATTAAGAACTTTTCTTCCATTGTCAAACCTCTGTCCGATCTTACGCACAAGGGTGCTAATCCTTCTTGTTGGCCGGTATCTGCTGAGAAAGCCTTTGAGAATTTGAAGCTGGCATTTGCTGCGGCTCCTGTGTTATCCCACCCCAATCCTTTACTTCCATTTACGTTAGAGGTTGATGCCTCAGATATTGGGGTCGGGGCAGTACTTTCGCAGCGACACGAGAAAGGTGGAAATCTCAGACCTTGTGGGTTTTTCTCTAAAAAGTTGACTGTCACTCAAAGCCACTATGAGATAGGTGACAGAGAATTATTGGCCATTATCCTCGCTCTTAAGGAATGGCGTCATTTGTTTGAAGGTACTAAGAATCCTGTCTTAATCCTAACAGATCATAAGAATCTGACCTATCTCTCGGAGGCCAAGAGATTGTCCTCTCGTCAGGCCAGGTGGGCACTGTTCCTGTCTCGATTTAATTTCATTGTATCATATTTACCAGGGTCAAAAAAATATCAGGGCTGATGCACTGTCAAGACAATTTGAGGCCGACAGTGACAGAGTGGAAGCACCAGCACCTATCATCCAACCTGATACAATACTGGCTACTATACGCACGAGTATCACTTCTCCTCTAGGGGAGGAGATCCTGGCCTCTCAGGGGTCCGCTCCCCATGAAACCCCAGTGGGCAAATGTTTTGTCGCTGAATCATTTCGTACTAGGCTGCTCGAAACCTACCATTCCTCTAAGGCTGCGGGACATATTGGTAGAGACCAATTGTTATGGTCCCTTTCTCAGTTATTTTGGTGGCCTTCCATGAGAAACGATTGTGCCGAATTTACGAATGCCTGTGCCACCTGCGCCCGCGCTAAGACCCCGAGACATCTCCCAGTGGGCTTGCTTCAGCCGGTGCCTAATGGCGAACGCCCCTGGTCTCATGTTTCCATTGATTTTATGGAGAATTGCCTATGTCTAAGGGGTATTCCTTTATATTCATGGTGGTGGACAGGTTTTCTAAAATGGCTCATTTCGTGCCCCTCCGTGGCCTTCCTTCGGCTAAGGAATTGGCAATGGTGTTCGCCAGAGAAGTATTCCGGTTGCATGGAGTGCCTAGGGTACTGGTGTCTGACAGGGGGAGCCAGTTTGTGTCGAGATTTTGGAGGGCATTTTGCCAACAGATGGGCATACAGCTGTCCTTCTCCTCTGCCTACCATCCCCAGACCAATGGAGCCGCTGAACGAGCTAATCAGGGCTTGGAACAATTTCTCCGTTGTTTCGTTACTGACCATCATGATAATTGGTCCGACTTGTTGCCTTGGGCAGAGTTCGCCAGGAACTGTGCGGTCAATTCTTCATCTGGGAGCTCTCCGTTTCTGATTAATTATGGGTTTCAGCCCTGTTTGCTTCCAGATTCATTTCAGACGCAACAGATTCCAGCTCTGGATGAGCATATCGAGCAACTCCGTTCCACATGGGCACAAGTTCAGAGGGCACTTGGTCAGTCATTTCAGCGTCATCAGCGCCATGCTAATCGCAGAAGGCTTCCAGCAGTTTCCTTTCAGGTTGGGGATAGAGTATGGCTTTCCTCCAGAAATCTCAAGCTGCAGGTTCCGTCTAATAAGTTGGCTCCCCGGTTTATTGGTCCGTACAGAGTTATTCGTAAAATTAACCCTGTCTCCTATGCACTAGACCTACCTGCATCCATGCGTATCCATAATGTGTTCCATGTGTCCCTTCTTAAGCCTCTGGTTTGCAATCGCTATACTACCACACCTGTGGTGCCAGGACCTGATGAGGTCGAGGGCCAGGAGGAGTACGAGGTTCAGAGCATTATTGATTCCCGTAGGCTTAGAGGAAAGGTACAGTACCTGGTACATTGGAAAGGGTACGGTCCGGAGGATCGATCATGGGTGGATAGTATGGACCTTCATGCACCTAGGCTAACTAGGGTCTTTCATGCCAATTACCCACAGAAACCTAAACCCTATTCTAGGAGAGGGGGTCTTTGAAAGGGGGGTACTATCACGGTGCCCGTGATTTGCTGCAGTTCCTTGTCTGTCACCACTAGGGGGCTGCTATTGGCTGTCTGCAGATAGCCCGCCTCTTATTGCCTATTTAAACCTGGATTGGGCACCCTTTGAGTGCCCTTTCGTGTTGTTTCTGACCTTCTTGCTATCACTATGCTAGTGATAGCTGGGCCTCTGTTCCAGTGTTCCTGATCTCCTGTGTTCCTGATCTCTACTGTTCCAGTGTTTCCTGGATGCTGAGTTACTCCAGTCCTGGTTCCGGCCTAGTCTCTGGTGTTGCAGTTACTGCTGAACTTCTTCTCTGCTGTTTCCTGACCTGACTGATGGTTGCTGGTTCCTGTCATCTCATCACCTGTCTTCAGTATCCTGGCGACCTTCTGCCTGGTCGCGTTGGTGACATTGCTACAATTCCGTGTTGGTCCCAGCGTGCGGACGCTGGTTTGCTCCTAAGCCTTGCGGCTATACAAACTCGCTTGTTACACCAGTGTGCGGTCACTGGTTTGCTCCAAAGCCTATCAGCTATACAAATCTGTGTTGGTCCCAGCGTGCGGACGCTGGTTTGCTCCTAAGCCTTGCGGCTATACAAACTCACTTGTTACACCAGTGTGCGGTCACTGGTTTGCTCCAAAGCCTATCAGCTCTACAAATCTGTGTTGGTCCCAGCGTGCGGACGATGGTTTGCTCCTAAGCCTTGCGGCCATACAAACTCACTTGTTACACCAGTGTGCCGTCACTGGTTTGCTCCAAAGCCTATCAGCTCTACAAATCTGTGTTGGTCCCAGCGTGCGGACGCTGGTTTGCTCCTAAGCCTTGCGGCTATACAAACTCACTTGTTACACCAGTGTGCGGTCACTGGTTTGCTCCAAAGCCTATCAGCTCTACAAATCTGTGCTGGTCCCAGCGTGCGGATGCTGGTTTGCTCCTAAGCCTTGCGGCCATACAAACTCACTTGTTACACCATTGTGCGGTCACTGGTTTGCTCCAAAGCCTTTCAGCTATACAAATCTGTGTTGGTCCCAGCGTGCGGACGCTGGTTTGCTCCTAGCCTTGCGGCTATACAAGCTCGCTTGTTACACCAGTGTGCGGTCACTGGTTTGCTCCAAAGCCTATCAGCTATACAAATCTGTGTTGGTCCCAGCGTGCGGACGCTGGTTTTGCTCCTAAGCCTTGCGGCTATACAAGCTCGCTTGTTACACTAGTGTGCGGTCACTGGTTTGCTCCAAAGCCTATCTTCTATACAAATCTGTGTTTGTCCCAGCGTGCGGACGCTGGTTTGCTCCTAGCCTTGCGGCTATACAAGCTCGCTTGTTACACCAGTGTGCGGTCACTGGTTTGCTCCAAAGCCTATCGGCTATACAATTCTGTGTTGGTCCCAGCGTGCGGACGCTGGTTTGCTCCTAAGCCTTGCGGCTATACTACTCACTTGTTACTCCAGTGTGCGGTCACTGGTTTGCTCGCAAAGCCTAACGGCTATACTATTCAGTGTTGTTCCCAGCGTGCGGACGCTGGTTTGCTCCAAAGCCTTGCTGCTTAACGATTCTGCTAATTTGCCAGTTTCATCTGACTGCTGCTACTATCTCTGGGCTGCCCTGCCCGGTATTGGTAAGGCCGGTAGAACCTTTTGCCACATTCCATCTGAGGTTGCCTTACCCGGTATTGGCAGGGCCGGTAGAGCCTACATTGTGTATCTATTGAGGCTGCCTTGCCCGGTAATTTGGTAAGGCCGGTAGAACCGTTATGCTATTCCATCTGCAGGTTGCCTTACCCGGTATTGGCAAGGCCGGTAGAGCCTAAAGACTGTCCTGTCCAGTATATTGACAGGACCGGTAGAGTCTGCCTTCTGTCTGTGCTATATTCTGTATATATATATATGTATGTTATTGCCATCCTAAGTTATCAATTTATTATTTCAATAAAATTGATTTTTTACCTAAAACTTGTGTCTGAGAGTCATAATAAACCGCGACAGCGGGACTCCATCGCATCCCGCAGCATTACAGATGATGAAAACTCGATCATCCATGTAACGGAAGCTAAAAGGCACCGGGTCGCCCTCAGCCGTCGTTCTGGGTTTCTCCTTCCCAGAGGCGGATTACACAGCTTGGTTCCTACCGGTCGAACAATAACTGGCCCAATCGAGCTTTCGCCATGTCATAAACTCCGTGTCGAAGTCGACTGAGGTTGGTAGCATCGTTGACTCCGTGTCGGAGTCGGAGGGAGTGTAGGCGAACAGGAAAAGATTGAAGGGACTCGAAGCCAGAGTTGAGTTGCAGACTGGTACCATGGGCCGTAGAGAGTGAGGCCTCTACTCCCAGTCGAAGGATAGCTGGAGGATGTCTCAGGAACCACAGTGATGTCGAACAGAGTCCACGTCGATGCCTAACAGCATACGAAGTCCAGAAGTCCCGACTTGGAATAGGATCCGCAGGTAGCTGGCAGTCGACGATACAGGATACTTGGCTCAGATGGGATACTTTAAACCACAAGAGCATAAAGACACCAGGACTCTTCTTCTTGTGTACAAGTAACTCTTTTTATTGATCAACTCAACATTCTTTTATACACAACTGAGAGACAATACACCAATAGAACCATAAACAGTGGAAGCAACAGATACAAAAGATTTTATTAACTTAGTGTAATGAGATTTTACCTGCTCCAATTCCTGACCAATGGGAATTGGAGAGACACAACTAAGTTTAATCCGACTGGTACATTTCTTGGGAACACTGGGACCGGGTGGGGAGTAACATACAAAGGAGACTGGGCAGGTCAGACAGGGGAACAAAGGTGAAGGGCCTCAATATACATTCAATGAACAAATGGCCAGGGGTTGAAGCACGTCCTAGACTAGTTTGAATATTCCGCTTCAACCCTGGCCAATCAGTTCGTACAGTGAGTCCGTTGTTTGACCAATCCAGCGTCAACTCACTGTCTCCGACTCCCCGTGTTCGACTCAGTGTTGAGGATTCGAGCACCGAGACGGGAGTTTCCGACTGGTAGTCGCCGAATGCATAAACATGTAGTTCCCAATGCCTGACAGTCCTGTACATAGTCTCTGTGACCTTAGCCACCCTGAGCGTCGCCGACGCTCTTAACCAAGGCAAGATGCCTTACGGTTCTCGCCCACCTGGAATAAGGGCCTGAGGGGTCGTACGACTGGCCATAACAGGGTGTCCAATATGTCCCATTGTCCATAGTCCCTTGTGACATTAGCTGATAAGGAGTACGCCCAGACAAGGGCTTCAGTAACGGAGTAGGATCTGTTTCGCCCCCTTTTTTTGTACCAAGCCAGCGGTAGCTTTGTCGGATGCTGGCTTGGGACTCTGGGAGGTCCATGCTGACTTGAGCCCCTTGTCCTGGGCTAGGAATAAACTTGAAGCCCCTTGTC
>CM074727.1:189225470-189227970 GCA_037306005.1 Rhinophrynus dorsalis | reverse complement strand
CCAGGGACCCCGAGTACTGTGTAGCTAGGCCAGGGACCCCGAGTACTGTGTAGCTAGGCCTGGGACCCCGAGTACTGTGTAGCTAGGCCTGGGACCCCGAGTACTGTGTAGCTGGCCCTGGGACCCCGAGTACTGTGTAGCTGGCCCTGGGACCCCGAGTACTGTGTAGCTGGCCCTGGGACCCCGAGTACTGTGTAGCTGGCCCAGGGACCCCGAGTACTGTGTAGCTGGCCCAGGGACCCCGAGTACTGTGTAGCTGGCCCAGGGACCCCGAGTACTGTGTAGCTGGCCCAGGGACCCCGAGTACTGTGTAGCTGGCCCAGGCACCCCGAGTACTGTGTAGCTGGCCCAGGGACCCCGAGTACTGTGTAGCTGGCCCAGGGACCCCGAGTACTGTGTAGCTGGCCCAGGGACCCCGAGTACTGTGTAGCTGGCCCAGGGACCCCGAGTACTGTGTAGCTGGCCCAGGGACCCCGAGTACTGTGTAGCTAGGCCAGGGACCCCGAGTACTGTGTAGCTAGGCCAGGGACCCCGAGTACTGTGTAGCTAGGCCTGGGACCCCGAGTACTGTGTAGCTAGGCCTGGGACCCCGAGTACTGTGTAGCTGGCCCTGGGACCCCGAGTACTGTGTAGCTGGCCCTGGGACCCCGAGTACTGTGTAGCTGGCCCTGGGACCCCGAGTACTGTGTAGCTGGCCCAGGGACCCCGAGTACTGTGTAGCTGGCCCAGGGACCCCGAGTACTGTGTAGCTGGCCCAGGGACCCCGAGTACTGTGTAGCTGGCCCAGGCACCCCGAGTACTGTGTAGCTAGGCCAGGGACCCCGAGTACTGTGTAGCTGGCCCAGGGACCCCGAGTACTGTGTAGCTAGGCCAGGGACCCCGAGTACTGTGTAGCTGGCCCAGGGACCCCGAGTACTGTGTAGCTGGCCCAGGGACCCCGAGTACTGTGTAGCTAGGCCAGGGACCCCGAGTACTGTGTAGCTGGCCCAGGGACCCCGAGTACTGTGTAGCTGGCCCAGGGACCCCGAGTACTGTGTAGCTGGCCCAGGGACCCCGAGTACTGTGTAGCTGGCCCAGGGACCCCGAGTACTGTGTAGCTGGCCCAGGGACCCCGAGTACTGTGTAGCTGGCCCAGGGACCCCGAGTACTGTGTAGCTGGCTCAGGGACCCCAAGTACATTGTAGAAGGACCAGGGACCCCGAGTACACTGTAGAAGGACCAGGGACATTGAGCACACTATAGATAGGCCAGGGACCCCACATACTGTAGAGAGAGGACAGGGATCCTGAGTACTGCCATTTGGAGTCAGGAAGGATTTTTTTCCTCTTGGGGCTTATTTGGAAATGGCTTCAATTTTTTTTTTTTTTTCTTATTCTTCTTCTGGATCAACAGGGGTGTTTTGGCATGGGCTGGACGTTAAGGACGCACGCGTTTTTTTCAGCTTTAGCTGTTTGTTACTCTATAGAGCGGACAGGGACCCTCGCATACTCTAGAGAGAGGACAGGGGCATCCAACATGCTGCCAGATGCAGCCCTCCTGACTACAGGGTGTGGCCTGCCTGACACTCAAAAAAATAAATGTGTTCCTAATGAACTAGTAAGGCCAGTAAGACCTAATCCTCTGCTTACTGATATTTTGCAGTGCAAGAATAGATGTCTGATAAATATCAGTATTGTCTTTGACTCGATCAATAAATAGATCTTTGAATAGTTGACGGGCTATCATTCACCATTATTAAAGGGATAGTAATACTTTGTTTTATCTTTATTTTATTTTGTAGGCATTAAAAAACATGAAGAACGATATAAGTCTCATCTCTCAAACCTTTATGGTTTGAGAGATATTCACAAGCAAAGTTTCCCCTCCCGACCCTTTTACCTAGTGTAAGGCATCTCTTCTCAGATGTGGAATCCAGTCCATAGACCAGACAGATAACAGCAGGGGACAATCTTCTTCCTATGAGAACAATGAAAGCCCTGCCCCCTTGACAAGTTTTTCAGCTTTTTCCCTTATCTTAATTGAAGATTGTCCCTCTCTGCAGTCTACCTGGGCACCTCCCTTCTGATCTGGCTGAACGGGGGGGGAAACTTTGCTTGTGAATATCTCTTAAACCATAAAGGTTTGAGAGATAAGACTTATATCATTCTTCATGTTTTTTTAATGCCTAGAAAATAAAGATAAAATGAAGTATTACTATCCCTTTAAAAAAAAAAAAATAATAATATGGTCCTCCCTCTTTATGGCTTTCTGATCATGCAGCGTATGAATGAAAAAATGTGGATGCCCCTGAGTTGGGCCATACACCCCAGGTGCTCTATAGCTAGGCCATACACCCCAGGTGCTCTATAGCTAGGCCATACACCCCAGGTGCTCTATAGCTAGGCCATACACCCCAGGTGCTCTATAGCTAGGCCATACACCCCAGGTGCTCTATAGCTAGGCCATACACCCCAGGTGCTCTATAGCTAGGCCATACACCCCAGGTGCTCTATAGCTAGGC
>CM074727.1:189187970-189220470 GCA_037306005.1 Rhinophrynus dorsalis | reverse complement strand
TTTTAAAGAGGTGTTTTTGACTCCATCTTAAACTTGGGGCACTCGATCAGATCTATGATAGTGGCCATGGAACCTGCATGGCGTTACTAAACATAAATATTTACTGATCTGGCCAGGGACACTATCCATTCCTCAGGTGTGCGTTTCAAAATTGTCATTACCAATTTGTGGAATTTCCATTCAGCCTAGCAACAGCACCAGTGGTATTCACAAAAGGGGTGGCCCCACTGGTAACCTTCCGTCTTATGATTTTATGGGAGTGAATCTGACCCCGTACCTGGATGACTTTCTGATTAAGGCCCACTCAGCACAAGTGCTTCGGGATCACTCAATTTATAATGCAGATCCTTCATCAGCAATGTAGAATTATCCGTGTCAACAAGCCTCGCTTGCATTCCAGCATCTGATTTTTCTGGGACTCGAACTTTAAACAATACTTCAGAAAGCGTACCTACTAACTAACTTCAGATAAGATCAAACCCAACAGCAGTCAGAGATTGTATGAGGTTGGTTGGGACCCTGGTCTCTACAATCAGGGGAAAAAGAAGTGCCATTTGCACAGTTTTTAAATGATTCTGCTACAGCTGAATCTGCTTCAAAGATTGAGCTAGAATCATTGTGGTCTTCATGCCCCTATTCTTCAGTCTTACTCTCTGAAATAATGGTTGATGAGTCTGAATCTGAGGCACATCTGCCTCTTCTTTATAAGTGGACTAAACTGTGGTGATCAACTCCAGTCTTGTTCTGCTGAGGTATGTTTGTGCGTCTCTGTAAGATCAGGTTCACATGTCAAATCATCTCTTTCCGTCAACTTTCTAGCAGAAAACAGCCATATACAAAGCCCTCCCTCGCTTGCACAACCCTCTGAACCAGAAGGGACTTCTGGTTCAGATGCAAACTAACAACTGCAGGCAGTGGCTTACATCAATCATCATCATTGCTCAAGGTCATAGTCATCATTCCAGTATGTCCAAACTCTCTCTCTTTTGGCTTTTATAAAATATGTGATATGTAAGACTCTTCCTTACAGTTTTGTTTCGTTTGGAGAATTCTGAAACACTGCTCCCTTTCCTACAGATCTTCTCCCCTGGTCTTTCATCAAGACAAAGTTTTACTTCTTAGAACATCTGTTCCTGACTTTCAGCCAAACGTTCTTTCCTCTTTTCACATCAATCAGAAATGTATTCTTCCATCGTTGTGCCCTAATTCACAGAATAGTGTGTCATACATTGGAAGTCATTAGATGCTGCTGACACTGTTTGTGTTTCAGACAAGCAGATACTGTTAGTTCTGCTTGAAGGCCCTAGAGTGGAAACACCTGCTTCAAAAGCTACCATTGCTGTATGGCCTAAACATACTATCATACAACCTCCCTTCTCAAGTCTCTCTTGGCCCTGTCCTGAGTCATTTCCAATTCTACATGTTTATTGAGGACTTTGTGGGCATTGAAACACCAAGCATCTGCTGATCAACTCTGTAAGGCAGCTAATTGGTCATCTGTCCATTCTTATACTAGGCAGTTGCTTTTGCATTCTAAGATGTGTTTTGGCCACAAATATTTACGGACGAATGTTCTTTAGCTTTCTTTCCCTCTCTAATACTGGTTAAAAGGTATGAAGTCATTCGTACCTTCCAGATATACAGTTTTTGAGGGGATCTGTCCCTCTGGGACAAAAATCCCCATGTCCTTCTTTCCTTCCCTGATTTTCAATTTTTAAACATTATCCTTTATAGTGTGTATATAGGTGTATTACATTGCTCTACAGTAATATCACATTTTTTGTTACCCAAGGAGGTGTCCATAAGTTATAATGTGACCTAACATACCTAGTCACATAGTTGACGAGATTGGAAAAAAAAGAAAAAAAAAAACAAAAACATGCGTCCATCAAGTCCAGCCCATGTCAAAATACTCCTGCTGATCCAGAGGAAGGAAGACCTGCACCTCAAATGCCACCAGCACTGAACAGTTTAATACCCCCAATGCTGTCTTCTTTTTAGTCTATTCACTGCTTTCCTCTTCCTTACTATCACAATAAGGAAGAGAGAGGCAGAGAACAGTGACAAAGGCAATGTGTAAAACACACTATCGTAGTAAGGAAGAGAGAGGCAGAGAACAGTGACAAAGGCAATGTGTAGAACACACGATCGCAGCCAGGAAGAGAGAGGCAGAGAAGAATGACAGGCAATGTGTAAAACACACGATCACAGCCAGGAAGAGAGAGGCAGAGAACAGTGACAAAGGCAATGTGTAAAACACACTATCGTAGTAAGGAAGAGAGAGGCAGAGAACAGTGACAAAGGCAATGTGTAAAACACACTATCGTAGTAAGGAAGAGAGAGGCAGAGAACAGTGACAAAGGCAATGTGTAAAACACACTATTGTAGTAAGGAAGAGAGAGGCAGAGAACAGTGACAAAGGCAATGTGTTAAAACACACTATCACAGTAAGGAAGAGGGAGGCAGAGAACAGTGACAAAGGCAATGTGTAACACACACTATCGTAGTAAGGAAGAGAGAGGCAGAGAACAGTGACAAAGGCAATGTGTAAAACACACTATTGTAGTAAGGAAGAGAGAGGCAGAGAACAGTGACAAAGGCAATGTGTAAAACATCACTATTGTAGTAAGGAAGAGAGAGGCAGAGAACAGTGACAAAGGCAATGTGTTAAAACACACTATTGTAGTAAGGAAGAGAGAGCAGAGAACAGTGACAAAGGCAATGTGTAAAACACACTATTGTAGTAAGGAAGAGAGAGGCAGAGAACAGTGACAAAGGCAATGTGTAAAACACACTATTGTAGTAAGGAAGAGAGAGGCAGAGAACAGTGACAAAGGCAATGTGTAAAACACACTATTGTAGTAGGGAAGAGAGAGGCAGAGAACAGTGACAAAGGCAATGTGTAAAACACACTATTGTAGTAAGGAAGAGAGAGGCAGAGAACAGTGACAAAGGCAATGTGTAAAACACACTATTGTAGTAGGGAAGAGAGAGGCAGAGAACAGTGACAAAGGCAATGTGTAAAACACACTATTGTAGTAGGGAAGAGAGAGGCAGAGAACAGTGACAAAGGCAATGTGTAAAACACACTATCACAGCCAGGAAGAGAGAGGCAGAGAAGAGTGACAGGCAATGTGTAAAACACACTATCATAGGAAGAGAGAGGCAGAGAGCAGTCACAAAGGCAATGTGTAAAACACACGATCGCAGCCAGGAAGAGAGAGGCAGTGTAAAACACAATGCGTTTGTCAATGGAAAAGCCAGTACATGTGACCTCTGTAGTAGCGATCACATGTACCAGCAAAACGATGAATGAATGAAACTGAGTGCTGTGGGCCTGGAGCACTTGGTATCAGCTTCCCCAGCATGATGGCAGCACGCACTGAGGTGTCTGGCTATCATTTAACCCTTGATATGCCAGGACCATCACAAAAGAGGACTTGTATACTTATTGATCCTTTTCTTTGAGTTAATTGACAGGTGCAGCACATTCACCCTGAGAAAACATCTTTGTTCTGGGTTGAGATAACCTGGTTACTTTAAAACAGCAAAAGAAAGAAGGCGCTCCTAGTGTAATATCCGTAGTGGATCACAAATATCACCACGCCATCACCAGCTGGACGCTGCTCACATAAGTAATTGGTGGAATTACATATATGTTGGCCCTGTCATAGGCATTAGAGAGTGTATCACTGCTCCCCCAAATAGCATGGAGACTCTTCATCCAAAATGATGATCTGACCGCTCACCCCAACAGAACAGGGTACGTGAACAAGACACGAGAAACCAATAGTGTCTTATCAAACGATATTATATACAGAATTAAATAGATAATGGACACTCACATTTAGTTGAAGCTGTAATGCAGGTTTATGTCTCGAAATGGCATTTCAGGCATGCAGGGTATTTAACTGGTCTCTGCTCAGGCACTTCTGGGTGTCCACTCCACCGGTTCAACGGACAATGGAAGTAATAAAATCAAGGAATTAAAATCTGGAATGAATGGGCGCTTGACCCAGTAATTGACTGTTCTTCCAGTCCCTTTTCTATGCTCCGGTATGTATATTTATTTCCCATTTGAATGTTTGAGGCCCAGCTGTGTCTGTGATGCCCTGGTCTTCCATTAGTCACCTGTTGGAGGAAATCTGATGGTAGATCTCCCATTCTGTCCTTCCATATCCACAGACAGAGATTCTCAAACTCCAGTGTATCTACCAGTGGGACAGGTCTGTGGTATCGGACAGTGTACGTGTGCTTGTGTATCCACCAGTGGGACAGGTCTGTGGTATCGGACAGTGTATGTGTGCTTGTGTATCTACCAGTGGGACTAGTCTGTGGTATCGGACAGTGTACGTGTGCTTGTGTATCTACCAGTGGGACAGGTCTGTGGTATCGGACAGTGTACGTGTGCTTGCGTATCTACCAGTGGGACAGGTCTGTGGTATCGGACAGTGTATGTGTGCTTGCGTATCTACCAGTGGGACAGGTCTGTGGTATCGGACAGTGTATGTGTGCTTGCGTATCTACCAGTGGGACAGGTCTGTGGTATCGGACAGTGTATGTGTGCTTGTGTATCTACCAGTGGGACAGGTCTGTGGTATCGGACAGTGTATGTGTGCTTGTGTATCTACCAGTGGGACAGGTCTGTGGTATTGGACAGTGTATGTGTGCTTGTGTATCTACCAGTGGGACAGGTCTGGGGTATCGGACAGTGTATGTGTGGTTGTGTATTGGACAGTGTACGTGTGGTTGGGTATCTACCAGTGGGACAGGCCTGGTGTATTGGACAGTGTACGTGTGGTTGGGTATCTACCAGTGGGACAGGCCTGGTGTATTGGACAGTGTATGTGTGGTTGTGTATCTACCAGTGGGACAGGTCTGGGGTATTGGACAGTGCACGTGTGGTTGGGTATCTTCCAGTGGGACAGGTCTATGGTATCTGACAGTGTATGTGTGGTTGTAATGTAAGGCCAATGTAAGGCTTTCAGTGTATTTTCTCTCTGTGTCCCTGTCTCCTTTGTCAGTATATTCTCTCTGTATGTCGGAAAACTATATTTCTGTGCCAGTGTATGTTCTTTCTCAGCTTACTTTAAGAACATTTTTATAAACTACCCCCCATGTGTATATTCAGGATAGCTGACAATCTGCCAGTGGCCACCAGGCTGGACCTGTATGTGAACCGCGATGAGGAGGACAAGAAAAAGGAGAGGGAAGTTCAGTTTGAGCACGGCTACCGGCTGGGCTTCACCGAGAACAACAAGGTGAGTGTTTAGGGGTAGAGGAAAGCCTGGTACATTCTGGGTACTGATGGTACAACTGGGCACTGTTCCTCCTCTGCTCATACCAGACAACATGGTAGGCTTTGTGCAGTGACTTGGAAATGGAGACTTTGCAGAGCTGTGAAGTAACAGGCTTTGTGTTCTTTATGATCCCTGTAGTTTTATCTACACAATCATCTGTCCTTCTATTTACACTATCATCGTGAAGAAGTGGAGGAGAATCAGGAACCTACCTTCAGGGTTGTGAGATTCGAGGTTATCCCTCAAAGCATCAGACTGGAAGGTAAATGGTGGGGATACATATATGTGTACCTTTAGATATATATAGCACCATACCTGTACATGGCGCTTTACAATATGTATGTATCTTTACATAGCGCCAAACATGTACACATAATTTTAGAGATTGTAACAGTATAATACAAAAATGGGTTAAGAGCATCAGGCTGAACTGCGATCGTATTATTAAGGGGGAATTGTAGCTAAGGGAATCATACATTCAGAAGGGGATCCTGCCCCAAAGAGCTTACATTCTATTTAGAAATCATTACCACATACAGAGACAGTAGGAGGAGGATCATAAGTGCAAATAGAAGTCGTAGTGAGGGAAGTGCAGAATGATTCTGATGTGACTGTCAGTGGCGCTGTTGTTACTGAGATGACTCCTTGAGCAGGTGGGTCTTAAGGAGATTCTGGAAAGTGATGAGTGTGGATGATTGGTGATAGGCCGTTCCAAAGTCTAGAGGCAGCCAGTGTGAGGGATTACAGCCGAGAGATGGCTCGAGTTTTGTAAGGAGAGGAAAGAACGAACCCTTGACAAGAAGGCAGGTTATAGGAAGGGGAGTCACGGGAGATAAGAACAGAAATGTAAAATGGTGCAGAAAGAAGAAAGCGACTTAAATGACAGGAGAAGAATTTTTGTAAGAAATATAAGCCCTTTTACATAGCCAAGAGAGGGATTTCGGAAGCAGATGAGAGGTGTTAAGGTATCTGGGTGCTAGAGGCGAAAAGACCAGAGAGTGGAATAATCTAGTCTAGAGAGAATGAGCGCTTGAGAGAGTTATTGCTGATGACATACAGAGGATGGGCTGTATTTTTGCAGTATATTTCATGAAGAGGCGATGTGTTTTGGATATGGGAGGAGAATGTCATGGTAGAAAAAAATATAACACCGAGACAGCGTGCTTTGGTTACTGAGTGGATGGTAGAATTGTCAACTGTGATGGAGAAAGGGTTGGGGTGTGGGTGTAAGAGAAAATACAACCAGCTCTGCCTTAGGCATATTGAGAGGAACTATCACCCCAATACACGTTTGTCTCTAAATTACCTTAATATAGCGATTAGATTGAACAGTTTTAATTTTTTATAAAGTTTGTTGTATGGGTAAATTTTAAGTCTGATAAATGGTCCAGGTCCTTACTTCCAGACAGACTGCGGATGCAGCTCTGCCCCACAGCCTGTCAATCTTCCTCTGCTTCCCGCCCACATATCTTCTCGATCCAACCTGCTCCGATGATAGAAGATTTCTCAGTATAAACTCTCACTGGCCCGAGAGCGGTCCAGCTTCCCTGCAGAAATCTGCCATCATCGGAGGAGGTTGGATCGAGACGTTACGTGTGAGGGAAGCAGAGGACGATTGACAGACTGCATTGCAGAGCTGCACCCGCAGTCTGTCCGGAAGTAAGGACCCAGATCATTGTTCAAACTTAAAATTTAGCCATACAACAAACTTTATAAAAAATTAAAAAAAACTATTCAATCTAATCGCTATATGAAGTTAATTCTGAGACAAACTTGTACTTGGGTGATGGCCCACCACCATCTTAATGGGGAACGATCTATGATGAGATTGCCATGAGAAGCTGAGTGACTTGAGACTGAGCAGCTGGAGTGAGGCCAGCGGGGGAGAGGTAGCCTTGTGTGTCTTCTGTGTACAGATGGTAAATAAAGCCAAGAGATGAAATAAGGCTCCATGTGAGAGGGTGTAGAGAGAAACTAGAAGTGGTCCCAAGACTGATCCCTGGGGTACACCCACTGCCGGATCATGGGGAGAAAAGAAGGTGTTAGCACTAGAAACAGTGAAGGTACAGTTTGAGAGATAGGAGGTAATTGATTCTAGAGGGGTGTTACAGATGCTGAGGGGGTGTCCAGTAGGAGTGTGTGATCAACAGTGTCAAAGGCAGCAGATAGCTCTGGAAAGATTAGTATATTGTATTGTCCTTTGTCCTGTGTGTGGGTCATTAGTAATTCTTGTCAGGGTTATTTTTAAGGAGTAGTTGGAACGGAAACCTGAGTGTAAAAGGTGAAGAAGAGAGCTGGAATTGAGGAAAGAGATTAAGTGTGAGTACAAGGCATTCCAGGATCTTAGGTTCAAAAGGGAAGGAGAGACATTGAAGGGTAATTTGAAAGACCGGTCAGGTTGAGGGTGGGTTTCTTGAGTATAGATGTGACTGAATGAGTAGGGAAAGGTTCCAGTAGCAAGAGAGACTTTAGACATTAGTAAGACTGGGAACAAAAGTAGCAGCAAGAGCCTTACTAAGGTGAGAGGACAAGGGATCCAGGATGTACGTAGTGGGTGGAGAGAAGGACCGTAAGAGATGCATCCTCTTCTGTAACGGGTTAGTGAACGAGCAGAGGGTAGCTCGGTGAGCTGGGGATGGGGGGTGGCTGGAGGAGAGAGTCAGGGGTCATTCTGACGTACAATGTGCACTCTTTGCTGCAGATCTCAAAGGGGGTGATGCAGGGTCCTGCACCGTCCCAGAGAGCTCCAATTCTGCCCCTCAGGAAATTGACCCCTCGAAGGAGAACAAGCTGCTCTTCACATACTCTGTGCAGTGGCAGGTGAGGCAACGTCAGGTATTTTGCGTTTGTCCATATCAATGTGTTATACCTGTGTTGGACACTGTCCTTCTGATCTGTCCAGGAGAGTAACATTAAGTGGGCATCCCGCTGGGACACCTACCTGACCATGAGTGACGTCCAGATCCACTGGTTCTCTATCATCAACTCCGTGGTTGTTGTGTTCTTTTTGTCAGGTGAGAAGAGATCTCGGTTTGTTTTCACAGCTCTTGAATCTGACTTTCAGAGAACTGATGAATCTTCTCATTTCAAGGTATTCTGAGCATGATCATTATCAGGACCTTGAGGAAGGACATTGCTAACTACAACAAGGAGGACGACATTGTAAGTTCCCTCACAGGCCATCCATGGTGCCAGGCTGAAAGACCACGCTGCCTTCTTCACAGAGGCAGATGTACTAAGGAACAGTGGTGCACTGCTTATTATTAATACGTCAGTCTCACTATCTCTCTTCATGCAGGAGGACACGATGGAAGAGTCGGGCTGGAAGCTTGTTCATGGAGATGTGTTCAGACCACCTCAGTATCCCATGATCCTCAGCTCACTCCTGGGCTCCGGAATTCAACTCTTCTGCATGGTTTTGATTGTCATATGTGAGTTGGTGTTTGTCACGGGAATGGAAGTGGGATTGGTGTGAGGTTCTGTACCAACTAACTGCGTCCCTTTTCTAGTTGTTGCCATGCTGGGGATGTTGTCACCATCTAGCAGAGGAGCCCTGATGACTACAGCCTGTTTCCTCTTCATGTTCATGGGGTGAGAAGCTCTTCGTTGTCTAGTGTTTCCCCCGACTCGTTCTCTGTCCTTATCTGTCATACTGCCAATCTCTACATCTTAATCTAGTTCTCTTCTCCTCCCAGCGTGTTTGGCGGGTTCTTTGCTGGTCGTCTTTATCGGACTTTGAAGGGCCATAGGTGGCGTAAAGGAGCTTTCTGTGTGAGTCCCCATAAAGTCCTGCAGGGCCTGAGATCTAAAGAAAGCCAGTGATAGTTGGCTGCGGAGGGAGGTGGTGTAACATGGGCAGTGGCATACTGCGAGGTTCCAGGGGGGGCAGTGGAAGGACAATATTTAAATTCATGTGCAGTGATAAATACTTTCATTTCAGACAGCAACTCTGTATCCTGGAGTGGTGTTTGGTATCTGCTTTGTGCTGAACTGTTTTATCTGGGGGAAGCATTCCTCTGGGGCGGTGAGTAATTCTTTACATAGACTGGATGTAGTTGGTGAAGTGTTTTTTTGGGGGGGAAATTAGTAAGGTTTTATGCAATGTTTATAAAAAGGGAGTGTGTCGTTGTGCTGAACTGTTTTATTTGCAGAAAGTACTGCAGAAGTAACACTGAATATGTTAGGGGAATCATTGCGCTGGACTGGTTTATGTTGCGGAAACTGTCCCCTGGTATGGGCAATTAACACTTTTTGTTGGGGTATATATAAGAGAAATGTGTTGCTCTTAACCCTTTGAGTGCCAGAGTGGTACAGAATACATTGCAAAGCAATGCATTCCTTACCACTCTGGCACTCAAAGGGTTAAGTGTATTACCTGGGATAAGCGTTTCTCTTGTGAGAAGGGGTGACTACTTTCATGTTTTTAGGGTATATATAAGGGGAATGTGTCATTGTGCTGAACTGTTTTATTTGGGGCTTTGAGCAATGCTTAATGATAGGACGGTAATTTTCCTCTCCAGGCCTCTGCACACCGACAGGTCAGGATCTCAGGAAACCGTTCATTAAGCGAATGCAGCTCACTAACAATGACTGAAACACTGATTATTCCCGTTTATTAAGCAGGGGTATAATAAAAAGCTGACCTGTTGATGTGTCTTTAAGACTAACCATGAGATGCCCTGATACAGAGTTTATATAATGTGATTGTGTCATTGTACTGATCTGTTTTACTTGGGGGGAAGCAATTCTTTAGTGCTCTCAGTAATACACAGGCTGTGAATTAGGATTATGTGTTGTGAATTGTTTTATTTCGGGAAGTGTTCCTCTGTGTGTCAGGGGAATGAACCATTGTTTTGCAATATCTCTGTGTTCCCAGGTTCCTTTCCCCACAATGGTGGCCTTGCTATGTATGTGGTTTGGAATCTCTCTTCCTTTGGTATACCTTGGCTATTACTTTGGGTTCCGCAAGCAGCCTTATGATAACCCTGTACGGACCAACCAGATCCCCAGGCAAATCCCAGAGCAGCGCTGGTACATGAAGAGGTTTGTTGGGTGAGTTGTCAAATTAGTTGAATAAATAACATTTTGGGACATGATTCAGTCTGTGTGGGTAGTGGCTCCGGCTCAACTCTGTGTTGTGTAAAGGCTCCTTTCAGTCTGTAAAGGATGATTTCAGCAGTGAAACACTGGCATTTTGGATTACTCACCAATAAATTAAGAGATTTAATCTGTTGATGGATGTCAACCGTAGGATAAAATGCTAAGGCCAGGTTCCTGCACACTTGAAGAGAACTTTCTCCTAGGACTAGGATCCTGGGTGCTGGAGAGCAGTCTCTTTACATTAGGTTCCCAGGTACCAGAAGAGAACATTCTACTAGGATTAGGTTCCCGGGTACTGGAAGAGAACATTCTGCTAGGATTAGGGTCCCGGTTTCTGGAAGAGAACATTCTGCTAGGATTAGGTTCCTGGGTACTGGAAGAGAGCATTCTGCTAGGATTAGGTTCCTGGGTACTGGAAGAGAACATTCTGCTAGGATTAGGTTCCCGGGTACTGGAAGAGAACATTCTGCTAGGATTAGGTTCCCGGGTACTGGAAGAGAACATTCTGCTAGGATTAGGTTCCCGGGTACTGGAAGAGAACATTCTGCTAGGATTAGGTTCCCGGGTACTGGAGGAGAACATTCTGCTAGGATTAGGTTCCCGGGTACTGGAAGAGAACATTCTGCTAGGATTAGGTTCCCGGGTACTGGAAGAGAACATTCTGCTAGGATTAGGTTCCCGGGTACTGGAAGAGAACATTCTGCTAGGATTAGGTTCCCGGGTACTGGAGGAGAACTTTCTGCTAGGATTAGGGTCCCGGGTACTGGAAGAGAACATTCTGCTAGGATTAGGTTCCCGGGTACTGGAAGAGAACATTCTGCTAGGATTAGGTTCCTGGGTACTGGAGGAGAACATTCTGCTAGGATTAGGTTCCCGGGTACTGGAGAACATTCTGCTAGGATTAGGTTCCCGGGTAATGGAGGAGAAGATTCTGCTAGGATTAGGTTCCCGGGTACTGGAGGAGAAGATTCTGCTAGGATTAGGTTCCCGGGTACTGGAAGAGAACATTCTGCTAGGATTAGGTTCCCGGGTACTGGAAGAGAACATTCTGCTAGGATTAGGTTCCCGGGTACTGGAAGAGAACATTCTGCTAGGATTAGGTTCCCGGGTACTAGAAGAGAACATTCTGCTAGGATTAGGTTCCCGGGTACTAGAGGAGAAGATTCTGCTAGGATTAGGTTCCCGGGTACTGGAAGAGAACATTCTGCTAGGATTAGGTTCCCGGGTACTGGAAGAGAACATTCTGCTAGGATTAGGTTCCCAGGTACCGGAAGA
The DNA here is from genome assembly GCA_037306005.1 of Rhinophrynus dorsalis. Classification (NCBI taxonomy): domain Eukaryota; kingdom Metazoa; phylum Chordata; class Amphibia; order Anura; family Rhinophrynidae; genus Rhinophrynus; species Rhinophrynus dorsalis. Next base: position 189,208,795 of record CM074727.1, on the reverse strand, counting down.
GAACATTCTGCTAGGATTAGGTTCCCGGGTACGGGAAGAGAACATTCTGCTAGGGTTAGGTTCCCGGGTACTGGAGGAGAACATTCTGCTAGGATTAGGTCCCGGGTACTGGAAGAGAACATTCTGCTAGGATTAGGTTCCCGGGTACCGGAAGAGAACATTCTGCTAGGATTAGGTTCCCGGGTACGGGAAGAGAACATTCTGCTAGGATTAGGTTCCTGGGTACTGGAAGAGAACATTCTGCTAGGATTAGGTTCCCATGTACCGGAAGAGAACATTCTGCTAGGATTAGGTTCCCGGGTACTGGAGGAGAAGATTCTGCTAGGATTAGGTTCCCATGTACCGGAAGAGAACATTCTGCTAGGATTAGGTTCCCATGGTACCGGAAGAGAACATTCTGCTAGGATTAGGTTCCCGGGTACTGGAGGAGAAGATTCTGCTAGGATTAGGTTCCCGGGTACTGGAGGAGAACATTCTGCTAGGATTAGGTTCCCGGGTAATGGAGGAGAAGATTCTGCTAGGATTAGGTTCCCGGGTAATGGAGGAGAAGATTCTGCTAGGATTAGGTTCCCGGGTACTGGAAGAGAACATTCTGCTAGGATTAGGGTCCCGGGTACTGGAAGAGAACATTCTGCTAGGATTAGGTTCCCGGGTAATGGAGGAGAAGATTCTGCTAGGATTAGGTTCCCGGGTACTGGAAGAGAACATTCTGCTAGGATTAGGGTCCCGGGTACTGGAAGAGAACATTCTGCTAGGATTAGGTTCCCGGGTACTGGAAGAGAACATTCTGCTAGGATTAGGTTCCCGGGTACTGGAAGAGAACATTCTGCTAGGATTAGGTTCCCGGGTACTAGAGGAGAACATTCTGCTAGGATTAGGTTCCCGGGTACTGGAAGAGAACATTCTGCTAGGATTAGGTTCCCGGGTACTGGAAGAGAACATTCTGCTAGGATTAGGTTCCTGGGTACTGGAAGAGAACATTCTGCTAGGATTAGGTTCCCGGGTACTGGAAGAGAACATTCTGCTAGGATTAGGGTCCCGGGTACTGGAAGAGAACATTCTGCTAGGATTAGGGTCCCGGGTACTGGAAGAGAACATTCTGCTAGGATTAGGGTCCCGGGTACTGGAGGAGAAGATTCTGCTAGGATTAGGTTCCCGGGTACTGGAAGAGAACATTCTGCTAGGATTAGGTTCCCGGGTACTGGAAGAAAACATTCTGCTAGGATTAGGTTCCCGGGTACTGGAGGAGAACATTCTGCTAGGATTAGGTTCCCAGGTACTGGAGGAGAAGATTCTGCTAGGATTAGGTTCCCGGGTAATGGAGGAGAAGATTCTGCTAGGATTAGGTTCCCGGGTACTAGAGGAGAAGATTCTGCTAGGATTAGGTTCCCGGGTACTAGAGGAGAAGATTCTGCTAGGATTAGGTTCCCGGGTACTGGAAGAGAAGATTCTGCTAGGATTAGGTTCCCGGGTACTAGAGGAGAAGATTCTGCTAGGATTAGGTTCCCGGGTACTGGAAGAGAACATTCTGCTAGGATTAGGTTCCCGGGTACTGGAAGAGAACATTCTGCTAGGATTAGGTTCCCGGGTACCGTAAGAGAACATTCTGCTAGGATTAGGTTCCCGGGTACTGGAAGAGAACATTCTGCTAGGATTAGGTTCCCGGGTACTGGAAGAGAACATTCTGCTAGGATTAGGTTCCCGGGTACTAGAAGAGAACATTCTGCTAGGATTAGGTTCCCGAGTACTGGAAGAGAACATTCTGCTAGGATTAGGTTCCCGGGTACTAGAGGAGAAGATTCTGCTAGGATTAGGTTCCCGGGTACTGGAGGAGAACGTTCTGCTAGGATTAGGTTCCCGGGTACTGGAAGAGAACATTCTGCTAGGATTAGGGTCCCGGGTACTGGAAGAGAACATTCTTCTAGGATTAGGTTCCCGGGTACTGGAGGAGAAGATTCAGCTAGGAATAGGGTCCCGGGTACTGGAAGAGAACATTCTGCTAGGATTAGGTTCCCGGGTACTGGAAGAGAACATTCTGCTAGGATTAGGGTCCCGGGTACTGGAAGAGAACATTCTGCTAGGATTAGGGTCCCGGGTACTGGAAGAGAACATTCTGCTAGGATTAGGGTCCCGGGTACTGGAGGAGAACGTTCTGCTAGGATTAGGTTCCCGGGTACTGGAAGAGAACATTCTGCTAGGATTAGGGTCCCGGGTACTGGAAGAGAACATTCTGCTAGGATTAGGTTCCCGGGTACTGGAAGAGAACATTCAGCTAGGAATAGGGTCCCGGGTACTGGAAGAGAACATTCTGCTAGGATTAGGTTCCCGGGTACTAGAGGAGAAGATTCTGCTAGGATTAGGTTCCCGGGTACTGGAGGAGAACGTTCTGCTAGGATTAGGTTCCCGGGTACTGGAAGAGAACATTCTGCTAGGATTAGGTTCCCGGGTACTGGAAGAGAACATTCTGCTAGGATTAGGTTCCCGGGTACTGGAAGAGAACATTCTGCTAGGATTAGGTTCCCGGGTACTGGAAGAGAACATTCAGCTAGGAATAGGGTCCCGGGTACTGGAAGAGAACATTCTGCTAGGATTAGGTTCCCGGGTACTAGAGGAGAAGATTCTGCTAGGATTAGGTTCCCGGGTACTGGAGGAGAACATTCTGCTAGGATTAGGTTCCCGGGTACTGGAAGAGAACATTCTGCTAGGATTAGGTTCCCGGGTACCGGAAGAGAACATTCTGCTAGGATTAGGTTCCCGGGTACCGTAAGAGAACATTCTGCTAGGATTAGGTTCCCGGGTACCGGAAGAGAACATTCTGCTAGGATTAGGTTCCCGGGTACCGGAAGAGAACATTCTGCTAGGATTAGGGTCCCGGGTACCAGAAGAGAACATTCTGCTAGGATTAGGGTCCCGGGTACTGGAGGAGAACGTTCTGCTAGGATTAGGTTCCCGGGTACTGGAAGAGAACATTCTGCTAGGATTAGGGTCCCGGGTACTGGAAGAGAACATTCTGCTAGGATTAGGTTCCCGGGTACTGGAAGAGAACATTCTGCTAGGATTAGGTTCCCGGGTACTGGAAGAGAACATTCAGCTAGGAATAGGGTCCCGGGTACTGGAAGAGAACATTCTGCTAGGATTAGGTTCCCGGGTACTGGAAGAGAACATTCTGCTAGGATTAGGGTCCCGGGTACTGGAAGAGAACATTCTGCTAGGATTAGGTTCCCGGGTACTGGAAGAGAACATTCTGCTAGGATTAGGTTCCCGGGTACTGGAAGAGAACATTCTGCTAGGATTAGGTTCCCGGGTACTGGAAGAGAACATTCTGCTAGGATTAGGTTCCCGGGTACTGGAAGAGAACATTCTGCTAGGATTAGGTTCCATGGTACTGGAAGAGAACATTCTGCTAGGATTAGGGTCCCTGGTACTGGAAGAGAACGTTCTGCTAGGATTAGGTTCCCGGGTACTGGAAGAGAACGTTCTGCTAGAATTAGGTTCCATGGTACTGGAAGAGAACATTCTGCTAGGATTAGGTTCCCGGGTACTGGAAGAGAACATTCAGCTAGGATTAGGTTCCCGGGTACCGGAAGAGAACATTCTGCTAGGATTAGGTTCCCAGGTACCAGAAGAGAACATTCTGCTAGGATTAGGTTCCCGGGTACCAGAAGAGAACATTCTGCTAGGATTAGGGTCCCGGGTACTGGAAGAGAACATTCAGCTAGGAATAGGGTCCCGGGTACCGGAAGAGAACATTCTGCTAGGATTAGGTTCCCGGGTACTGGAAGAGAACATTCTGCTAGGATTAGGGTCCCGGGTACTGGAAGAGAACATTCAGCTAGGAATAGGGTCCCGGGTACTGGAAGAGAACATTCTGCTAGGATTAGGTTCCCGGGTACTGGAAGAGAACATTCTGCTAGGATTAGGTTCCCGGGTACTAGAGGAGAAGATTCTGCTAGGATTAGGTTCCCGGGTACTGGAAGAGAACATTCTGCTAGGATTAGGTTCCCGGGTACTGGAAGAGAACATTCTGATAGGATTAGGTTCCCGGGTACCGGAAGAGAACATTCTGCTAGGATTAGGTTCCCGGGTACTGGAAGAGAACATTCTGCTAGGATTAGGTTCCCGGGTACTAGAGGAGAACATTCTGCTAGGATTAGGTTTCCGGGTACTGGAAGAGAACATTCTGCTAGGATTAGGTTCCCGGGTACCGTAAGAGAACATTCTGCTAGGATTAGGTTCCTGGGTACTGGAGGAGAAGATTCTGCTAGGATTAGGTTCCTGGGTACTGGAGGAGAAGATTCTGCTAGGATTAGGTTCCCGGGTACTAGAGGAGAACATTCTGCTAGGATTAGGTTCCCGGGTACTGGAAGAGAACATTCTGCTAGGATTAGGGTCCCGGGTACTGGAAGAGAACATTCTGCTAGGATTAGGTTCCCGGGTACCGTAAGAGAACATTCTGCTAGGATTAGGTTCCCGGGTACTAGAGGAGAAGATTCTGCTAGGATTAGGTTCCTGGGTACTGGAGGAGAACGTTCTGCTAGGATTAGGTTCCCGGGTACTGGAAGAGAACATTCTGCTAGGATTAGGGTCCCGGGTACTGGAAGAGAACATTCTGCTAGGATTAGGTTCCCGGGTACTGGAAGAGAACATTCTGCTAGGATTAGGTTCCCAGGTACCGTAAGAGAACATTCTGCTAGGATTAGGTTCCCGGGTACCGTAAGAGAACATTCTGCTAGGATTAGGTTCCCGGGTACTAGAGGAGAAGATTCTGCTAGGATTAGGTTCCCGGGTACTGGAAGAGAACATTCTGCTAGGATTAGGTTCCCGGGTACTGGAAGAGAACATTCTGCTAGGATTAGGTTCCCGGGTACTAGAGGAGAAGATTCTGCTAGGATTAGGTTCCCGGGTACTGGAGGAGAACGTTCTGCTAGGATTAGGTTCCCGGGTACTGGAAGAGAACATTCTGCTAGGATTAGGGTCCCGGGTACTGGAAGAGAACATTCTGCTAGGATTAGGTTCCCGGGTACTGGAAGAGAACATTCTGCTAGGATTAGGTTCCCGGGTACTAGAGGAGAAGATTCTGCTAGGATTAGGTTCCCGGGTACTAGAGGAGAAGATTCTGCTAGGATTAGGTTCCCGGGTACTGGAGGAGAACGTTCTGCTAGGATTAGGTTCCCGGGTACTGGAAGAGAACATTCTGCTAGGATTAGCAGAGAATGCTGTTGGCAAACAAAGGGTTTCTGTCCAGTGCTGCCCAAGCATGTTAAAATGTCTCTTACAGGTGGATGAAGTGATAGAAACTGTACAATTTTTCAAAACATTTTGTGTCTGAAATGGACTTCCTCAGGGAGTCAACATATATATGAGAGACAGAGTTATATAGAGAGAGATTTCTCTTGGGTCATTGAGGGATGCAGGGACCTTGGATATAGAGCTCATTCCGCCAGGAGGAGGGGCTCTCCTATCTGAAACTTCTCCCACTCCAGTGCGCAATACTCCTGTTGTCACAAGGCTAAGGTCAGTATGAGTGATTTCTGGAGGTCTGGGCCATCCCTAACAAGAATAGTTAAGATTTATTTAATTTCATTTATTTTAGTTGCATTAATTTAATTTTATTTTATATTGTGTTTAGTATTATTTGGAAACCTCACCTTGGTTGGGAAAGTTTTCAGTGGACCGATAGGTCCTGTGTATCTGTATCCCAGTCACTTGGGGACTGCGGCTCTAGAGGACAACTTGGCAAATTATGGAAAGAAAAAAATGTATGTGAATGGGAAATCCACAACCCGAAAGGGCATGTTCTCATGGATCTTGCTTGAAAAGTCATAGATCTGGCATTAAGTGGGATGGAATCCGTTACAATGGTTGATGATCAACCTGCAAAACTCAAAACTGATACCTTCTTAAAGAATAACATTCCTGACGTTAGTATCCGATACAAGTTTCCAGATGTTTCTCTTATCTACAGACAAGCAAAAAGACCAGCAAACTAAAGTGAAACAATTAATGAGACGTCTCAGCCATCAGTCAGTGTGCATGAGTCTGTTGGGAATGATAGAAGACGTTCATCTGTGTTCACTACACCTGAACCTACTCTGATACTGAAACAAGAATCCTGCTCATCTTCACCACAGGGAGATAATGTCCAAATATAACAAACAAACACTTCATTGGTGGCTAATAAAGCAAAATCAGTTCAAGGGACTTTCTCTTTCAGTTCCCAACTGGAAGGTGGTTATGACAGACACCTGTCTCTATGGTTAGTGAGCAGTATATTCTCATAATTTGATTCAGGGAAAGTGGTCCAACAGCAAAGATTGTCTCGCTGTCAGCATTCTGGAACTAAGTACCGTCTTCAGCACTTTATCTACTTGAACAACCTTCTTGAAGGTCCTTCCCATTTGAATTCAATTGGACACTGCTACAGCTGTAGCTTGCAACAGTCATCTGGTAGGGACAAAAAGCAAGGGAGCTTGGATCGCGGTAGAAAGAATCCTCTGATGTGCAGAAGCTCACGTTCCAAATCGCTCAGACATTTACATGAGTGGGAAAACTGGGAGACCAATGAGGGAATTGAAACAAGAAACTTTTCAAAATCGTTGAAAATATTGGGGGTGGGGGAGGATTCCTCCTCCCCAGAAACAGACATGATAGCCTCTGTTCTGAACACAAAGCTACCAAAGTCTTTGTGCGAGGATAAGAGGTCAAAAAGTGATGATGGTGGATGCATTGACAATTCCTTGGACAAACAATCTAGTGTATGTATTTCCCCTGGTTGCCATGATTCCCAAAGTAATTGCCAAAAAAAGGACAAGATCGAACATTGTTCATAGCACCATTCTGGACAAGGAGAGCTTGGTTTAATGAACTCATAGACATCTCACTAGCAGAACCTTTGGTGACTTCCTCTTATACAGGATCTACTCATTCAAGGACCAGTACACCATCCCAGTTTGACCGACCTAGCATTAACACCTTGAAACCAAAATTCAAAATAAATAAGGATTTGTTGACTATGCTACATGCTTTTCAAAAATATACCCTCCAATTTGTAACATCCATTTTTAATAGTTTAAGCTAAGGGATTTGAATCCAAGTTGTTTTAACCTACCCCTTATGCAAGATTTTTTATAAATTGGGGTGGAAAAAAGGTCAACTCTTTTAATGTCAGATTTCAGTTTCATCAGTCCTGCTACAAAAGAAAATGACATATTTCAGAAATGTAAACATTTTGTTCAAGGGGAAAATAACTTACTTTGACCATATAGTGAACCTACTGCCACATGGGCCCTAAATTTAGCACTGGAGGTTCTTATCCATTTGAACCACTTTTTCATTTCAGTTAAACTTACAAAACTGTGTTTCTCACAGCAAGAGTATCCGTCTGTGCACTACCCTCTACGTCAGCACACCTAGTCCTTCATCAAGACACAAAGTACTATTAAGTACTATCCTCTTCCTTGCCACGCCTAGTCATTCATCAAGACAAAGTACTATTAAGGACTGTTCCGGAATTCGAAATTAAAGTTGTCAGCATTCCACATTAAAGGGAACGTAAAAAAAACAAAAACATTTTAGGGTTTATCTATATATATAAAAGAAGACTTTGTGCCTGCCAAAACACACCCAGGGGAGGCATAAAGCAGGAGTTACTACTCCTATTGGGTGATTCAATCATGCAGGGAGTTGGCCCACCCCCACTATGCAGCCCGCCCACCACTATCAAAGTCAGAAAAAAACAATATGGCCGCCACTTGCTCCTACACCACAGACAAACACACATGCCCTACTCACACACACAGACCACCACACACACATGCCCCACTCACACATGCCCCACTTACACAGCACCAAACAGACATGCCCCCACTCACACACACACAGCACCACATACACACACAAAGCCAGAAATACATATGGCTGATACACACACACAGTCACTCACCCTGACTCCCAGAGGCCTCAGCAGGACCTGTACTGCAGCACCAGAGGAACAAAATTGCACTCAAAGGGTTAAGGTAGGTCCTCATTGCTCAATTATTTCTTCACTGTCATCATTTGCCATGCAAGACACAGGACAGACAGCCATCAGATTCAGACTTAACCCACTGACTGCCACAGGGTTGGGTATCAAGTTTTACCCCTCGGGGAGTGTGTTCAAACCCCTCACACTGTAAACTTGCATTTCCCTCCCACTTCTCCTCCTTCCCCAGCCTATTACTAACACTTTTCCATATTTATGTTAAGTCCCGCCCCTACTCGCGATTAAGCCCCGCCCCCTTTTAACCCAGATTGCCCCATTGCTCTCTCCACATCAGCACCACATGAGGGACTCCACAAATAAAAGTTCACAGGTATTACACACTCATACACACACTCACACAGCACCAAACACCCATACACACACACAAAGCCAGAAAGAAAGATGGCTGACACACAGTCATTCACCTTGACTCCCAGTGGCCTCAGCAGGACCTGTAGTAAAGCCACTGAACGGTGCTGCATCACCAGGGAACAAAATGGCACTCAAAGTGTTAAGGTAGGCCCTCATTGCTGAATTACTTCTTCACTGTCACCATTTGCCATGCAAGACACAGGACAGACAGCCATCAGATTCACACTTAACCCACTGACTGCCACAGGGTTCTGTATCAAGTTTTACCCCTCATGGAGTGTGTTAAAACCCCTCACACTGTAAACTTGCATTCTCCTCCCACTTCTCCTCCTTCCCCAGCCTATTACTAACACTTTTTCACATTTATGTTAAGCCCCGCCCCCTACTCGCGATTAAGCCCCACCCACTTTTAACCCAGCTTGCCCCATTTGTCTCTCCACATCAGCACCACATCAGTCCCCTCTAGGGACTTCACAAGTCAGTGTTCCCAGGTATGAACACACTTCCCACTGCTATTTAACTCTGACATGCCTCTCTATACCTTAACCATTTGAGTGCCAGAGGGGTACACAACTCATGAGCACATGTGTTTCTGCTCATATATGTTGCGTGTCTGTGTGTGTACATCTCTGTTACATATGTGTGTCCATGTGTGCATCTCCAGTGTGTCTGTGTGTACATGTGTTTTGCATGCCTCTGCCGCTCACTGTGTGTATGTGCATACCTCCCAACATTTCACAGGGCCAAAGAGGGACACGTTAGTTTTAGGTAATATTATTGGGGTGTGACTGGTGGGCGGGGCATTAGTAAGAATTTTTAGGTTATTTCATGACCTATTACTGGCTATTTATGTAACTGAATAAATGATTTAGTGCAAGACCAAAGTATTTTATTTGCACAGACTAATGTATAAACACATATACTGAAGTTTATTGCTTTATTGCTGTAGAGCAAAGTAATACACACCACACAGTCAGGGCTGGTGCAAGGATTTTTGCCACCCTAGGCAAAACCTAATTTTGCCGCCCATTTCGCTCCGCCCCTTGTGTCCCACCCCTTTATACCCCGCCTACTTATACCCAACCTCTTTTCATGATTGTCCTCTCTCTGCCCCCTGAGCCACTCTGCCCCTGTTCTGGAGATGCCTGTAAGAGATGCCCCCCACCAGCTCCAACTTGCCCCTTATCAGCTTCACTTTGCCCCACCAGTTCCACTTTGCCCCTATCAACTCCAACTTGCCCCCATCAGCTCCAACGTGCCCCCACCAGCTCCATTTTGCCCCCTCAGCTTCACTTTGCCCCCTCAGCTTCACTTTGCCCCCTCAGCTTCACTTTGCCCCCTCAGCTTCACTTTGCCCCCTCAGCTCCACTTTGCCCCCTCAGCTCCAACTTACCCCCATCAGCTCCACTTTGCCCCCATCCTCTCCAACTTACCCCCATCCTCTCCAACTTACCCCCATCAGCTCCACTTTGCCCCCCATCAGCTCCACTTTGCCCCCCATCAGCTCCACTTTGCCCCCCATCCGCTCCAACTTGCCCCCACCAGCTCCACTATGCCCTCTCAGCTCCAACTTTCCACTATCAGCTCCACTATGCCCCAGCAGCTCCAACTTGCCCCCATCCGCTCCAACTTGCCCCCCCATCCGCTCCAACTTGCTCCACTTTGCCCCCCCTCAGCTCCACTTTGACCTCATCAGCTCCACTTTGACCCTCATCAGCTCCACTTTGACCCTCATCAGCTCCACTTTGACCCTCATCAGCTCCACTTTGACCCTCATCAGCTCAACTTGCCCCCATCATCTCCAACTTGCCCCCACCAGCTCCACTATGCCCTCTCAGCTCCAGCTTTCCCTAACAGCTCCAACTTGCCCCCATCATCTCCACTTTGCCCACATCTGCTCCAACTTGCCCCCTCAGCTCCACTATGCCCCCTCAGCTCAACTTGCCCCCCATCACATACCTGTATCTCCCGCGCAGTCTTCTCTTCAGTAATGGAGAGCGCGGCGGGAGATCATGACTCCCAGCGCGCTCTGCATTACTAAAGATCCGACCAGATGAGGGAGCGCTGTAGCAACACAGACCTGACTGTGTTGTGGTTCCTGGCATGGTGTGTGTGGGCGCACCTCTTCTCCGCTGCATGCCCGCGCCCCCACTACGTGTACGCCCTAGGCCGGCGCCTACCTCGCCTATAGGTGGAGCCGGCCCTGCACACAGTCTGACCTCCTAAAAAGAGGACAACAGGGTGGGAAAGAGGGACAGAGGATTTGGCCCTCAAAGAGGGTCTGTCCCTCCTAAAGAGGACACTTGGGATGTATGTATGTGTCTGCCTGTATGCTGCATATGTCTGTGTTTATCAGTGTGTCTGCATTTCACACACGTGCGCCCAATGGTCATAACATGACGGCAACGCCGTCCCATGTTGCTAGTCCTCCTGAGTAAAACAAGGGTACTCCACTGCTGAAACGTGTTTTATTCAAAAGTTATTACAGCTCAAAGTTGATTTTTTTTTTTTTTTAGGTGCAATATCACAGTGGCCTGTAATTGTACAGTGGCACTGTTGCTACACCATCCTATGGACAGCTCTGGTCCCTGGACCATAAATCTCCATAGGATGGAGTAGCAACAGCGTCACTGTACAATTTCAGGCCACTGTGATATTGCGCCTAAAAAATTCAATTTTGAGCTGTACTAACGTTTGAATAAAACACCTTTCAGCAGTGGGGGTGCCTTGTTATACTCGGGGGGGATAAACCCTACAACATATTTTTTGCATTTTAAGTATTTCTATCCCTTTAACAAAGATATAGTACTACTTTCACCGTGCCCTAATCCTAGCAATCGGGAGGAAGAAAGCCTTCATACATTGGATGGAATCTTAACACAGCGCTCCTGTATGCATCTTGTCACATGAAAAAAATATACTTAGTTCCATTTCATTTTTCTTCTAAAATATCATGCTTACATAAGTTTTCCCTAATTAATTAGCCCATTGAGGGGTGCAGGGCATCTCACCCTTAGAAAACTAGAAAGGATGGGGACAGAGTGACTGTTTAGTTTTCCTTTCTGGGGTTCATGCCTTCCGTGGCTCTGCTCATGTGAACGGACGTTAGCCTTGTGACAATGAGGTTATAGAGCGATGGAGTGGGAGGAGTCTGACATTAGAATGCACTGCCTTCTGCTCAGGTGAACTCTATACCCAAGGTCCCTGCATCTCTCAGTGGAATGTATATACAATATACAGCAGTCAGATGTATATATATTTACTTACTGTGTGTAATAGAAGCACTTACCTAGGTAGGAGTCCATCACACAGCAGTCAGGTGTATATCTATATAATTACTGTGTGTAACAGAAGCACTTACCTAGGTAGGAGTCCATCACACAGCAGTCAGGTGTATCTATATAATTACTGTGTGTAACAGAAGCACTTACCTAGGTAGGAGTCCATCACATAGCAGTCAGGTGTATCTATATAATTACTGTGTGTAACAGAAGGACTTACCTAGGTAGGAGTCCATCACACAGCAGTCAGGTGTATCTATATAATTACTGTGTGTAACAGAAGCACTTACCTAGGTAGGAGTCCATCATACAGCAGTCAGGTGTATCTGTATAATTACTGTGTGTAACAGAAGCACTTACCTAGGTAGTAGTCCATCATACAGCAGTCAGGTGTATCTGTATAATTACTGTGTGTAACAGAAGCACTTACCTAGGTAGGAGTCCATCATACAGCAGTCAGGTGTATCTGTATAATTACTGTGTGTGACAGAAGCACTTACCTAGGTAGGAGTCCATCACACAGCAGTCAGGTGTATCTGTATAATTACTGTGTGTGACAGAAGCACTTACCTAGGTAGGAATCCATCATACAGCAGTCAGGTGTATCTATATAATTACTGTGTGTAACAGAAACACTTACCTAGGTAGGAGTCCATCACACAGCAGTCAGGTGTATCTGTATAATTACTGTGTGTAACAGAAGTACTTACCTAGGTAGGAGTCCATCACACAGCAGTCAGGTGTATCTATATAATTACTGTGTGTAACAGAAGCACTTACCTAGGTAGGAGTCCATCGCACAGCAGTCAGGCGTATCTATATAATTACTGTGTGTAACAGAAGCACTTACCTAGGTAGGAGTCCATCACATAGCAGTCAGGCGTATCTATATAATTACTGTGTGTAACAGAAGCACTTACATAGGTAGGAGTCCATCACATAGCAGTCAGGTGTATCTATATAATTACTGTGTGTAACAGAAGGACTTACCTAGGTAGGAGTCCATCATACAGCAGTCAGGTGTATCTATATAATTACTGTGTGTAACAGAAGCACTTACCTAGGTAGGAGTCCATTACACAGCAGTCAGGTGTATCTATATAATTACTGTGTGTAACAGACGCACTTACCTAGGTAGGAGTCCATCATACAGCAGTCAGGTGTATCTATATAATTACTGTGTGTAACAGAAGGACTTACCTAGGTAGGAGTCCATCATACAGCAGTCAGGTGTATCTATATAATTACTGTGTGTAACAGAAGGACTTACCTAGGTAGGAGTCCATCATACAGCAGTCAGGTGTATCTATATAATTACTGTGTGTAACAGAAGCACTTACCTAGGTAGGAGTCCATCATACAGCAGTCAGGTGTATCTGTATAATTACTGTGTGTAACAGAAGCACTTACCTAGGTAGGAGTCCATCACACAGCAGTCAGATGTATCTATATAATTACTGTGTGTAACAGAAGCACTTACCTAGGTAGGAGTCCATCATACAGCAGTCAGATGTATCTATATAATTACTGTGTGTACTTACCTAGATAGGAGTCCATTATACAGCAGTCAGGCGTATCTATATAATTACTGTGTGTAACAGAAGCACTTACCTAGGTAGGAGTCCATCACACAGCAGTCAGGAGTATCTATATAATTACTGTGTGTAACAGAAGCACTTACCTAGGTAGGAGTCCATCATACAGCAGTCAGGCGTATCTATATAATTACTGTGTGTAACAGAAGCACTTACCTAGGTAGGAGTCCATCATACAGCAGTCAGGTGTATCTATATAATTATTAATCTGTTGATGTCCTCTGTAGGATCCAAAGTGTTAAAATAGCCCCTCAGATCAATAGGAATTTGTATTTGGGTTTATGGTGCAGTTGTTTGCCCTAGCATTGTTTTGTACACCCTCATGTCTATTACTGACTTCTTCCTATTTCTTTCCTTACAGCATTCTGATGGCTGGGATCCTTCCATTTGGAGCAATGTTCATTGAGCTCTTCTTCATTTTCAGTGTAAGCTGTAGCTCCCTCTCAGACACTGCTGTCTAGTGTCCCACATAGATCTAGATCCCACAAAGGCCTCTCACACACACACACGCGCGCGCACACACACACATCCATGGGTCCATCATCCCTCACAGACCTCTCTTCTATACTCATGGGTCCATAGTCCCACAGAGACCTCTCTCATATAGTCATGGGTCCATCGTCCCACAGAGACCTCTCTCATATACTCATGGGTCCATCGTCCCACAGGACCTCCTCTCTCATATACTCATGGGTCCATCGTCCCACAGAGACCTCCTCTCTCATATACTCATGGGTCCATAGTCCCACAGAGACCTTTCTCATATAGTCATGGGTCCATCGTCCCACAGAGACCTCTCTCATATACTCATGGGTCCATCGTCCCACAGGACCTCCTCTCTCATATACTCATGGGTCCATCGTCCCACAGAGACCTCCTCTCTCATATACTCATGGGTCCATAGTCCCACAGAGACCTCTCTCATATAGTCGTGGGTCCATCGTCCCACAGAGACCTCTCTCATATACTCATGGGTCCATCGTCCCACAGGACCTCCTCTCTCATATACTCATGGGTCCATCGTCCCACAGAGACCTCTCTCTTATACTCATGGGTCCATCGTCCCACAGGACCTCCTCTCTCATATACTCATGGGTCCATCGTCCCACTCAGACCTCTCTCACATACTCATGGGTCCATCGTCCCACAGAGACCTCTCTCATATACTCATGGGTCCATCGTCCCACAGGACCTCCTCTCTCATATACTCATGGGTCCATCGTCCCACTCAGACCTCTCTCACATACTCATCGGTCCATCAATACCACACAGGGCTCTCTCATATACTCATGGGTCCATCATCCCACATGGACCCATGAGTATATGAGAGAGCTCTATCATCCTACATAGACCTCTGTCCTATTCTCGTGGGTCTGAGGTCCCTCACAGACCCCTCTCTTATAATCATGGGTACATCATCCCACATAGACCCCTCATATACTCATGGGTCCATCATCCCACAGAGACCTCTCTCATATACTCATGGGTCCATCGTCCCACAGAGACCTCTCTCATATACTCATGGGTCCATCGTCCCACAGAGACCACCTCTCTCACATACTCATGGGTCCATCGTCCCACAGAGACCTCCTCTCTCACATACTCATGGGTCCATCGTCCCACAGAGACCTCCTCTCTCACATACTCATGGGTCCATCGTCCCACAGAGACCTCCTCTCTCACATACTCATGGGTCCATCGTCCCACAGAGACCTCCTCTCTCACATACTCATGGGTCCATCGTCCCACAGAGACCTCCTCTCTCACATACTCATGGGTCCATCGTCCCACAGAGACCTCCTCTCTCACATACTCATGGGTCCATCGTCCCACAGAGACCTCCTCTCTCACATACTCATGGGTCCATCGTCCCACAGAGACCTCCTCTCTCACATACTCATGGGTCCATCGTCCCACAGAGACCTCCTCTCTCACATACTCATGGGTCCATCAATACCACACAGGGCTCTCTCATATACTCATGGGTCCATCATCCCACATGGACCCATGAGTATATGAGAGAGCTCTATCATCCTACATAGACCTCTGTCCTATACTCGTGGGTCTGAGGTCCCTCACAGACCCCTCTCTTATAATCATGGGTACATCACCCCACAGAGACCCCTCATATACTCATGGGTCCATCATCCCACACAGACTTCTCTCATACACTCATGGGTAAATCATCCTACATAGACCTCTCTCATATACTCATGGGTCTGGTGTCCCTCACAGACCCCTCTCCTATAACCATGTGTACATCATCCCACACAGGCCTCTCTCATATACTCAGGGTCTGGTGTCTGTTATAGACCTCTATCATATACTCATGGGTCCATCATCCCACACAGCCCCCTCCCTCACAAACTCATGGGTCTAGTATCCTACACAGTCCTCTCTCTCTCTCTCTCACACACACACTCATGGGTCTGGTGTCCTAGACAGGCCTCTCCTACACACAAACCCATGGATCTAGTATCCTACACAGTCCTCTCTCTGTTTCACACACACACACGCGCACACACACACACACACTCGTGGGTTTTGTGTCCTACACAGGCCTCTCTCTCTAACACACACACATTCCTCTCTGTCTCTCACACACTCATGGGTCTGGTGGACTGAGTGGGACTCTTGCTCTTTCATAGGTCCATTGTCCTGCACATGCCTCTCGGACTCACATGGGTCCAGAGTCTTGCACAGTTTTATTGTAGACTTTCTTGTAGACTCCTTCATCAGGGGTGTCTTCTGTGATCCTGCTCTGTCATTCTACTATGTCTTTGTTCTTCGATCATGTTTCTCTCCTTTTCTGATCCCACCATGCCATCTTCTCCTCTGTCTCTTCTTCTCTGATCCTTCTTTGTGTCTCCCTCCCCCAATCTCATTCTCTCTCTCTTTCTCCCCATCTAATGCTGCTCTCTCTCCCTCACTGATCCTGCTCTTTTTTCCCCCCACTAATCTCTCCCCCTCGCTCTGATCCTGGTCTCTGTCTCTGATCCTGCTTTATCTCTCCCCTTCGCTCGCTCTCTGATCCTGCTTTGTCTCTTCCCTCTCTCACTCTCTGATCCTGCTTTGTCTCTTCCCCTCGCTCGCTCTCTGATCCTGCTTTCTCTTCCCCTTGCTCGCTCTCTGATCCTGCTTTGTCTCTTCCCTCGCTCGCTCTCTGATCCTGCTTTGTCTCTTCCCCTCGCTCGCTCTCTGATCCTGCTTTGTCTCTTCCCCTCGCTCGCTCTCTGATCCTGCTTTGTCTCTCCCCCTCGCTCGCTCTCTGATCCTGCTTCGTCTCTTCCCCTCGCTCGCTCTCTGATCCTGCTTTGTCTCTTCTCCTCTCTCGCTCTCTGATCCTGCTTTCTCTTCCCCTCTCTCGCTCTCTGATCCTGCTTTGTCTCTTCCCCTCGCTCGCTCTCTGATCCTGCTTTGTCTCTTCCCCTCGCTCGCTCTCTGATCCTGCTTTGTCTCTTCCCCTCGCTCGCTCTCTGATCCTGCTTTGTCTCTTCCCCACGCTCGCTCTCTGATCCTGCTTTGTCTCTTCCCCTCGCTCGCTCTCTGATCCTGCTTTGTCTCTCCTCCTCGCTCGCTCTCTGATCCTGCTTTGTCTCTCCTCCTCGCTCGCTCTCTGATCCTGCTTTGTCTCTCCCCCTCGCTCTCTCTCTGATCCTGCCTAGACTCTCCCCTCACTCTCTCTCTCTGATCCTGCCTAGACTCTCCCCCTCGCTCTCTCTCTCTGATCCTGCCTAGTCTCTCCCCCTTGCTCGCTCTCTGATCCTGCTTTGTCTCTCCCCCTCGCTCGCTCTCTGATCCTGCCTAGACTCTCCCCCTCACTCTCTCTCTCTGATCCTGCCTAGACTCTCCCCCTCACTCTCTCTCTCTGATCCTGCCTAGACTCTCCCCTCGCTCTCACTGATCCTGCTTTGTCTCTCCCCCTCGCTCTCACTGATCCTGCTTTGTCTCTCCCCCTCGCTCTCTCTCTGATCCTGCTTTGTCTCTTCTCTTCGCTCGCTGATCCTGCTTTGTCTTTCCCCCGCGCTGTCTCTCTGATCCTGCTTTGTCTCTTCCCCTCTCTCGCTCTCTGATCCTGCTTTGTGTCTCCCCCGCGCTGTCTCTCTGATCCTGCTTTGTCTCTCCCCCTCGCTCGCTCTCTGATCCTGCTCATTGTGTTTCTTTTCAGGCAATCTGGAGAACCAGTTCTACTATTTGTTTGGATTTCTGTTCCTGGTATTTATCATCCTGGTCGTGTCTTGTTCTCAGATCAGCATTGTCATGGTTTACTTCCAGCTGTGTGCCGAGGTGAGGGGGATCTCTGGGTCTCAGTGTTGGGGTGGGGCAGGTAATGAATGCAGGTTTTGGATCCTCTGATCTGACGGATGCTGTGTGACTAAGACTGTCCCTGTGGAGAACATATCCATCATATTGTACTTTTTTACAGGACTACCGCTGGTGGTGGAGAACCTTCCTAGTGTCTGGTGGATCTGCTTTCTACGTGTTGATTTATGCCATCTTCTACTTTGTGAATAAGGTAACTTCTAGCTCAGAGCTCTGTACTTCTGTCCGTTCCTGCAGTTTGTCTGTACATCTGTTTTCATGTTGTTCTATAATGACTCTCTTCCTGATGTGTTGTCTTCTTGTTGGCAGCTGGACATTGTGGAGTTTATTCCGTCCCTCCTGTATTTCGGATACACAGCCCTCATGGTATTATCCTTCTGGTTACTCACTGGGACCATTGGCTTCTATGCCGCCTACATGTTTATCCGTAAGATCTACGCGGCAGTGAAAATAGACTGATCAGGAGCTCGTCCGTAGTAAATACAGCACAAGACCAAGCCTGCCCCCCTCTGCTAAGACACCACCATCAGGGAGAAATCAGAAACACAACGGTCACCTTCATCCAGAATGTCATGTTTGGTACAGTGTCCATGGACTGGGTGAAGGAGTGGGGAGGGCGTGTGGGAGAGGGGGGGAGGGAGGAAGAGGTGGAGGTGGGAAGGGAGGGTGTGGTGGAGGGAGAGGGGGGGGGGAGGGAGGGTGAGGTAGAGAGGGGGGTGGGGAGGAAGGGGAGGGGGAGAGGGGGGGAGTGGAGGGAGAGGAGGAGAGAGGAGGGGAGGGGTGGAGGTGAGGGGGAGGTGAAGGAGGGAGGGTGGGTGGGGATGTGGAGTAGAGGAGTGGGGGGGGAAGGGATGAGGGAGTGTGGGGGCAGGGGTGGAGGAGGGAGGTGGGGGGGTTGTGAGGGGGGGTCGAGGGGGGAGAGAAGGGGTTGGGTTGGGTGATGCTGTGGCCAGCGGTGTGCGGTGTGACTTAGTTGGCCTCGGTGGCAGCTGTGTGGCGTTGGGGTGTGATGTGCGGGTGGAGGTGTGGGGTGCGGGTGTCGTTGCTTTGGAGGTTCGGGGGGTGTTGCCGGTCAGCCATTCGTGGAGGGGTGTGGGGGGTTTGTGCCGTTGGGTTTTGGTGTTTGTTGGGGTTTTTGGGGGATGTTGTGTTGGGGGTTCGGTTGTGGGTCTGGGTTTTTGTGGTCTGGTTCTTCGGTGGTTTGCGGGTGTGTTTCGGGGGGGTTGTGATTGTGATGTGTGTGTTGATGGGTTTTCGTTGGTTGGGTGGGGGGTCGGGTTGTTGTTGGGTGCTATTTCGTGGGGGTAGTTCGGTGGTGTGGGTTTGTTGGGGTCTTTTGGGGCGGGTGGTTGTTGGTGCGTGGTGTCTTGGGTCGGTGGGTTTGTAGTGGGGCGAGTGCTGTAGCACCGATAAGTGGGGTAGAGGTTTTGGGAGGTGTGTAGTGCTCATTTTCTGTTCGGGGTCGTTTTGGTGTTGGGGTTTGTTCGTGTGTCTTTTTTGGCTTCGCGTCTTTTCTGGTCTTTGCGTTTTTCGGCATCCCCCTGTTGTCTTGCTGCGGTTGTCTTGCGTTGGGTTGGTTTTGTGTGTCTTGCTCCGGCCTTCTTGTGTGAGCTGACGTGGGTGGTCTGTGGTTTCCGGCGGGTTTGGTTGCTCGCGTTCGGTGCTCTTGGTCTCTTTTTATTTACATCTCTTCTGTCTTTGCGACTGTTTGGTTGCTTTGTTTCCGTGCTCGTTGGGGCGTGTGCATTCGTTGTTCGTTGTCGTGTTTCGCGTGGTGAGTCTTTAATATCTAACTTGCATTTACCTTTGTATTCCAGTTTTCAAGTGCGGGTTTTTACTTTTTTGCTGAAATCTGTTCCATTTATATGATTATATTTGCTCATATCTTTTTAAATTATTACTGTGAGTTCAAGATCGGGGAGGGTTTTAGTAGATCGTTTGGTTAATGGGGAGCGCCTTCAGGTGGTCAATGCCTGTTGAGCAGAGATGAAAGTGGAAGAAATGTTGCTGCTTTGCTGCAGACACTCTGTGGGCAACAAGCTCCTCAGTGAGAACCTTCTATCTAGTGCACGTCAGCGGTCAGACACGGGCACTGCTGTGGTTATGTGCCTGCGTGTTTCCCGCTTCGTGTACTGGAACAAATGTGTGACCTCTTGTGTTCTGAGCAAATCCCTGATTACCTGCCTTAGAAAAAATAAGGAGTGCCAACAATCAGTGTGGATGGTGCCACTGTTGGCACTGCTAGCTTTCTATGGAGGGAAAATGGAATAGGCAAGAAATATGAATGGGAGGATTGTTGCATTGGAGGAGGTAGGATCCTGTCCCTTAAGTCTCTCTGGATGTGGTCAGTCTGATACTTTTACAGTAAACAGGCTCACGGTCTGAAGAGGGAGCACTGAAGAGCTCTTGTTTCCCAATTACCCATCTGTGCCACAAATCTGGAGATAGGGATACAAGCAGAATGTTACTCTGGGGTCAGTCTGGACCATAAGCACATAATAACCCAACCTAAATTATTTCCAGTTCAAAACTGAATATCTTCCTAAAGAGGTTACCTGATTGTCTTTTTTTTTTTTTTTTTGTTTTTTTAATTGTTCTCATTCTTGTTTCTCTTTGTAAATAAATCTACCCCTTCTGGTGTTTATTGTTCTGCGTTGTGTCACATCACTGAGTTCTGATAGGACTTCTCTAGCGAACCTCAATCGTACCAGTTCCTAGAGGCTTATGTCCAAATCCGTCATGAGATTCCCAGAGTAAAGATCCACAAGACCTCTGTCTGTTAGTGCCATGAAAGAGCTGCACTTACTAGTCTCACTAAACCAGTGTTCAGTGGCGTAACAATAGGGGTTGCACCTGCAACCGGGCTCCAGGGGCCCGGCCGCCCCTGCAACCCCTCGCCAGCAGCAGTCGCTTAGCTGATCTCCCACTCGCGCCCCGTTCTAGTAATACAGTGCGCTGGGAAATGACATCATCTCCCAGCCTCTGCATTACGAGAGCGGCACGCAGGAGCTTCAGTTCTAGAGATCTGTGCCAAAGGAGGCACAGATCTGTCAAGACACTCCGCTAGACAGCAGTAGGGGTATTGTGGAAGGGGGCATTGTGAGATGAAGGGGGCATTGTGGAGATGAAGGGGGCATTGTGGAGATGAAGGGGCATTGTGGAGATGAAGGGGCAATGTGGAGATGAAGGGGCAATGTGGAGATGAAGGGGCAATGTGGAGATGAAGGGGCATTA
>CM074727.1:189130200-189187770 GCA_037306005.1 Rhinophrynus dorsalis | reverse complement strand
TCACTGGGACCATTGGCTTCTATGCCGCCTACATGTTTATCCGTAAGATCTACGCGGCAGTGAAAATAGACTGATCAGGAGCTCGTCCGTAGTAAATACAGCACAAGACCAAGCCTGCCCCCCTCTGCTAAGACACCACCATCAGGGAGAAATCAGAAACACAACGGTCACCTTCATCCAGAATGTCATGTTTGGTACAGTGTCCATGGACTGGGGTGAAGACTTATATCTAACTGCATTTTAACCTTTGGTATTCCAGTTTTCAAGTGCGGGTTTTTACTTTTTTGCTGAAATCTGTTCCATTTATATGATTATATTTGCTCATATCTTTTTAAATTATTACTGTGAGTTCAAGATCGGGGAGGGTTTTAGTAGATCGTTTGGGTTAATGGGGAGCGCCTTCAGGTGGTCAATGCCTGTTGAGCAGAGATGAAAGTGGAAGAAATGTTGGCTGCTTTGCTGCAGACACTCTGTGGGCAACAAGCTCCTCAGTGAGAACCTTCTATCTAGTGCACGTCAGCGGTCAGACACGGGCACTGCTGTGGTTATGTGCCTGCGTGTTTCCCGCTTCGTGTACTGGAACAAAATGTGTGACCTCTTGTGTTCTGAGCAAATCCCCTGATTACCTGCCTTTAGAAAAAATAAGGAGTGCCAACAATCAGTGTGGATGGTGCCACTGTTGGCACTGCTAGCTTTCTATGGAGGGAAAATGGAATAGGCAAGAAATATGAATGGGAGGATTGTTGCATTGGAGGAGGTAGGATCCTGTCCCTTAAGTCTCTCTGGATGTGGTCAGTCTGATACTTTTACAGTAAACAGGCTCACGGTCTGAAGAGGGAGCACTGAAGAGCTCTTGTTTCCCAATTACCCATCTGTGCCACAAATCTGGAGATAGGGATACAAGCAGAATGTTACTCTGGGGTCAGTCTGGACCATAAGCACATAATAACCCAACCTAAATTATTTCCAGTTCAAAACTGAATATCTTCCTAAAGAGGTTACCTGATTGTCTTTTTTTTTTTTTTTTTGTTTTTTTAATTGTTCTCATTCTTGTTTCTCTTTTGTAAATAAATCTACCCCTTCTGGTGTTTATTGTTCTGCGTTGTGTCACATCACTGAGTTCTGATAGGACTTCTCTAGCGAACCTCAATCGTACCAGTTCCTAGAGGCTTATGTCCAAATCCGTCATGAGATTCCCAGAGTAAAGATCCACAAGACCTCTGTCTGTTAGTGCCATGAAAGAGCTGCACTTACTAGTCTCACTAAACCAGTGTTCAGTGGCGTAACAATAGGGGTTGCACCTGCAACCGGGCTCCAGGGGCCCGGCCGCCCCCTGCAACCCCCTCGCCAGCAGCAGTCGCTTAGCTGATCTCCCACTCGGCGCCCCGTTCTAGTAATACAGTGCGCTGGGAAATGACATCATCTCCCAGCCTCTGCATTACGAGAGCGGCACGCAGGAGCTTCAGTTCTAGAGATCTGTGCCAAAGGAGGCACAGATCTGTCAAGACACTCCGCTAGACCAGCAGTAGGGGTATTGTGGAAGGGGGCATTGTGGAGATGAAGGGGGCATTGTGGAGATGAAGGGGGCATTGTGGAGATGAAGGGGCATTGTGGAGATGAAGGGGCAATGTGGAGATGAAGGGGCAATGTGGAGATGAAGGGGCAATGTGGAGATGAAGGGGCATTGTGGAAGGGGCATTGTGGAGATGAAGGGGCAATGTGGAAGGGGCATTGTGGAGATGAAGGGGCAATGTGGAAGGGGCATTGTGGAGATGAGGGGGCAATGTGGAAGGGGCATTGTGGAGATGAAGGGGCAATGTGGAGATGAAGGGGCAATGTGGAAGGGGCATTGTGGAGATGAAGGGGCATTGTGGAAGGGGCAATGTGGTTGGGGGGGGGGGGCCATGGCAATTCTTGCACCAGGGCCGGTGGCTTCTAGTTACTCCTCTGCCAGTGTTCCTCAGCAAGGTGGCACTTTGACGTGCTGTAGGCACTCACTTAGAATATCCCTTTTTTTTTTTCTATAAAGATTTTGATAAAAATGTGAAAATTGAGTTTCAAATGTATATTTATGGAAATTGTTAAGCATGATATGTTTGTTTTCGGTTATACTGATTGTGAGACTGATGAATATATATTAATGTACTTTACCCTCCATTATGCCCTTGCAAAATGACACACAAGATGTTAGGTGCACGAAAAGATCCAAACTATGGCCTAGGGGTCCTTGGTCAAAAACAGACTGAGCACCACTGAGCTAGATCAACGTCCACTAGTTCCTAGACATCAGGATAAAAAGGACAAATCCCATTCTTCAGATGAAGTTCTTCATGGAATGTTCACGGATCCAATACATTACACTATGAAGCCCTAGACGTCGTCCTAATTTGTCTCAAAGCCACAATTCAGATGTGTGTTTTGGTGTATGACCCCTGGATTCATGATTATACAGGACATGAGATCTACTGTTTTCATAGCCTAACAAGATCTACCAACCTACCAGTAGGTCCATCTCATTCACACATCAATATGTCTGATTATATCGCTTAAAAAGCAAAAAAAGTTGCATCCTAGGGCCACTCTGCCAGTAAAGGGATCATTTGTACTCTTGGGTTAGAATTTGATGGCAGATAAGAACCATTCAGACAATCTTGTCTGGCCCTTTTTCATAATGGAAGAAGAAAAAAGAAACAAACAAACAACAATACAAACCTTATTTGCTCTTTGGTCTTCTCTTATGTTCCTCATAACCTTATGCCTATCCCATGCATGCTTACATTCCCTCATTGTATTAACCTTTACCACTTCTGTGGGTAGGCCATGTCACCATACACTTAGGATAAAGAATCACACAACACCGGTAACATAGTAACACATTAATACTAACACTGTCACATAGTAACACTAACACAGTCACATATTAACATAGTAATACTATTACAGTAACATATTAACATAGTAATACTATTACAGTAACATTGTAACACAGTAATACTAAAACAGTAAAATTGTAAAATAGTAATACAAACACAGTAACATAGTAGCACATTAGCACTAACACAGTCACATAGTAACAAAGAAATATTAACACAGTAACAAACTAATACTAACACGGTCACATAGTAATACCATAATAGTAACATAGTAACACTGTAATACTAACACAGTCACAAAATAACATAGCAATACTAACACAGTATCATAGTAACGCATTAATACTAACACAATCGGAGCAAAACACTTCCCCCAACCTTTCCAGGAACAGGCGTGAGGACAGTGCGCAGTCCACTACCCAGGAGCTACAACTGTGACCGCGGATCGCAAAGGCAGTAGAATCACACCTATGATTCTACAGAGTGAGTGTGCACAAACCTAGAGAGATAGGGCTCAGGCAACAAGAGCGAGACCGGGGTACACATAGGTAATAGCCTCGGAGGTATAGCTAGTGAAGGATGCACGGAGCGAGACTGCTAGAGCAATACCTGAGGTGAGACTAACCCTGAGCTACTGAGTAGAAGGCAGCCACAACAATACCAAGGAGGTAAAGTTTGCTCGTAGGCTGTACGGAGTGAGCTCCAGCAAAAGCCGGTTGAGACAGAGTGGAGAGTCAGACAGTACCTGGGTCAAGCATGGAGTAGGTAGACAGAGCCACGGGTCAAAACCAGATCAGGTAGTCAGCCAAAGCCACAGAACTCACAGAGCGGATAGCCAGAATCCGGGTCAGACCGGAACGGCTAGTCAGACAGAGCCATTGGTCAATACCGGAGCGGGTAGTCAGACAAAGCCCAGGATTGAATCGGAGAATCAACAGAAGCCAAGCAAGGGTCAAACGAGAGCACACACACAGTAGTAACACACAGGTACATCACGAAAGGGCAACTAAGACCAGTATTCAGGCCGTATATAAGGCCAAAGGAGAAGGCGGGACACAATCGACCAATTAGTGCCAAAGGCTACAAGAGAGTGAGCGTGACGTCAAAGATGTGTGCCCACGACAGAGAAGCCAGCAAACAGATGGCAGCGGCCGACAGCACCGCTGCCTGCTCACCAGAGGGAACAGGACAGGCACCCATACCAGGCAGGCCATTCCATTTATCTACCACCCTCTCAGAGAAGTAAAACCTTCTTATATTACATCTAAACCTCTGTCCCTCTAGTTTTAGACTTTGACTTCTTGTCCTAACATTTCTATTTTGAAATGTACTTCCCTCCTGTGTTTTTCCTTCATGAATCTCTTCATGTATGTGAATGTGTCTATCATATCTTCTCTCTCTTCTCTCCTCCAAGCTATACATGTTAAGATCCTTTAGTCTATCCTGATACTTCTTTTCCTGTAAACCAGTCACCATTTTAGTGGCCCTTCTCTGAATTCTCTCTAGAGTATCAATATCCTTCTGGAGATGGGGTCTCCTGTACTGTACACAATACTATAGAGTATCTATATCCTTCTGGAGATGGGGTCTCCAGTACTGTACACAATACTCTAGAGTATCTATATCCTTCTGGAGATGGGGTCAGTACTGTACACAATACTCTATAGTATCTGTATCCTTCTGGAGATGGGGTCAGTACTGTACACAATACTCTATAGTATCTGTATCCTTCTGGAGATGGCGTGTCCGGTACCATACACAATACTCTAGAGTATCTATACCCTTCTGGAGATGGGGTCTCCTGTACTGTACACAATACTATAGAGTATCTATATCCTTCTGGAGATGGGGTCTCCAGTACTGTACACAATACTCTAGAGTATCTATATCCTTCTGGAGATGGGGTCAGTACTGTACACAATACTCTATAGTATCTATATCCTTCTGGAGATGGGGTCTCCTGTACTGTACACAATACTATAGAGTATCTATATCCTTCTGGAGATGGGGTCTCCAGTACTGTACACAATACTCTAGAGTATCTATATCCTTCTGGAGATGGGGTCAGTACTGTACACAATACTCTATAGTATCTGTATCCTTCTGGAGATGGGGTCAGTACTGTACACAATACTCTATAGTATCTGTATCCTTCTGGAGATGGCGTGTCCGGTACCATACACAATACTCTAGAGTATCTATACCCTTCTGGAGATGGGGTCTCCTGTACTGTACACAATACTATAGAGTATCTATATCCTTCTGGAGATGGGGTCTCCAGTACTGTACACAATACTCTAGAGTATCTATATCCTTCTGGAGATGGGGTCAGTACTGTACACAATACTCTATAGTATCTATATCCTTCTGGAGATGGGGTCTCCTGTACTGTACACAATACTCTAGAGTATCTATATCCTTCTGGAGATGGGGTCAGTACTGTACACAATACTCTATAGTATCTATACCCTTCTGGAGATGGGGTCTCCTGTACTGTACACAATACTATAGAGTATCTATATCCTTCTGGAGATGGGGTCTCCTGTACTGTACACAATACTATAGAGTATCTATATCCTTCTGGAGATGGGGTCAGTACTGTACACAATACTCTATAGTATCTGTATCCTTCTGGAGATGGCGTGTCTGGTACCGTACACAATACTCGAGTATCTATACCCTTCTGGAGATGGGGTCTCCAGTCCTGTACACAATACTCTATAGTATCTATATCCTTGTGATGATGGGGTCTCCAGTACTGTACACAATACTCTAGGTAAGGTCTAACTAGAGGTCTGTACAGTGACATGACCACTTCCATTTTTCATGACCCTAGTAATACAATCCAGTATCCTACTTGCACTCCCCACTCCTTTAATTGCTTTCCTACTTTGTGGTACTGGTGCCAAGTAGAAGCAGGTTGGGTGTATATATAACAATATACCCAAGGGATTATCAAAAGTCTGTCATAGTATCACAGCCAATTCATCATGAAAAAAAATAAATATATAGAATATGAGTATATGGCAGAATAAGTAAAATATATTGATGCTAGATACAGCTGAAAAGAAAAAAAGCAAGATGGTGATTTAAAATAATGAAATAAAAAGGACAAATGGTGAATTTTATAGATGTGAGATTCTTTTCTATATCAGTGAATAGAAATATCTCAGAATCCCAGTATTAGTCCCTATATTTCAGAAACAACAGAAAAACAAAACCGTCCGATGTAGGTGAAACGGATTTTAGGTAGTCCTTATAGATCAGTGGTTCTCAACTCCAGTCCTCAGGACCCACTAACAGGCCAGGATGTGAGGATTCCCTTGTTAGATCACAGGTGAGTTAATCAATGTGAATGAGCCTCTGATCACATGATTTCCTTGTTAGATCACAGGTGAGTTAATCAATATGAATGAGCCTCTGATCACATGATTTCCTTGTTAGAGCACAGGTGAGTTAATCAATGTGAATGAGCCTCTGATCACCACACCTGTGCTCTAGCAGAGAAATCCCTAAGTCCTGGCCTGTTAGTGGGTCTTGAGGGCAGGAGTTGAGAAACACAGTTATAGAGTCTCCGTACTTATCTCTCAGTTGGTGGATCTAGAGGAAAACATATAAAAATAACCATTAGTAATATGAAGTGGCATTGTTGAAGATATGATTGGTTATGATGAAATGATGGTATGTGGTGAATGAAGGAGTCTAGAAGACAGTTTCTGCTCTTTGACCTTGTTAGCCATTTAATGTCAGAACCATTTCTGTGAGAAACCTTTATGTGCTTTGTCCCAGATTCCACACTGGGATGAAATATGTAAAAAGAGAAGAAAAATGAACAAACCTCCCTCTGAGTGCAGTACGATAACTAAATCTAGGTGATAAAAGAACAGGACTAGTTACGCATATGGTGTTGTATATCCAATAAAAACTATTAAAAAACAAACATATATATATATATATATATAAGAAGTCTTTTTTTATCCTTGTATTCAGTAAAGTTAAGAGGAATTTTTGGATAGAAATGTGTTGTGAAGTCTGTGTTAGTTGCAATACAGAGTTCAGACAAACATACATACATACATACATACATATTATCAGGGCTCAAAATTTCCACTAGCCAATGGCGAGTAGAAACTCAGCCCTGGTGGGTATGTTATGTGTTGCAGTGGCGAGTAGAAATTCAGCCCTGGTGGGTATGTTATGTCTTGTAGTGGCGAGTAACTTTTCAGGTCTGGCTAGTAGCAAAAGTCTTCCAATTTTAAGCCCTGAATGTAGTCAAGGTCATATATATGGAGTAACTGGGCAGACTGAAGCGGGGTACCAGGAATCAAACAAAGTGAAGCCAGGATCTCACAAACAACTCAAAACACTGTAGATGGCACCAGAAAATAACCAGGAAATGCAGATAAAGATCACTGCCCATAAAAAGGGCCAGTATCCAATAACAATGCAGGGGGCAGGACTAATTCAAAGTAAGATGGTAGGAGTGTGACACCAGCAGATATGAACGTATAAGCCACCAGTGGAGAGATTGCCTCGTGGACTGTGATATCGTCATCACATGATGATTTTTAGACCAATTGCAAATTAAGTCCAACTGAAGAGGCCTCAGGTGAAACTGACCAAGGGGATCTGCTTCTATTGTGACTACCGTAACATAAACCTGGATGTGTCCCACAAAGATCTCATACCAACTACAAAACTCTCCCCCATAACAGCCAAAAGCTGAGTTCAGGGGGAAGCTAGGAATCAATGAGTTAAATAAGAGGACTCTCCTCAAACACTGAAGGACCTCAGAAGATTTGGGAGAAAGGTAAATTAATAAGATAACTAACTAATGAAGGTCTCTTCAGGAGGGACGTTACCCTGAACCTCCTTTCAGGACACTCTAAATAAACTGACGTTAGATGTGCAGGGGGAGGGGTTAGCAGCTGGGAGGTGATTTTTTGTTTAGAGTGCCCCGTCTCCTATAGTCATATTGCCTAACCCCATGGTCCCTGCATCCCTCAATGACGCTCGAGAAATACACAGATACACACTGACACAGAGACACATACAAACACACATACTTCACATTGTAAGCCCTGAATATTATCACACATACACATATGCATACAAACGTAGACATACATAGACACACGCATACACACATATACATATTATTATATCTGTCATTACACACAGATGAGAGTCGGGCCCTGTGTTACTGAGTGACTTTATATGGAGTCTGCTGCCGGTGATCTTAGATTCAAACAGCCGTCACTTTAAACAGAAGCGTGAATGTAACTGCACTGAGAAGAGACTGACTATCAATGAGTCCATTTCTCTGCTGTCAGCTGTTATTAATTCAGTGCTAGTGTTGTGCAACACATTGCAGCGCTTTTCGTTGCATGCCCCTATAATAAAGCTGTGTGAGAGCAGTAGGGTGAAACGTTGGGCGATTGTATTGAAATGGCATTGTTAACCCTTTGAGTGACAGAAGGACTGGCAATGCTTTGCAATGTGTCAAAAAAATTTCTAGCACTAACAAAAGCAGTAAAAAAATGAACTTTATTCATAAATTGCACAGTTCTACTCTTAGAGGTGGACTTTACCAAACGGTTACACAGGGGCTCCTAATATGTGAGGTTATTAGATCAGTAGCCCTGTAAGTTATTAGTACAAAGCACTCCTTGCTCCCCAGGCTGCACATCTCCTCACCTCTCGCTTCTGTTCCTGCCATATACCAAGGCTGAGATGGGGCAGCAGCGCTGTGTCCGGCCTCTGAAGTCAGGGTCTTCTGAGCAGAGCCTGGCCCCCTGGTCCTGTTCCAGCACCAGGCTGTGTTCACAATAGGGATCCGAACAGGCCAATACTCAGGGCAGGAGGAGACCCGGCTCCTGTCCTGACTGCATGTACTTCATCTCCCAGGCTCCTTTCTGTCACCGGCTCCTGTCACCTCCAAAGTTATAGCAACCAGCTCCCCCTGGTGGTTGCTGTAAGTTTGGAGGTGACAGGAGGCAGTGACAGGAAGGAACCTGGGAGATAAAGTACATGCAGTCAGGACAGGAGCCGGTGACAGGGGGCGGGAGTTACTGCAGTGAAGGCTGAGAGGGGAGGAATATACAGGACATGGAGGGACAGACCCAGGTAGGGTTTACATTTTGTAGTAAATGCTCAACACAGGACAGGAGGGCAGCAGCAGGAGCGCTAGACATCACAGCATACAGGTTCATATCCTGGACACAGAACAGACTTCAAGGGGGGCGTCTTACAAGCTCCTACAGCTTAGACCTGTATATGTGTCAATATACAAGTGTACGGTGTGGGAGAGTGTAAGACGCCCCCCCTGAAGTGTGTTCTGTGTCCAGGATATGAACCTGTATGCTGTGACCATTCATCCTGGAAGGAAATGCACTTTATGCCCCCATCCGTACTGCTGCTGTTGTGTCCATGACCGAGTGGCTGCATGATGAAAATTGTGTGTGTGTGTGGAGCTTGTGTGTGATGCTTCTGTGTGTGTGTGTGTGGGGGGGGCTTGTGTGTGTGTGTCTGTGGTGTAGGAGCAAGTGGCAGCCATTTTGTTTTTTTATTCAGTTGTATAGTGGTGGGCGGGCCAACTCCCTGCATGATTTTCACACAAGTAGCATTGAAAATCACGCCCCCACTGAATCACCCAATGGGAGCAGTAACTCCTCCTTACTGCAGCCCCTGGGTGTGTTTTGCCAGGCACAAAGTCACCTTATGTACAGTATCTCACATAAGTGAGTACACCCCTCACATTTTTGTAAATATTTTTATTTTATCTTTCATGTGACAACACTGAAGAAATGACACTCTGCTACAATGTAAAGTAGTGAGTGTACAGCCTGTATAACAGTGTAAATTTGCTGTCCCCCTCAAAATAACTCAACACACAGCCATTAATGTCTAAACCTTGGCAACAAAAGTGAGTACACCCCTAAGTGGAAATGTCCAAATTGGGCCCAAAGTGTCAATATTTTGTGTGGCTGCCATTATTTTCCAGCACTGCCTTAAACCTCTTGGGCATGGAGTTCACCATAGCTTCACAGGTCGCCACTGGAGTCCTCTTCCACTCCTCCATGACGACATCACGGAGCTGGTGGATGTTACAGACCTTTCACTCCCCCACCTTCCACTTGAGGATGCCCCACAGATGCTCAATAGGGTTTAGGTCTGGAGACACGCTTGGCCAATCCATCACCTTTACCCTCAGCTTCTTTAGCAAGGCAGTGGTCGTCTTGGAGGTGTGTTTGGGGTCGTTATCATGTTGGAATACTCCTCTGAAGTGAGGGGATCCTGGTCTGCTTCAGTATGTCACAGTACATGTTGGCATTCATGGTTCCCTCAATGAACTGTAGCTCCCCAGTGCTGGCACCACTCATGCAGGCCCAGACCATGACACTCCCACCACCATGCTTGACTGTAGGCAAGACACACTTGTCTTTGTACTCGTCACCTGGTTGCTGACACACACGCTTGACACCATCTGAACCAAATAAGTTTATCTTGGTCTCATCTGACCACAGGACATGGTTCCAGTAACCCATGTACTTAGTCTGCTTGTCTTCAGCAAACTCTTTGTGGGCTTTCTTGTGCATCCTCTTTAGAAGAGGCTTCCTTCTGGGACGACAGCGGCATATGGTCTGAGCACTGACAGGCTAATCCCCTACTCCTTCAACCTCTGCAGCAATGCTGGCAGCACTCATACGTCTATTTGCCAAAGACAACCTCTGGATATGATGCTGAGCACGTGCACTCAACTTCTTTGGTCGACCATGGCGAGGCCTGTTCTGAGTGGAACCTGTCCTGTGAAGCCACTGTATGGTCTTACCCACCATGCTGCAGCTCAGTTTCAGGGTCTTGGCAATCTTCTTATAGCCTAGGCCATCTTTATGTAGACCAACAATTGTTTTTTTCAGATTCTCAGAGTTCTTTGCCATGAGGTTCCATGTTGAACTTTCAGTGACCGGTATGAGAGACTGTGAGAGCGATAACACCAAATGTAACACACCTGCTCACCATTCACACCTGAGACCTTGTAACACTAACGAGTCACATGACACCGGGGAGGGGAAAATGGCTTATTGGGCCCAATTTGGACATTTCCACTTAGGGGTGTACTCCCTTTTGTTGCCAAGGTTTAGACAGTAATGGCTGTGTGTTGAGTTATTTTGAGGGGGACAGCAAATTTACACTGTTATACAGGCTGTACACTCACTACTTTACATTGTAGTAGAGTGTCATTTCTTCAGTGTTGTCACATGAAAGATAAAATAAAAATATTTACAGAAATGTGAGGGGTGTACTCACTTATGTTAGATACTGTATATAGGATAAATAGTGGGACCAAACAGTCCATTTGGGTTTTTAACTTTTTTCGTGAAAATTGGGCCAAGTTTGACCCAAAACGTGTTGATTGAGGTGAATCCTGAACTATGAAGGACTTTTGGCGTTAAGAGCTGAACCAGCGAGAATAAAGTGGAAACAGACGGAACCACAGAATTCACTGGAGTCGACACAATACGGACATTGGAATGATCTATGGCGCTGAATTAAAGTAATTGTACCAAGGCAGAGGGCACAGTTTGTGGTTGAAGGGATGGCCTGGCTCTGCTATTGGCCTCACAGTCTCTTTTTAGTGGATATATACCACTATATCCATAGCTAGTCCTATTCTATTATTCTCTTGATTTATACTTCACATT
Organism: Rhinophrynus dorsalis; assembly: GCA_037306005.1. NCBI lineage: Eukaryota > Metazoa > Chordata > Amphibia > Anura > Rhinophrynidae > Rhinophrynus > Rhinophrynus dorsalis. The sequence goes on along the minus strand of CM074727.1, from coordinate 189,176,192 downwards.
TTAATATCTATACTTTATTTATTTTATTCTACATAGGAAATATAATCAGGGAAGAAAAAAAAAACAGCACATAATTACCGGAAAGTGCAATACTTTTAATAAGTAAAAATACTTTAAACTCCAGAGTTACAAGTATAACCTAAACAGTGGGACCACATGGAGTGTGACTAATACGCTGGCAGGTGGGGTGTTAGTGGTTAAATAACTGGGGTTACACTAACACCCTGAAATAATCTATACAGAATTGTGAAGTACCCCTATGGGGCCAAGACTGTCTTAGAGCTAGGCCCTCCTTCCACAAACTGTGCCCTCTGCCCTTGTACATTAACTAGAAAGATCCTTTAATTCAGTCCCATAGATATCTCTAATGTCTGAGATACAGGAGATCTGCAGGATGGATACATGAAACGTACTGAGATACAGGAGATCTGCAGGATGGAGACATGAAACACACTGAGATATGGGAGATCTGCAGGATGGAGACATGAAACACACTGATATGGAAGATCTGCAGGATGGAGACATGAAACACACTGAGATACAGGAGATCTGCAGGATGGAGACATGAAACGTACTGAGATACAGGAGATCTGCAGGATGGATACATGAAACACACTGAGATATGGGAGATCTGCAGGATGGAGACATGAAACACACTGATATGGAAGATCTGCAGGATGGAGACATGAAACACACTGAGATACAGGAGATCTGCAGGATGGAGACATGAAACGTACTGAGATACAGGAGATCTGCAGGATGGATACATGAAACACACTGAGATATGGGAGATCTGCAGGATGGAGACATGAAACACACTGATATGGAAGATCTGCAGGATGGAGACATGAAACACACTGAGATACAGGAGATCTGCAGGATGGAGACATGAAACGTACTGAGATACAGGAGATCTGCAGGATGGATACATGAAACACACTGAGATATGGGAGATCTGCAGGATGGAGACATGAAACACACTGATATGGGAGATCTGCAGGATGGAGACATGAAACACACCGAGATACGGGAGATCTGCAGGATGGAGACATGAAACGCACACAGATACGGGGACATGAAAGTGGCAACTGCAGGGGTATAGACACTGGGCACTGTGGGGATGGGTTTACATACACTGGATGGGCATGGTGGGAGGTGTTAGAGACACCAACGCCCCCAGTTGGGGGTAGAGACTACACCTCAGATATGATCAGAAGTACAATATTCTATCACCAAACAAGCTAAAATATGTGAAGGATGAAGACAAGAACATTGGCCTTTTGTATGGATTTCCACCACTCAGAAGCATCACATTTTAGCTCTAGTGCAAAGGAGAAATGTCCACATACATATTAGATTACTCTCACCCAGTACAGTTCCAAAATGACAGGCAAGTCCCCTCACCCGGGAGATACCAGCTAACCCCAGATGTATGTTTCAGCCTTGTTGGGCCTCCTCAGTGAGGTGCATCTGGCTTCCCTAGGCACTGAGAGCGAGGGATCTACGCCTGGATTACCCTTCACCCATCGGGAGAGACATAAGAGTTTTAAAACAAGAAGCTAAAAATGTGCAGGGCAGAGGGAACTTGTCTGTGATTTTGGGAATGGACCGCCTTTTTGGGTGGGATTAGTCTAATATGTATATGGAAATGTCTCCTCTGTAGTGGCACTAGAGAGCTAAAGCATGATGTTCTGGAGCGGTGGCTAGCTGTGGAACAGGCCATTGTGGTTGTGTCCCTCCTTTAGGCCTCTCAGTTACTTTGTCTTTCTATTGTATCACCAATCAAAGAAGCCAGCCTGTGTCTGTACCCCCAATACCAGCCTGTGTTTGTACTGTCCCAGTGCCTAGACCGTGCCTGTAACCCCCAGTGCCTAGCCTTTATCTGTACCCCCATCGCACTACCCACCCTATGTCTGTACGCCCCCAGTACCCAGCCTGTCTGACAGAGCTTAAGAGTCTTATGCCTGTTGTCTGATCCCAGGAGCTGTGGCTCTGTTTTGTGCTACTGATACAGAAGAGGCGAAGAAAGGGGCTCCTCATAGGGTAATATCGTTGTGCCAATTTGACCCCCAACCAGTTCCTATATAAGGGTACTCACACAGATAAATGGTCTACTACACACATAAATGTGAAACAGACAAAACAAGATCTTTTCTGACCCCCGTCCACTTGGGTCCACTCCTCCAAAATCATTCAGCTGCTCCATTTGACCACCAGGTACCACAGAAGATGATCACCTTAAAGCGGAACTACCATCTCAACTAAAGTCGCTCTGCAATACTTAGGCAGGTGGTGACTAGATTAATAATCATTATTTTACCTCTCAAAAGTGCCCCCGAATAACATTATCCTTAAGCTTCCGAGACCGGAAGCCAGGCATCACGGCGGACATCTTGAATGTGCACCTGCACTGTCAGTCCCTGTCACCCTTCATAGGAATTGCACTAGCCCGAACGGTTCCAGAAGAGACTGACAGCGCAGGAGCACAGGCTGCAGTAATCTGGCCGTCAGTCTCGGAACCTTAAGGATAACTTTATTCCTGGGCACTTTTGAGAGGTAAAATAATGATTAGTAAGCTAGTCACCTCCTACATAAGTATTGCAGGGCTACTTTAGTGCAGGTGGTAGTTCCTCTTTAATGGACCCAAAAATGAGAAAGAAAAGGCAGTGCACGCAAACAAATGTGATGTTTCAGAGCGCTAAGGCATTAATTCATAGAAAGTTCTTATCTGGGCACCCTTTCTGAAGAAGGACATTATGGAACTACAGAAAGTGCAGAGGAGGGCTACAAAACTAGTAAGGGGAATGGAAAGTTTTAGTTATGAGGAAAGGCTAGAAGAGTTAAACTTGTATACACTAGCGAAATGGCGTCTTAGAGGGGATATGATAACACTATATAAATATGTTCAGGGCCCATACAAAGGGCTCTCCAAAGACCTGTTCATTAACAGAACAGTACACAGGACAAGAGGCCACCCGCTTAGACTTGAGGAAAGGAGATTTAATCTACAACAGGGGAAGGGTTTCTTTACAGTAAGGACAATAAAGGTATGGAATTCACCGCCTGAGGAGGTGGTGCTATCAAATACATTAGATGCCTTTAAAAAAGGCCTGGATACTTATTTAAAAGAGCAGAACATAAAGGGCTATGTACATTAGTATTGGGATGAATATTTAGTTGGGGCTTGTTGATCCAGGGAGAAATCTGATTGCCATTTGGAATCAAGAAGGATTTTTTTTCCCCCCCATTCAAGGCAGAATTTGAAATTGCTGTATTGAGGGTTTTTTTTTGCCTTCTTTTGGATCAACGATGGTAAACAGGAATAGGAAAAGGGTTGAACTAGATGGATGCAAGTCTTTTTTCAACCTAAATTACTATGTTACTATGTTAGTACTCACAGAGCTGGTTACACCATTGTCTCCAATACACCGGCATCGCATGCAGGGGAAATTAGCTTGTTCCTGCTCAAGCAGCGAGCTCTCAGCTGGCAGGTCCTAATACGATGAGTGGCAGGATTATATCACAGACAGTGGTTAGAGGATAAAACTCTGAAGTGTGCTCAATGTATCAAAAAAAAAGATTTATTTAAAGATACTCTTGTATTTCCGTGTTCCACACTTCAAGGCAAATGAACATTAAAAACTTGTTTGTTTGTTAAAAACTTTGAAGTCTGAAACACAGAAATACAAGAGTTTTTTAAATAAATCTTTTTTTTTTATACATTGAGCACACTTCAGAGTTTTATCCTCTAACCACTGTCTGTGATATAATCCTGCCACTCATCGTATAGATATTGGGAACTGCCAGCTGAGAGCTCGCTGCTTGAGCAGGAACAAGCTAATTTCCCCTGCATGCGATGCCGGTTTATTGGAGACAATGGTGTAACTGATATGAACTTTCTATGAATGAATGCCTTTAGCTCTCTGAACCATCACATATGTTTGCTCTCTATTTGCTCCAGACGAAGGCGTAGTGCTGCGCAGAAACGCGTTGAGCAAACTCCAAACAAACTCCACGCTTCACGTACAGAGCGACTCCTCGTGCACGGAGAAAAAAACGCTGATCGGCGGCGGCTGCCTGCGATCACCTGGGGGAGGGTATTGCACTACAGAGCAGGGAGAAACATTCTAGTAAGCGGACACCTATATCATTTGATTATATTGCACTGCTGGTTTCCTGTTTGTACATTGTATCCATTAGTGCCTGAACTACGTCTCTTTCTTGTAAGCAGCCATTCTATTTGTCTATAGTCCCGTGCTCTGCATATATACCCCTCTCTGGCATCAGCCATTTGCTCATACTGTCATCATCTTATCCCACCAGTAATATTATATATGTGCATGTAATATATTTCATAACTACTGTCTTTCTGTGGATCTTTATTCACAGTGGTTACACATCTAAGGAACCCAGTTTCTGTTTATTATTTATATATGCAAATGGTATGCACCAATTTGGGTCCATTTTAGACCACTCATTATATGTATATTTTCTCCAATGTCCTTGTCTCCTATTAACATTTTAGACATATAATAAATGTTTTTTGAGATATCTTTTATTTCCTTTCTATATTGTTATTTATACTTATATACCTACTACACTTAGAGGATATTATCTGCGCTGTCCACCCCTCCCTTTTACATATGTTTGCTTGCACTGCCTTTTCTTTCTCAATTCTGCTATTATCACAAAAGGAAAAATCTGATATCTATTCGGTATGTGTGAGCACCGCAGGTTAAAAATTATATAGATACAAACAAAGAAATATGCTATAAGTTACACCTCAACGAATATTATATCATCCGTGTCACCGCTAGCAAATTAACCCGTTCGGTGCCTGAGTGGAGTAATAATATGTAAGTAGGTTAAAACTTAACCTTTAATCTCTCATCATTAAAATAAATAAAATATTTGACGTCTAAAATTACAGCAGCCAACCTCTTAACCAAGTTAGGCTGTGTTCATCCTAGTAAATTGGGCATTCCCCCAACGAGGTTAAAATTAGTCTTATAGTATTCAGTGCAGTGTAACTAGCTGTCCCTGTGCTTAGATAGAACAGGTAGAAAATGTAGTAGTAAAGAGAGAGTCCCTGGAGCCTGTATCAGAATAATACCGGCACCAGTGTTACCTCCCGGGTCCGTTTATAACTTCAACGGTAACCGTCCCTATGTCTTAAAGTAAAAAGTTAAAGAGATAGGACACCCTTTGTGTATGGGTGTAGAAATCGTTTCTAAATACTATTTACTATCTCAGTATCACTGCAATTAATATTTCATTAACCTCTCGGAGGAAATGTACCCCAAATAATCAACCAGACACATTTCGCTGCTCGTGTGGCAGCTTCGTCGGGGTAAAGACTTACGGAACCGCTGGTTGCCACCGTATTTAAGGCCTACAAACTAAGGTGGGCTGTATTACATCATACTGGACACTCCCATTACTTACAGTGATTGGTTGACATGGACAAGGCTTATTCAAGTTCGTCTAAAACTGGAGAAGCATTGGTTAACAATGTAACCTTTTATATGTTTTAATTAAGGATATGAGAATATAAGGTGAAACATCCTATTTACATCTAGTAAAATAATTGTTTTCAAACAGAAGTATCGAATCTGATACTTAATTACAAATTCGATATACGCTGCCCATTTTGACTGCCGTATATACCTCCTACAGAATCAAATACAGCCCGATCCTATCTCCACTTCCGATAGATCGAAAACTTACACCCCTATGATATTGATACCGACTGTGGGGGCCGGTGTAAGAGAAATGTGAATTCTGTGCTACATCTCTATCTGTGGGGACTGTTATTATAATGAATGTTCTCTTTACTGTGTCTGTACCCCCAGTACCCGGCCTGTGTCTGTACCCCCAGTACCCGGCCTGTGTCTGTACCCCCAGTACCCAGCCTGTGTCTGTACCCCCAGTACCCGGCCTGTGTCTGTACCCCCAGTACCCGGTCTGTGTCTGTACCCCCAGTACCCGGTCTGTGTCTGTACCCCCAGTACCCGGCCTGTGTCTGTACCCCCAGTACCCGGCCTGTGTCTGTACCCCCAGTACCCGGCCTGTGTCTGTACCCCCAGTACCCGGTCTGTGTCTGTACCCCCAGTACCCGGTCTGTGTCTGTACCCCCAGTACCCGGCCTGTGTCTGTACTCCCAGTACCCGGTCTGTGTCTGTACCCCCAGTACCCGGCCTGTGTCTGTACCCCCAGTACCCGGCCTGTGTCTGTACTCCCAGTACCCGGTCTGTGTCTGTACCCCCAGTACCCGGCCTGTGTCTGTACCCCCAGTACCCGGCCTGTGTCTGTACCCCCAGTACCCGGTCTGTGTCTGTACTCCCAGTACCCGGTCTGTGTCTGTACTCCCAGTACCCGGCCTGTGTCTGTACCCCCAGTACCCGGCCTGTGTCTGTACCCCCAGTACCCAGCCTGTGTCTGTACCCCCAGTACCCGGCCTGTGTCTGTACCCCCAGTACCCGGCCTGTGTCTGTACCCCCAGTACCCGGTCTGTGTCTGTACCCCCAGTACCCGGCCTGTGTCTGTACCCCCAGTACCCAGCCTGTGTCTGTACCCCCAGTACCCAGCCTGTGTCTGTACTCCCAGTACCCGGCCTGTGTCTGTACCCCCAGTACCCGGCCTGTGTCTGTACCCCCAGTACCCGGTCTGTGTCTGTACCCCCAGTACCCGGTCTGTGTCTGTACTCCCAGTACCCGGCCTGTGTCTGTACCCCCAGTACCCGGCCTGTGTCTGTACCCCCAGTACCCGGTCTGTGTCTGTACCCCCAGTACCCGGTCTGTGTCTGTACCCCCAGTACCCGGCCTGTGTCTGTACCCCCAGTACCCGGCCTGTGTCTGTACCCCCAGTACCCGGCCTGTGTCTGTACCCCCAGTACCCGGCCTGTGTCTGTACTCCCAGTACCCGGCCTGTGTCTGTACTCCCAGTACCCGGTCTGTGTCTGTACTCCCAGTACCCGGCCTGTGTCTGTACCCCCAGTACCCGGTCTGTGTCTGTACCCCCAGTACCCGGCCTGTGTCTGTACCCCCAGTACCCGGTCTGTGTCTGTACCCCCAGTACCAGGCCTGTGTCTGTACCCCCAGTACCCGGTCTGTGTCTGTACCCCCAGTACCCGGTCTGTGTCTGTACCCCCAGTACCCGGTCTGTGTCTGTACCCCCAGTACCCGGTCTGTGTCTGTACCCCCAGTACCCGGCCTGTGTCTGTACCCCCAGTACCCGGCCTGTGTCTGTACCCCCAGTACCCGGCCTGTGTCTGTACCCCCAGTACCCGGTCTGTGTCTGTACCCCCAGTACCCGGCCTGTGTCTGTACCCCCAGTACCCGGTCTGTGTCTGTACCCCCAGTACCCGGCCTGTGTCTGTACCCCCAGTACCCGGTCTGTGTCTGTACCCCCAGTACCCGGCCTGTGTCTGTACCCCCAGTACCCGGCCTGTGTCTGTACCCCCAGTACCCGGTCTGTGTCTGTACCCCCAGTACCCGGCCTGTGTCTGTACCCCCAGTACCCGGCCTGTGTCTGTACCCCCAGTACCCGGCCTGTGTCTGTACCCCCAGTACCCGGCCTGTGTCTGTACCCCCAGTACCCGGCCTGTGTCTGTACCCCCAGTACCCGGCCTGTGTCTGTACCCCCAGTACCCGGCCTGTGTCTGTACCCCCAGTACCCGGCCTGTGTCTGTACCCCCAGTACCCGGTCTGTGTCTGTACCCCCAGTACCCGGTCTGTGTCTGTACCCCCAGTACCCGGCCTGTGTCTGTACCCCCAGTACCCGGCCTGTGTCTGTACCCCCAGTACCCGGTCTGTGTCTGTACTCCCAGTACCCGGCCTGTGTCTGTACCCCCAGTACCCGGCCTGTGTCTGTACCCCCAGTACCCGGCCTGTGTCTGTACCCCCAGTACCCGGCCTGTGTCTGTACCCCCAGTACCCGGCCTGTGTCTGTACCCCCAGTACCCGGCCTGTGTCTGTACCCCCAGTACCCGGCCTGTGTCTGTACTCCCAGTACCCGACCTGTGTCTGTACCCCCAGTACCCGACCTGTGTCTGTACCCCCAGTACCCGGTCTGTGTCTGTACCCCCAGTACCCGACCTGTGTCTGTACCCCCAGTACCCGGCCTGTGTCTGTACCCCCAGTACCCGGCCTGTGTCTGTACTCCCAGTACCCGGTCTGTGTCTGTACTCCCAGTACCCGGCCTGTGTCTGTACCCACAGTACCCGGTCTGTGTCTGTACCCCCAGTACCCGGTCTGTGTCTGTACCCCCAGTACCCGGCCTGTGTCTGTACCCCCAGTACCCGGCCTGTGTCTGTACCCCCAGTACCCGGCCTGTGTCTGTACCCCCAGTACCCGGCCTGTGTCTGTACCCCCAGTACCCAGCCTGTGTCTGTACTCCCAGTACCCGGCCTGTGTCTGTACCCCCAGTACCCGGTCTGTGTCTGTACCCCCAGTACCCGGTCTGTGTCTGTACCCCCAGTACCCGGCCTGTGTCTGTACTCCCAGTACCCGGCCTGTGTCTGTACCCCCAGTACCCGGTCTGTGTCTGTACCCCCAGTACCCGGCCTGTGTCTGTACCCCCAGTACCCGGCCTGTGTCTGTACCCCCAGTACCCGGCCTGTGTCTGTACCCCCAGTACCCGGCCTGTGTCTGTACCCCCAGTACCCGGCCTGTGTCTGTACCCCCAGTACCCGGCCTGTGTCTGTACCCCCAGTACCCGGCCTGTGTCTGTACCCCCAGTACCCGGCCTGTGTCTGTACCCCCAGTACCCGGTCTGTGTCTGTACTCCCAGTACCCGGCCTGTGTCTGTACCCCCAGTACCCGGTCTGTGTCTGTACCCCCAGTACCCGGTCTGTGTCTGTACCCCCAGTACCCGGCCTGTGTCTGTACTCCCAGTACCCGGTCTGTGTCTGTACCCCCAGTACCCGGTCTGTGTCTGTACCCCCAGTACCCGGCCTGTGTCTGTACCCCCAGTACCCGGTCTGTGTCTGTACCCCCAGTACCCGGCCTGTGTCTGTACCCCCAGTACCCGGCCTGTGTCTGTACCCCCAGTACCCGGTCTGTGTCTGTACCCCCAGTACCCGGTCTGTGTCTGTACCCCCAGTACCCGGCCTGTGTCTGTACTCCCAGTACCCGGCCTGTGTCTGTACCCCCAGTACCCGGTCTGTGTCTGTACTCCCAGTACCCGGCCTGTGTCTGTACCCCCAGTACCCGGCCTGTGTCTGTACCCCCAGTACCCGGTCTGTGTCTGTACCCCCAGTACCCGGCCTGTGTCTGTACCCCCAGTACCCGGTCTGTGTCTGTACCCCCAGTACCCGGCCTGTGTCTGTACCCCCAGTACCCGGCCTGTGTCTGTACCCCCAGTACCCGGTCTGTGTCTGTACCCCCAGTACCCGGCCTGTGTCTGTACCCCCAGTACCCGGCCTGTGTCTGTACCCCCAGTACCCGGCCTGTGTCTGTACCCCCAGTACCCAGCCTGTCTGACTCAGCCTAAGACTCTATGCCTGTTGTCCCAGCCATACCTGGGACCTTTTGAAATGAGTTCACCCTGAGATTGTTCCCCAGGAAGCAGATTGTAGGTGCCACGTCAATGTTTTGTCTAACCCGGAGATGATCCAATCAGTTCTCAAGGAACCTGTAACATACTACAGTTCTGGGATTCACAAGACAAACAGGACTTCTCCCTCTTGTCTTTCTAATAAAAAATCACCAATTTAGATATTGAATGAGAAGTGAATTGGTGAAATCACATAGCAGGCAACTCTGGAGTCTCTCACCCTGAGAATTTGGCCCTTCACCCTGAGATTTGGTTAAAAACCCTGAGTCTCATGGTCTAAACCAGTGTTTCTCAACTCCTGCCCTCAGGACCACTAACAGGCCAGGACTTAGGGATTTATCTGCTAGAGCACAGGTGTGGTGATCAGAGGCTCATTCACACTGATTAACTCACCTGTGCTCTAACAAGGAAATCATGTGATCAGAGGCTCATTCACATTGATTAAATCACCTGTGCTCTAACAAGGAAATCATGTGATCAGAGGCTCATTCACACTGATTAACTCACCTGTGCTCTAACAAGGAAATCATGTGATCAGAGGCTCATTCACATTGATTAAATCACCTGTGCTCTAACAAGGAAATCATGTGATCAGAGGCTCATTCACACTGATTAACTCACCTGTGCACTAACAAGGAAATCATGTGATCAGAGGCTCATTCACACTGATTAACTCACCTGTGCTCTAACAAGGAAATCATGTGATCAGAGGCTCATTCACATTGATTAAATCACCTGTGCTCTAACAAGGAAATCATGTGATCAGAGGCTCATTCACACTGATTAACTCACCTGTGCACTAACAAGGAAATCATGTGATCAGAGGCTCATTCACAATGATTAACTCACCAGTGCTCTAACAAGGAAATCATGTGATCAGAGGTTCATTCACATTGATTAAATCACCTGTGCTCTAACAAGGAAATCATGTGATCAGAGGCTCATTCACATTGATTAACTCACCTGTGCACTAACAAGGAAATCATGTGATCAGAGGCTCATTCACATTGATTAACTCACCTGTGCTCTAACAAGGAAATCATGTGATCAGAGGCTCATTCACATTGATTAACTCACCTGTGCTCTAACAAGGAAATCATGTGATCAGAGGCTCATTCACATTGATTAACTCACCTGTGCTCTAACAAGGAAATCATGTGACCAGAGGCTCATTCACATTGATTAACTCACCTGTGCTCTAACAAGGAAATCATGTGACCAGAGGCTCATTCACATTGATTAACTCACCTGTGCTCTAACAAGGAAATCATGTGACCAGAGGCTCATTCACATTGATTAACTCACCAGTGCTCTAACAAGGAAATCATGTGATCAGAGGCTCATTCACATTGATTAACTCACCTGTGTTCTAACAAGGAAATCATGTGATCAGAGGCTCATTCACATTGATTAACTCACCTGTGCACTAACAAGGAAATCATGTGATCAGAGGCTCATTCACATTGATTAACTCACCTGTGCTCTAACAAGGAAATCATGTGACCAGAGGCTCATTCACATTGATTAACTCACCTGTGCTCTAACAAGGAAATCATGTGATCAGAGGCTCATTCACATTGATTATCTCACCTGTGCACTAACAAGGGAATCATCAAATCCTGGCCTGTTAGTGGGTCCTGAGGACAGGAGTTGAGAACCACTGATCTAAACCCTCAGCCCAGGAGATGTGGCTCTGCATTTTGTTACTGATACAGACTGTGTCTCTATCTGTGGGGACTGTTATTATAGTGAATATACTATTTATTGTGTCTGTATCTGTGGGGACTGTTATAGTGAATATACTATTTATTGTGTCTGTATCTGTGGGGCCTGTTATTGTATTTATTATTCATTATCCACCCGATCCTCTCCTGACAGAAGCCACGAAAGGTGTTTTGGTGAGGGAAGGGCCCCAGAACACAAAAATACAGAGAGCACCTGATCCAGACAGTCCCCCTAGTGATCAGCATCTGTGGCTGCACCGAGATGGCGGCTCTTCTTTCGCCTTACTCTGCCGCACGCAAGATGGCGGCGTGCTGGAGGCCGTTTCCGGTTGTGAGTCTGGTACCTCGTCCTTCTGTTTCCCCGGGATGGGGTGTCCGCTGGGGCTGATTCCCTTTCTTCTGCTGCCGGTGATCGGGGCTGAGAATGTCTGGGACCCGGCGGGCTACGTGCTGTACTGTCCGTGCATGGGTGGGTGCCGGGGAGGAGAATGTGTGTGCACAACGGGGGTGGAGGCGGTATATGTGCCATGTGAGGGGAATATAGCGGGGGGTGGTGGGTATATGTGCCGGGGGGGCGCGTACGTTTTAGTTAACCCTTTGAGTGCCAGTGGGGGTACGCAACGCATTGCTTTGCAAGGCATTGCGTACCCCTCTGGCACTCAAAGGGTTAAATCTAGGTAATGAAGGCGCTTAAGTTAATGTAGAGCGGTAGGTAACAATGTGAGTTTTGCTTATTAATCAGTAAATTAGCTAGTAGATGTGGTCACTCATTACAAGCTGCACAAACAACTAACCTGTCACTGTACAGAGCTGAACTCAGCTCTACACCTGCAGTTGGAATATTTCTGTGAATTATCCCATTCTCCTGAGATGGGCAACCTGTGGCTCTCCAGATATTACAGGACTCATTCTCCCATCATCCTCAGCTGGCTGACACCTGGTTTCTGTCTTTTTACAGGACGATTTGGGAATCAGGCCGACCACTTCCTGGGCTCTTTGGCTTTTGCGCAGATGGTGAATCGCACTCTGGTCGTCCCTCCATGGATCGTGTATAATCATCATCGGCCTCCGTATGCCAACGTAAGTACCATGGGGTATGGTGTCCTGAGCTGTACATAGGACACCGTACCCCTGGCTACACTGAGCAGTACATAGGGGTACGGTGTCCTGGCTACACTGAGCAGTACATAGGGGTACGGTGTCCTGGTTACACTGAGCAGTACATAGGGGTACGGTGTCCTGGTTACACTGAGCAGTACATAGGGGTACGGTGTCCTGGCTACACTGAGCTGTACATAGGGGTACGGTGTCCTGGTTACACTGAGCAGTACATAGGGGTACGGTGTCCTGGTTACACTGAGCAGTACATGGGGGTACGGTGTCCTGGCTACACTGAGCAGTACATGGGGGTACGGTGTCCTGGTTACACTGAGCTGTACATAGGGGTACGGTGTCCTGGTTACACTGAGCAGTACATAGGGGTACGGTGTCCTGGTTACACTGAGCAGTACATAGGGGTACGGTGTCCTGGCTACACTGAGCAGTACATAGGGGTACGGTATCCTGGTTACACTGAGCTGTACATAGGGGTACGGTGTCCTGGCTACACTGAGCTGTACATAGGGGTACGGTGTCCTGGTTACACTGAGCAGTACATAGGGGTACGGTGTCCTGGTTACACTGAGCAGTTCATAGGGGTACGGTGTCCTGGTTACACTGAGCAGTACATAGGGGTACGGTGTCCTGGCTACACTGAGCGGTACATGGGGGTACGGTGTCCTGGCTACACTGAGCGGTACATAGGGGTACGGTGTCCTGGTTACACTGAGCTGTACATAGGGGTACGGTGTCCTGGCTACACTGAGCAGTACATAGGGGTACGGTGTCCTGGTTACACTGAGCACTACATAGGGGTACGGTGTCCTGGCTACACTGAGCAGTACATAGTGGTAAGGTGTCCTGGCTACACTGAGCTGTACATAGGGGTACGGTGTCCTGGCTACACTGAGCTGTACATAGGGGTACGGTGTCCTGGCTACACTGAGCTGTACATAGGGGTACGGTGTCCTGGCTACACTGAGCAGTACATAGGGGTACGGTGTCCTGGTTACACTGAGCTGTACATAGGGGTACGGTGTCCTGGTTACACTGAGCAGTACATAGGGGTACGGTGTCCTGGCTACACTGAGCAGTACATAGGGGTACGGTGTCCTGGCTACACTGAGCGGTACATAGGGGTACGGTGTCCTGGCTACACTGAGCGGTACATAGGGGTACGGTGTCCTGGCTACACTGAGCGGTACATAGGGGTACGGTGTCCTGGCTACACTGAGCAGTACATAGGGGTACGGTGTCCTGGCTACACTGAGCAGTACATAGGGGTACGGTGTCCTGGTTACACTGAGCAGTACATAGGGGTACGGTGTCCTGGTTACACTGAGCTGTACATAGGGGTGCGGTGTCCTGGTTACACTGAGCTGTACATAGGGGTACGGTGTCCTGGTTACACTGAGCAGTACATAGGGGTACGGTGTCCTGGCTACACTGAGCAGTACATAGGGGTACGGTGTCCTGGCTACACTGAGCTGTACATAGGGGTACGGTGTCCTGGTTACACTGAGCTGTACATAGGGGTACGGTGTCCTGGTTACACTGAGCAGTACATAGGGGTACGGTGTCCTGGTTACACTGAGCAGTACATAGGGGTACGGTGTCCTGGCTACACTGAGAAGTACATAGGGGTACGGTGTCCTGGTTACACTGAGCAGTACATAGGGGTACGGTGTCCTGGTTACACTGAGCAGTACATAGGGGTACGGTGTCCTGGCTACACTGAGCAGTACATAGGGGTACGGTGTCCTGGTTACACTGAGCAGTACATAGGGGTACGGTGTCCTGGTTACACTGAGCAGTACATAGAGTTACGGGGTACGGTGTCCTGGCTACACTGAGCAGTACATAGGGGTACGGTGTCCTGGCTACACTGAGCAGTACATAGGGGTACGGTGTCCTGGTTACACTGAGCAGTACATAGAGTTACGGGGTACGGTGTCCTGACTACACTGAGCAGTACATAGGGGTACGGTGTCCTGGCTACACTGAGCTGTACATAGGGGTACGGTGTCCTGGCTACACTGAGCAGTACATAGAGTTACGGGGTACGGTGTCCTGGCTACACTGAGCAGTACATAGGGGTACGGTGTCCTGGCTACACTGAGCTGTACATAGGGGTACGGTGTCCTGGCTACACTGAGCTGTACATAGGGGTACGGTGTCCTGGTTACACTGAGCTGTACATAGGGGTACGGTGTCCTGGTTACACTGAGCTGTACATAGGGGTACGGTGTCCTGGTTACACTGAGCTGTACATAGGGGTACGGTGTCCTGGTTACACTGAGCTGTACATAGGAGTACGGTGTCCTGGTTACACTGAGCTGTACATAGGGGTGCGGTGTCCTGGCTACACTGAGCAGTACATAGGGGTACGGTGTCCTGGTTACACTGAGCAGTACATAGGGGTACGGTGTCCTGGTTACACTGAGCTGTACATAGGGGTGCGGTGTCCTGGCTACACTGAGCAGTACATAGGGGTACGGTGTCCTGGTTACACTGAGCAGTACATAGGGGTACGGTGTCCTGGTTACACTGAGCAGTACATAGAGTTACGGGGTACGGTGTCCTGGCTACACTGAGCAGTACATAGGGGTACGGTGTCCTGGCTACACTGAGCAGTACATAGGGGTACGGTGTCCTGGTTACACTGAGCAGTACATAGGGGTACGGTGTCCTGGTTACACTGAGCAGTACATAGAGTTACGGGGTACGGTGTCCTGGCTACACTGAGCAGTACATAGGGGTACAGTGTCCTGGTTACACTGAGCTGTACATAGGGGTACGGTGTCCTGGTTACACTGAGCTGTACATAGGGGTACGGTGTTCTGGTTACACTGAGCAGTACATAGGGGTACGGTGTCCTGGCTACACTGAGAAGTACATAGGGGTACGGTGTCCTGGTTACACTGAGCAGTACATAGGGGTACGGTGTCCTGGCTACACTGAGCGGTACATAGAGTTACGGGGTACGGTGTCCTGGTTACACTGAGCTGTACATAGGGGTACGGTGTCCTGGCTACACTGAGCTGTACATAGGGGTACGGTACCCCTGGCTACACTGAGCAGTACATAGGGGTACGGTGTCCTGGTTACACTGAGCGGTACATAGGGGTACGGTGTCCTGGTTACACTGAGCGGTACATAGGGGTACGGTGTCCTGGTTACACTGAGCGGTACATAGGGGTACGGTGTCCTGGTTACACTGAGCAGTACATAGGGGTACGGTGTCCTGGTTACACTGAGCAGTACATAGGGGTACGGTGTCCTAGTTACACTGAGCAGTACATAGGTGTACGGTGTCCTGGCTACACTGAGCAGTACATAGGGGTACGGTGTCCTGGCTACACTGAGCTGTACATAGGGGTACGGTGTCCTGGCTACACTGAGCAGTACATAGGGGTACGGTGTCCTGGCTACACTGAGCTGTACATAGGGGTGCGGTGTCCTGGCTACACTGAGCTGTACATAGGGGTACGGTGTCCTGGTTACACTGAGCAGTACATAGGGGTACGGTGTCCTGGTTACACTGAGCTGTACATAGGGGTACGGTGTCCTGGCTACACTGAGCTGTACATAGGGGTACGGTGTCCTGGTTACACTGAGCTGTACATAGGGGTACGGTGTCCTGGTTACACTGAGCAGTACATAGGGGTACGGTGTCCTGGTTACACTGAGCAGTACATAGGGGTACGGTGTCCTGGTTACACTGAGCAGTACATAGGGGTACGGTGTCCTGGCTACACTGAGCTGTACATAGGGGTACGGTGTCCTGGTTACACTGAGCAGTACATAGGGGTACGGTGTCCTGGTTACACTGAGCAGTACATGGGGGTACGGTGTCCTGGCTACACTGAGCAGTACATGGGGGTACGGTGTCCTGGTTACACTGAGCTGTACATAGGGGTACGGTGTCCTGGTTACACTGAGCAGTACATGGGGGTACGGTGTCCTGGTTACACTGAGCAGTACATGGGGGTACGGTGTCCTGGTTACACTGAGCAGTACATGGGGGTACGGTGTCCTGGTTACACTGAGCAGTACATGGGGGTACGGTGTCCTGGTTACACTGAGCTGTACATAGGGGTACGGTGTCCTGGTTACACTGAGCTGTACATAGGGGTACGGTACCCCTGGTTACACTGAGCTGTACCAATGGTTGTAAATTACAGAATTCAGACCCATAGTAACAGTATCCCTACTATCACTATAACAGGGGACACTAAATGGGATTTTTAACCCCTTGAATGCTAGAGAGGTCTCCAGTGTGAGAGTGTGGGAGAGAACTCTCTAGAATACACAAGGTTGGAGCCCCAGTTAAATCCATGGTAATGTAGGGGAGTCTTACGCAGTTGGTTTGCCCGGTCCCCTTGTCATCGTAATGTCAGAGTCATGTGGAAAATAAGGATGACTTTAGGTGGAGTAATGTGACCCTTCTGGTCTGCCTTCTCCAGATTCATGTCCCTTATGAAGAATTCTTCCAGCTGGAGCATCTGCGGAACTTCCATCGAGTCATAAGTTTTGAGGAGTTTATGGAGACGCTGGCTCCCACCTACTGGCCTCCCAGTAAACGCGTGGCATTTTGTTTCACGGCAGCAGCTCAGAGAAGCCAGGACAAGAAGACCTGCCCTATGAAGGTAAGTCTGACAGGGGCCTGTCTGTTGGTTGGAAGAGCCAGGTGGGGCTGAATATCGGATGAAGGGAGAGGTGAGATTGCCAAGCCAGGTGGGGTAGGGGTCAGTGAAGTAGAGTTGTCAGTTGTGTGAGTGAGACTTGTCCTTCCGGTGTGGGTGTGTGTGGGGGGGAGGTAGGGTAAATTAGGGCAGCTGATTGGTTGCTTTTGTGAAGTAGGCTTGCCTTTGATTGGGTACTTGAGGTAAGGCTGTCTGATGAGTGAGTTATGGCAGCTGGTTGGTTGGTTGGGTTTGTGACACAGGCCTGTCCTGTGAGCTGAGGCAGCATCTGGTGATTTGGTTGGTGGGGAAGTGTGTTCATTTTGTTGAAGCTTAATTTGAGGGTGGGTGAGGTGGTGCCATTGGTTGTAAGAGGTGAGACAATGGTAGCGCTCCCGTCTAATAGTCCTGTGGAGTGAAGATCCATCTTCTGAGTGTGTTTGTGTCTGGTACCTGGTCAGTGAACACTATGAACATTTTGCTCTTTATTTGACGGCATCAGAAGGGGAGTGAGAAGTAGACTTGCTTGTGTGCCCATGGGTGCCTGTGGGTGCTTGGGGCATATATAGCGGACATTATGGAATGGTGTATTGCTCTGCTGTCCACATGTAATGGGTTATTTCTCTCATGTAATCATAGGTAAGGAGTTTACTGTACATTAGAATTTTCTGTATAGTAAAGGGCTTGTTGTAACTGTTACTTCCTTTTTAGGATGGAAACCCATTTGGGCCATTCTGGGATCACTTCCATGTTGATTTTGTTCAGTCCGAGCTGTTTGATGGAATCACCTTCAGTGCTTATTATAAAGACGTGTGGAACAGCAGGTGGGAATAGAATGGAGCTCGTTTTCACAGCAGTCAGATCGGGGTGGAGGTCTCTCTCTCTCTCTCTCTCTCTCTCTCTCTCTCTCTCTCTCTCTCTCTCTCTCTCTCTCTCTCTCTCTCTCTCTCTCTCTCTCTCTCTCTCTCTCTCTCTCTCTCTCTCTCTCTCTCTCTCTCTCTCTCTCTCTCTCTCTCCTTGAAGCAGCAGTCAGATCGGGGCGGAGGTGTCTCTGTCACGCAGCAGTCAGATCGGGGTGGAGGTGTCTCTGTCACGCAGCAGTCAGATCGGGGTGGAGGTCTCTCTCTCTTTTGCACAGCAGTCAGATCGGGGTGGAGGTCTTTCTGTCCGTCACACAGCAGTCAGATCGGGGTGGAGGTCTTTCTCTCCGTCACATCGGGCTGGAGGTCTCTCTCCTTCACACAGCAGTCAGATCGGGCTGGAGGTCTCTCTCCTTCACACAGTAGTCAGATCGGGCTGGAGGTCTCTCTCTCCTTTACACACAGCAGTCAGATCGGGCTGGAGGTCTCTCTCCTTTACACACAGTAGTCAGATCGGGCTGGAGGTCTCTCTCTCCTTTACACACAGCAGTCAGATCGGGCTGGAGGTCTCTCTCTCCTTTACACACAGCAGTCAGATCGGGCTGGAGGTCTCTCTCTCCTTTACACACAGCAGTCAGATCGGGCTGGAGGTCTCTCTCTCCTTTACACACAGCAGTCAGATCGGGCTGGAGGTCTCTCTCTCCTTTACACACAGCAGTCAGATCGGGCTGGAGGTCTCTCTCTCCTTTACACACAGCAGTCAGATCGGGCTGGAGGTCTCTCTCTCCTTTACACACAGCAGTCACATCGGGCTGGAGGTCTCTCTCTCCTTTACACACAGCAGTCAGATCGGGCTGGAGGTCTCTCTCTCCTTTACACACAGCAGTCAGATCGGGGTGGAGGTGTCTCTGTCACGCAGCAGTCAGATCGGGGTGGAGGTGTCTCTGTCACGCAGCAGTCAGATCGGGGTGGAGGTGTCTCTGTCACGCAGCAGTCAGATCGGGGTGGAGGTGTCTCTGTCACGCAGCAGTCAGATCGGGGTGGAGGTGTCTCTCTCTTTTACACAGCAGTCAGATCGGGGTGGAGGTCTTTCTGTCCGTCACACAGCAGTCAGATCAAGGTGGAGGTCTCTCTCTCTTTTACACAGCAGTCAGATCGGGGTGGAGGTCTTTCTGTCCGTCACACAGCAGTCAGATTGGGCTGGAGGTCTCTCTCTCCTTTACACAGCAGTCAGATCGGGGTGGAGGGGTCTCTCTCCTTTACACAGCAGTCAGATCGGGGTGGAGGGGTCTCTCTCCTTTACACAGCAGTCAGATCGGGGTGGAGGGGTCTCTCTCTTGTACACAGCAGTCAGATCGGGGTGGAGGGGTCTCTCTCCTTTACACAGCAGTCAGATCGGGGTGGAGGGGTATCTCTCTCCTTTACACACAGCAGTCAGAGCGGGGTGGAGGGGTCTCTCTCTACTTTACACAGCAGTCAGAGCGGGGTGGAGGGGTCTCTCTCTCCTTTACACACAGCAGTCAGATCGGGCTGGAGGTCTCTCTCTCCTTTACACACAGCAGTCAGATCGGGCTGGAGGTCTCTCTCTCCTTTACACACAGCAGTCAGAGCGGCGTGGAGGTGTCTCTCTCTTGTACACAGCAGTCAGTTCGGGGTGGAGGTGTCTCTCTCCGTCACACAGCAGTCAGATCGGGGTGGAGGTGTCTCTCTCTTGTACACAGCAGTCAGATTGGGCTGGAGGTCTCTCTCTCCTTTACACAGCAGTCAGATTGGGCTGGAGGTCTCTCTCTCCTTTACACACAGCAGTCAGATCGGGCTGGAGGTCTCTCTCTCCTTTACACACAGCAGTCAGATCGGGCTGGAGGTCTCTCTCTCCTTTACACACAGCAGTCAGATCGGGCTGGAGGTCTCTCTCTCCTTTACACACAGCAGTCAGATCGGGCTGGAGGTCTCTCTCTCCTTTACACACAGCAGTCAGATTGGGCTGGAGGTCTCTCTCTCCTTTACACACAGCAGTCAGATCGGGGTGGAGGTCTCTCTCTCTTTTACACACAGCAGTCAGATCGGGGTGGAGGTCTCTCTCTCCTTTACACACAGCAGTCAGATCGGGGTGGAGGGGTCTCTCTCTCTTTTACACACAGCAGTCAGATCGGGGTGGAGGGGTCTCTCTCTCCTTTACACACAGCAGTCAGATCGGGGTGGAGGGGTCTCTCTCTCCTTTACACAGCAGTCAGATCGGGCTGGAGGTCTCTCTCTCCTTTACACACAGCAGTCAGATTGGGCTGGAGGGGTCTCTCTCTCCTTTACACACAGCAGTCAGATCGGGGTGGAGGGGTCTCTCTCCCTGATGCGGCTGTCATTCCTCATCATGGCAGTCTGTCCCTGACACAAGACAGATGTACTAATACCGCCACGCACACTGCGGGGGTCCTGGTGCCAGTGGACTTTCTATAAGCTTTATTCCTCTGTTGGCAGGTTCTCCCCTTCTAGACACCCCGTTCTTGCTCTCCCAGGTGCACCGGCCCAGTTCCCAGTTCTGAAGGAACACCGGGCCCTGCACAAGTACATGGTGTGGTCTGAGAAGATAGCGATGGAGGGAGAAGCGCAGATCCGCTCCCTGCTGGTCAGACCCTACGTGGGAATTCACCTGAGGATCGGATCTGACTGGGTGAGTTCTTAGGAATGGGCATCTCTCCCATTGTTGTGCCTTTAGAACTGTGGGCTGCAGTGCCAGGCTGCCCAAATCTTTGAGACTGCACTGTACCATTTGGTGGGGCATGAACATGGTACACACCATTGTGATGAAGAATAGTCAGTGACTACAGTTACATACAGCCTCACTGAAGCTTGTGGGTGAAGTCTGATGATGGAATCTGCCCCGTTATGGGCACTGATGGTGAGAGGAACTGTTGCGTACACGCTATTTCAAGTTCCGAGGTGCCTCCAGCTTATATAAGTTAAAGGAGCAGTAAACTTTTTTTTTATGAAAAAATATATATTGTAGGGATTTTCCTACTGAGTAAAATAAGGGTACTCCCCCTGCCGAGAGATTTATATTTCCAGAGTTATTACAGTTTAAACCCATGGTTTTTTACATTAGCAGGGCCCTCTAGTGGTCAAATTCTAATTAGATTTCCTGTCAGATTCTAATGGAGAGGAAAGTCAGAAAAGTCAGAGACATAACAGTTCTCCACAGAATGTGACAGAAACTGCTGAGTCACTTCCTGTCAGTTAGAACTATCAGGAAGTAAACACAGTAAATTCACTTCCTGTCAGTTAGAACTATCAGGAAGTAAACACAGTAAATTCACTTCCTGTCATTTAGAACTATCAGGAAGTAAACACAGTAAATTCACTTCCTGTCATTTAGAACTATCAGGAAGTAAACACAGTAAATTCACTTCCTGTCAGAACTATCAGGAAGTAAACACAGTAAATTCACTTCCTGTCAGTTACAACTATCAGGAAGTAAACACAAGTAAACTCACTTCCTGTCAGTTAGAACTATCAGGAAGTAAACACAGTAAATTCACTTCCTGATTATTTAAACGGCTATAAATTTTGAATAAAACATCTGACAGCGATGGGAGTGACCTTGTTTTATTCAACAGGAAAAGCTCTGTAAAATATGTATTTTCATAAAAAAAAGTTTACTGCTCCTTTAACAATCAAAGATGAAGCGTAGTTGGGTACACTCGATGGTGAAATGGGACTTGTTAGAGAAGATGATTTAATCATTCCATTGTTTATTTCTATCCATATATCTGCTCTTTATTATGTAGAAAAATGCTTGTAAGATGGTGCAGGATGGGACGGCCGGATCTCACTTCATGGCGTCCCCGCAGTGTGTGGGGTATGACCGGTACAGAGCAGCCCCCCTCACCATGGACATGTGCTTTCCAGACCTCAAGGAGATAAGACGTGCTTTGCTGCTCTGGGTGAAGAAGTCTAAGGCTAAATCTGTGTATATTGCCACGGACTCCACGTCTTACACTGCAGAGCTCCAGGCTTCCCTGGGGACAGAGGTAAGCTTCTTCTGAATCCCAGATCGGTGGGGCTACATTAGAGAAGGAATCTGTGTATCAGTTATAGTGGCCTCTGCTGCTCTTTGGTTCAGTAACCTTCTGGTATTAGTGAGTTTCTGACCTAGCATAGGGTACTCCAGCACCAAACTGTACTAAAGAAATGAGTGTAAGTAAGACATGTCCCGTGTCCTCTCCTGCTCTCGCCCCTGATGGGCACCATGCAGGCAGACCTCTGACAGTCGTGTTGTTTCATTCCTGTAGACTGCACCTGCCAGGACAAGGCCGAGGCCTCTTGGCATATTCAGCTGATTATTGTCCTGTCTTAAATTAAGACTGCTGTTCATTGAATTTGCCATTTAGTAAAGGTCCCTATATGGGCCATAGGTGCAGTGACAAAAGCAGAGAAATTTGGGCTACACCATGTATACAGTAGTAATGGTTCCCATTGATTTAAATGTGAACATTTAACCCCTTAACGACAGATGACTTACCAGGTACGTCCCGCAGAAACTGTCACTTAGTGACAGAGGACGTACCTGGTAAGTCACGGAAGTCCGCGTCTCCGTGCGGCTGCACACCGCTCGGAGACTCAGGACATCTTTGAAAAAAAAAAATGTTCGGCGGGCGTTAACGTGACAGCCGCGTACGAACACGGCTGTCACTAAGGGGTTAATCGCCTAAATTCTAGAGGCCTCCAATGCATTCAGGGAGTTAATAGACCCAGTGAAATTGATGGGAATGTTTGTCCTCTATGGTGGTGTTGGTTTGTGCCACATTCTTTGTGTATGTAATGCTATATGTAACCAAGCTTGGGGAAATGAGAACCGTGCAGTCGGTGGGTACAGTCCGATAGTGGAAGACATGTCTCTTCTCTGTTCCAGGTGAAAGTGGTGAGCCTCCAGCCAGACGTGGCACAGATTGACTTGTACATCCTCAGCCAGTCTGACCATTTCATCGGAAACTGTGTTTCCTCATTCACGGCCTTTGTGAAACGGGAGCGAGATGTCCATGGGAAGCCATCTTCTTTCTTTGGTTTGGATTCACCAGTAGTTGTGCAGGACGAGCTGTGAGGGTGAGCGAGGGGAAAACCAGGAGCCTCTTAGAGCTTCTCCCCTCACACTGAATTTATGGAGGGTAAGAGGAGAGACTTTATATACGGTGTATACTTGGACTGTGTGCTTCTCAGACTAGACACAATGTGTGTCTAGGCGCTGTGTGTACTGTATGACTGTGTGCAACTAATATCAGACACACAATGTGTACTGTGTAACTAGGCGCTGTGTGTACTGACTGACTGTGTGCTAATAGGACCAGACACACAATGTGTACTGTGTAACTAGGCGCTGTGTGAATTCGGACTATGCACTTCTAGGATCAAACACCTTCCTGGAATGAATATTTAGAAAAACAGCGCTCTGAGACATATTTTGGAAGCTAAAGAGATACAATTAGGTGGCAAGCAGACTGTACCACAGGGGAAAATGCTAATTCCCCAAATTCACACTGAGTTAAATGGTCATTTTAGCTCCTTGAATACGCCGGAGACCTTTCTTGCATTCAAAGGGTTAAAGCACTATGTAATCAGTGGGATTTTTCATTTCTTAAAATCAAACAAAGCTCCACAAACCGTCACATGTGATTCTAGTCTCTGCAATGGAAACACTATCCCGTAAACTTGTAAAATTAGAGAGATGAATAGAAGAACCTCTGCAACAGCCTCATGCGTTTCACCCCACATAGGCTTCAGAGGCTTATGATTAAGCCCCATGCTGCGGTGAAACGAGTGAGGCTGAGTTTCTTCTATTCATCTCTCTCAAATTTTACAAATCTATGGAATAAAATGAAGATTTTATTCAGAGTAGACAAGATTACATGTGATGGTTTGTGCACCTGTGTTTGAATTGATGTCTAATGGAGATCGTGGATATTCCTTTTCAGTAAGTAATGAAAAATACAAGATGTACACAAGATCCTTTAATTCATAAATTGTGATATTTTGGGTGCATTGTGTGTAGCGGTATTTTTTTGATGAAAAATGTGTCATTTGTCCCCCATGGTCAGGTTGGTTTGATCTAGAATTGCTCCTCTCTATCTTCCTGAATATGACCCCAATTTAATTCTAGACTGGGCTTTAAAGTCCTCTGTTACCCCAGGTGGAGAGGAATTGCCCCTTACAGTAAATCCCTACAGACCTGTATTACCCCAGAGGGAGAGGAATTGCCCCTTACAGTAAATCTCTACAGACCTGTATTACCCCAGGGGGAGAGGAATTGCCCCTTACAGTAAATCTCTACAGACCTGTATTACCCCAGAGGAAGAGGAATTGCCCCTTACAGTAAATTCCTACAGACCCGTATTACCCCAGGGGAGAGGAATTGCCTCTCACACTGTGATATCTTGGTGCTCAGTCACGGGGACACTGTGTAGTGTAATACATCAGGTGGATTTAGGGCTTTGTAAAAACTTTAACAGAGTAGCACAATAGTTAAACATGCAGGTCAATCAACCAGGTCAGATTCTTCTGAAGGGACATGTTTTATCGTAATACTGCAGTTTAGTGGCAGTAAATAACCGTGTAAAGACCTTTCACACTATAGGTCATGTCCTGACTGGGCTGGGAGGAAAAGATCAGTCTCACTCTGATCTCTCCCATATAAAAACACTTCTTTATTAGTGAAACAAACAGTATACCCAGAGAAATAATTGTATGCGTTTATTCTATAAATAAGCATGTCTAACGCGAAATGCGTAAGTCTTTTGGTATACGGTTTTGCTTCTCTAATAAAGAAGTGTTTTTATATGGGAGAAATCCATTGTGACCTGTTCCTTCAATGACTTTGTCTGGTCATTTCAGTCAGCACCTTATCCCATTTGAAGATCTACACTGGTGACCTGGACTTTAAACACTCTGCAAGAGATTAGAACTCACCCAGTCCCTCTCCGATATCACTGCAGGGATGACGGGAAGATGGTCCCCATAGCTTACAGCTCACCCAGTCCCTCTCCGATATCACTGCAGGGATGACGGGCAGATGTTCCCCATAGTTTACAGCTCACCCAGTCCCTCTCCGATATCACTGCAGGGATGACGGGCAGATGTTCCCCATAGCTTACAGCTCACCCAGTCCCTCTACGATCTCCCTGCAGGGATGATGGACAGATGGTCCCCATAGCTTACAGCTCACCCAGTCCCTCTACTATCTCCCTGCAGGGATGACGGGCAGATGTTTCCCATTATTCACAGCTCACCCAGTCCCTCTACGATCTCCCTGCAGGGATGACAGGCAGATGTTCCCCATAGCTTACAGCTCACCCAGTCCCTCTCCGATCTCCATGCCGGGATGATGGACAGATGTTCCCCATAGCTTACAGCTCACCCAGTCCCTCTCCGATCTCCATGCCGGGATGAAGGGCAGATGCTTCTGGGACAGACAAAACATTGCTGTCCTCTATATAGAAGCTCATGTTTGTGGCTTTGCCACCTGTGGTCTTGAACGTAGAGAATGGAAATATCCCAGAAGCACCAACATCTCCCAACCTTGCAAATCATGGAGATCTGCTGGGTGAATGGAGAGGGAATGGGAGAGTTTAAAGACACGGAACCCTGTCTCCACAGCTGTCCGATATGCACCTGTAGCTTGAGAGTCCTTTACACTGACCCTTTACTGCCCATTCATCACTATTTGTTCCACCTCCTAAAAAATTCCTGTTTTTATGATTTCCCCCCAGTTCACCAGCGGCTCCCTCGCTGACTAACCCGCGTTCCCATGAAGCAGTGATATCCTTCTGACTTGATTGCTGGGAGGCAGTCATCCCTCCTGTACATGTGACACGGACCACTCCTCCTCCCCATGTGACACAGACCACGCCTCCTCATGTGACACAGATCCACCATGTGATGGGCTCCTCTATCTAAATGCACATTCTTCTCATTAGGTAATTCTAATGTAATTTCAGATTGTTTACACATTTCTACAATAAAATATTTGGTTATTTTGCTACCGATGTTACAGATGAGACTTATTTTCCTGTTGCTAGTCTGTTATTTTCTGCTTTTCTGTCATTTTCTATTGCTTGTTTTTTCTGTTCCCTGATGTCTCGTTATCTCCATTTCTATGTCTGTTGCTTCCGCTGCCGCTCCTCCGCCCTCTGTTGCTTCCCCTGCCGCTCCTCCGCCCTCTGTTGCTTCCCATGCCGCTCCTCCGCCCTCTGTTGCTTCCCATGCCGCTCATCCTCCCTCTGTCGCTTCCCCTCCTCTTCCTCCCTCTGTCGCTTCCCCTCCTCTTCCTCCCTCTGTCGCTCCTCCTCCATCTCCATTATCATCTCCTCCTCCATCTCCATCACCTTCTCCTCCATCTCCCCATCATCATCTAATCCTCCTCCATCTCCACCATCATCTCCTCTTCCTCCTCCATCATCATCATTTTCTCCTCCATCATCTTCTCCTCCTTCATCATCATCATCATCTTCTACTTCTCCTCCATCTCCATCATCATCATCTCCCCCATCATCATCTTCTCCCCCTCCTCCATCATCTTCTTCTCCTTCTTCATTTCCATCATCTTCTACTTCTCCTCCATCATCATCATAATCATCTTCTTTTCCTCCATCATCATCTCCTCTTCCTCCATCATCATCATCATCATCTTCTCCTCCTCCTCCATCATCATCTTTTCCATCATCTTCATCTCCATCATCTTCATCTCCTCCTCCATCATCATCTCCTTCTCCTCTTCCATCATCATCATTTTGTCCTCCTTCTTCTCCTTCATTTCCATCATCATCTTCTACTTCTTCTCCTCCTCCTCCATCATCTTCTCCCCCTCTTCCATCATCATCATCATCATCTTCTCCCCCTCTTCCATCATCATCATCTTCTCCTTCTCCTCCATCATCATCTTCTCCTTCATCTTCTCCATCATCACATCATCTCCTTCTCCTTCTCCTCCATCATCTTCTGCATCTCCATGAAGAAAAGGAGAATGATCTCCAGTCCGTATCAGAGAGGAGCTGGCATCTCACCTATAGTCTGCTGCACTGCTCCCACTTCTTGGCATATTATGGACCAGGGAGCGATGCACAGCGCATTGCTTTGTACACCTTTCTGGTCTTTAAAGGGGGAGCCCTGCCCCAGACATACCCCATCTCATACAAGTACAGGGGAAGGCAGCTTCTGCCTGCTTAGCGATGATGCGAGTTGTAATGCGCAACAGGTGGAGAGCAGAAGATTAGTTACCACTGCTTTAGAGGCTGGGCCCATACGTGGAAAGCAAAAGTGGTGCAGCTCTGAGGCAAACCAGCTGAATGGACCATTCATTGATTTGAACGATGGATTAAACATTAGAAGGAGAGTTACCTCCTGCACTGGAAACGGAGGGCTGTGACAGGCTACAAGAAAATGGCCACCAAGCTGCGCATCTTGCCCAAGTACATCCACAAATAGACCTCTACTTGAACATGCAGTGAAGGGGGGGGGGCAACGTGTTAATAATATATATATGAAAATAAATAATTAAAAGTGTGCCAGAGGGGTGTACAAGGCATTGCAGAGCACCTCGCACATCCCCCCCCCCCCGATCCACTGTTAGTAACATCCCCCTGAGACAAAAAGAAGACTGCACTAAACATGGAGTTTTCAAAAATGCATACAAGCAACTTTATTCACAGAAGGTGACACTGTCATCACACGTTGAGTAGTCTTGCGCGTTTCTCACACCCCCGATACACACTATCTGACTCCTGCACTATACAAGTGCTGAAGTGTAAAAAAAAATCCTTATAGTGCCACCTTATGGAAACAATTGCACACCAGTGTAGGGGTAAAAAGGCAAAAATTCTGTGTGATACAGTTGAATGTCTGCTTTCCAAAATGTTATGCCTTGCATACCTTTCCATCATATTTTTAATCGTTAGGACCACTGAAGAACAGACAGACTGTTTAATAAAAGAAAACCGGTTTAATTACAACGCAATACCTGGAGCGCCACAGGTGCGTATTGGCCTAGACCACAGGAACCAACACCTACACCAACCACAAAACACAGTATAACACAAATAGAATCTGAAAAATAATAAAATAGGATAAATGTGTATAAATGCAATATAATTAAAAAACGTAATAAGCTAGATATAAGTGTACCTAACTGTAACAACAAAAATAATAAATTTAAAACAAAAATTAGCACATCATAAACATGACAGTCATGAGTAGTACAAATTCCACCTACTGTCATACAAACATATGTCCCAAATGCAGATGAAATGACAAATGAGGATAATGGATGGATGATGGGATGACTAGATGGATGATGTATTATATAGTCTTTTTCACACAGATACTCGATAGTCACAAGACCGTTCCACTCCAGATGCTCCTCATGCAGCTCTTAAAGGGATAGTAATACTTGGTTTTATCTTTATTTTATTTTGTAGGCATTATAAAAACATGAACGATATAAGTCTTATCTCTCAAACCTTTATGGTTTGAGAGATATTCACAAGTAAAGTTTCCCCTCCTGCCCCTTTTACCTAGTGTAAACAATCTCTTCTCAGATGTGGAATCCAGTCCATAGACCAGACAGATAACAGAAGGGGACAATCTTCTTCCTATGAGAACAATGAAAGCCCTGCCCCCCTTTTACCTAGTGTAAACAATCTCTTCTCAGATGTGGAATCCAGTCCATAGACCAGACAGATAACAGCAGGGGACAATCTTCTTCCTATGAGAACAATGAAAGCCCTGCCCCCATTTTACCTAGTGTAAGCCATCTCTTCTCAGATGTGGAATCCAGTCCATAGACCAGACAGATAACAGCAGGGGACAATCTTCTTCCTATGAGAACAATGAAAGCCCTGCCCCCCTTGACAAGTTTTTCAGGTTTTTCCCTTATGTTAATTGAAGATGTCCCTCTCTGCAGTCTACCTGGGCACCTCCCTTCTGATCTGGCTGAGCAGTGTTACACTAGGTAAAAGGGGCAGGAGGGGGATACTTTATCATTGAATTACTCTTGAACTACAACTCTGACAGAATTGAAATAACACTCTCCAAAGTCCAAATATTATGATGATTAATTAGAGCTGCTTTTATTATGAAACATTACTATCCCTTTAACATATTGCCTTATTCCACAACAAGCAAGATTTCTACAGAAGAAAAGAGCACAACACAAGAACCATCTAAAGTAGTGTTTATTTTCCAACAAATGTAAACACAATAAATTGTATGCATCCCGTTCCCCCTATGGTATATGTTTCATTTTTAAAATGTTGCATTTAAAAGATCGTGCGGCTACACGCAGCATTAAGCATGTTGCCGGGATGAAAAGGGTGACGTGAGAATCTTGCCCTGCATAAAAGTGAGATTCTCATGTTGCATCCTTAAAAGGCGCAGCATTGCCACCATATTAAATCTAAGAGCCTGGCTGGTCTGAGTCTCAGCATCAGGGTGATACCTTATCGGCCTTGTTATTGGAAGCATTTATCTGTGAAGGCCAAGATCGTATGGAGTAGGCTGATTCACCTTGTTGGGTTGCAAAAACAAAGTGCTGCAAATGTTGAAAGTAGAGTGACAGGCCATATTGTGTATATTAGTTATAAGTTTCTTTGTAATTCAGTGCAATCTCCAATATCGGAGGGGTTTTACCAGCCAGGCCGGTTACAACGGTGAGGTTAGAGGGTGTCACTGTTCAACTTCCTGCAGCAACCTTACATGGAGCTCTACGCGATCTGGACTGTCACTCTACTTTCAACGTTTTCAGTACTATGGTTTTACAAGCCAATAAGGTGAATCGCTTGCTCCATATGATCTTGGCCTTCACAGATAAATGCTTCTTGCAACAAGACCGATAAGGTACCACCCTCATTTTGCGACTCAGACCAGCCAGGCTGTTTTAGATCTAATATGCGGGCAATGTTGCATTGTTTATGGACGCGACAGGAGAATCTCACGCTTTTATGCAGAGCGAGATTCTCATGTCGCCCTTTTCATCCTGGCAATGTG
The DNA here is from genome assembly GCA_037306005.1 of Rhinophrynus dorsalis. Lineage (NCBI taxonomy): Eukaryota > Metazoa > Chordata > Amphibia > Anura > Rhinophrynidae > Rhinophrynus > Rhinophrynus dorsalis. Next base: position 189,146,246 of record CM074727.1, on the reverse strand, counting down.
CTTGATGCGATGTGTAGCCACACGATCTTTTAAACACGTTTTGAAAAGATACCACGGTATGCCACCCCATACCAATGAGTACCATTTTCTGACACACATAGTAGCTAATGAACACAGTACAAAATTACATCATTTTCAAAGAGTTTTGTAAATGTTAAGGGGAGGAAATGTATTAAAAAACAAACAAACAAAAAAAACTATTTTTTCCTTTAGTGCCACCATCCGGAAACATTTGTGCACACCAGATTAGAGGTAGAAAGGCAAGTGACTCCTCATTTGATGTGATGGTTCATCTTTCCAAAATGGCATGCTTTGCCTGTTTTCTTAATCTCTTTCTAACCATTTTAATACAGATGAGTCCTGTTTGGGAAAAAAATATAAAAAAATATATATATACTGTTAGTCAAATCATGCCAGTGAGGTGGGCATTTTTCTTGTAAGGAAATAAAGCATACAAGAAGCGCAACCACAACACCTCTAAGTGCAGTATTTAACAATACTTTTCTTTTTTCCCCCCCAAGTGGGTATACTCACATTACAGAGAGGTTTAACCTGCTTCTCAGTTTTCAATGCCTGCTTTGAAATTCGGAGCGTCACTCTGGACTGGTGATTTTTTTCACTGGCTCCAAAAACGTTTCATAAAGATGAATGTTGTTCCCAAGGTAATATCGCATAGCAATATTTAATCTGCAAAACCTCAATGGGAACTATTTAATGATATAAAATATGTGAGCATGCAAACCTTCACATAATATGGGGGTTGGGGATAGGGTTAAATCATCAGTTATTAGTTTATTAAATCTATATAAAAAATTGTAAAAAATAATAAATATTTAGAGAGATCTTCTGAGGCCCAAAAAGACCCAGCAGTATGGAGCCAGTGAGTATGGCTAATCCACTTTACCACATAGATCAGATTTATAGCCTTCAAACAAGTATGAATGATATATTAAATGTACAAATAATAAGTCATAAAGTAAAATCAATAGAGTTATACTTTAAATTAACATTTTAAGATATTACCCACAGTGGGGAAAACGGAGGGTCTAGCTCAATGTGTTTCGTGGCAACAGACTCTGCCACTTCCTCAGGAGAATATATTATATGTTAGTGTTACTACTTACCCTGCTTTTATTCACTCCAAAAGGCGTGCCAAACTTCAGCGGACCTCACATTCTTCTATAAGAGAATATAATCCATTTTTCTTGTAAGAGCAGTAGCTAATGAGTACAGTAGTAAATAACATAGTTTTCAAAGATATCTGTACGTTTGAAGTGAAGGAAATGTAAAAAATGCATCTTGTTTTCCTTTAGTGCCACCTTCTGGAAACATTTGAACACACCAGGCTAGGGGTAGGAAGACAAGTTTCCTCTAATTTGGTGCAGATGGATATATGCTATTATATGGTTACTAGCAATTTTTGCACAGCTTTGCCTGTGTGGTGAATAAAACAATGACTACGTTACTAACTTGTTCCATCTTCGGTGCTTAACCCGTTCAGGTCCAAAAAAGGTGTGCAACACGTTGCAAAGCACTGCGTTACACAGCTCTCCTCCATCAGTGTGAGAATGTGTGTGGGTTTGAGCAACATCCCGTGAGAGCACAACAGCAGCGTGTGTAAGCTTATGTGTTTTGTGTGTGTTGCGTATAGCTTATTGCCTAATAGCATTGTGCGTAATGCATTTTGCGTATATCATATATGTTTTTGCCTAACGAGTAACATTTTCCTATAGCATATAGTGTTTGGCTATATCGTCTTACGTATAGATTTGGTATATAGCGCATTGTGTATAGCATTTGCCGTATTGTGGATGGCATTTGGAGTATAGCGTTTGAACTGTATCATCATGCTTAAAGCATTTTGTTTATATTGTCTGGTGTATAGCTTTTGGGGTATTACATATGGCATTTGATGTACTGAGTATAGCATTTGTGTATGGTGTTTGGCGTTTTGCATATTATGTATAGCTTTTGGCATACTGTGAATGGCCAATAAAATTTGGCGTATTGTGTATAGCGCTTGACGGATTGCATATGGCGTTTCATGTGTAGCATTTGATGCATTGCATATAGTGTTTGGTGTATAGCGTTTGGCGTATTGCATTTGGCAAATTGCATATAGAATTTGGTGTATAGCATGTGTTTTTGGCGTACAGCATTTTGCGTGTAGCATTTGCGTATGGTGTTTTGCATATTGTGTATAGCTTTTGGCCTATTGTGAATAGCAAATAGAGTTTGTCGTATTATGTATAGCGCTTGACGTATTGCGTATGGCATTTCATATATAACTTTTGGTGTATTCATATTGCATATATCGTTTGTGAGGATTGTGGCATACAGTATTTGGAGTACTGCGTATATATCGTTCTGCATTGTATGTATAATGCATAGGCCTAGCATTGAGCAGGCTCTATGGGAATGGTGTCGTACCCATGGTGTAGTCTCTCTTATCTCATTAGTGACTTAACACAAAGAGGAAATATCCTAAAGCATATCATACTGGTCCAGCCAGAATAGCAGTCCGGTTTGTCTTCGTTTTGCCTTTGTATGCAGTCACTACCAGTTTACTGCACTGCCTTTAGGCCTGGCATCTGTTTCAAGAATCTTCGTTAAGATCATGGCAGCACTGTGGCCACATGTGTCCATATTTGAACGATCTTCTGATCTTTGAAGGAAACTTCTTTCTGCCCACACCCAGGACTTTGCTCGCATATTGGTTCATCAATCTTAGGAAGTCCTTTCCAATTCTATCCTACACTCTGATTTTCCTGTAAATTAAAGGGATAGTAATGTGTCACAATAAAAGCCGCTCCAATTGATCTTCATAGTATTTGGTCCATGGATAGTGCTATTTCAGTACTGTCAGAGTTGTAGTTCAAGAGTAAATGAATGATAAAGTATCCCCCTCCCGCCCCTTTTACTGATGTAACACTGCTCACCTCAGAGCAGAAAGGCTGTCTGGATGGATAGGGACAATCTTCAATTAACATAAGGGAAAAACCTGTCAAAGGGGGGGTGCAGGGCTTTCATTGTTCTCACAGTAAGAAAAATGTCCCTTGCTGTGATCTGTCTGGGCAAGAGACCAGATTCCACATCTGAGGGGAGGTGACTTACACTAGGTAAAAGGGGCGAGAGGGGGATACTTTATCATTCAATTACTCTTGTACTACAACTCTGATGTAACACTCTCCATGGTCCAAATACTATGAAGATTAATTGGAGCTGCTGTTTTTCTGAAACATTACTATCCCTTTAAGTTCAACACCTGTAACGGATGTTATCCGTTACTTAGGCCTTGTCTGGCCATAAGTTTGTTTAACCAAAAACTGTGGACATTTGTCATGCCTAAAACAACCCTTGTCTAGGCATATGGATTGTCAGCCCAGTGACGCAAGCTATGTAGAGCTTTGGGATATTATATTGGTGGACAGATGTGCCAAAAAGGACTAAAAATCATAGCCTGCTTTCAGGGAACAGGGCCATTAGGGGTTAATAATTTGAGTTTACCTAATGTTACTTGCAATGTGTATTGTAAGCACTAAAGCCATTGTATTGAGACTCCCTGCTGTGTGATAATTCATTCAAGTCCCTCCAGTCTTTATGTCCATTGTGTGAGTTCAGCAACCCTTTTGTATTTGATATGTAATGAAGCCTGAGTCATTGTATTTGTTAGACCATTGACCTTTTGTCTACTGTGTGATTGAATTATGTTCCTAATGTATTTGCTTGGTCCATTTATTTGAATGTAAGGTTTGACTATAAATATGTGTGGTTTGTTTCAATAAAGTGAGTTCTGTTTTGGAGTGAACAAGGGGTCCTGGAGTCTTGTATTGCTTATGGTCTAAAGTATCCACTCTGATACCCATCTGCGCCAAGTATCCTGAATCGCCGACCGCCTGCTGCCAGTTTCCTGCGACCTAACTTTGTGGACTGTCAGGCTGCGATGTGGACTCTTCCCTGCTTCCAGCGATCCTGTGGCTGTTTCCAGTGACTGTTCATACTCCAACCAGTGCACCTGACGGCGCTTATCTGGCTTTGAGAAGGAGAGACCCAGGAACGACGGCGGAAGGTGACGCGGTCCCTTCTCAGCTTCCGTTACATTGGTGGCAGCGGTGGGATTTCTCCTTCATATCGGGTGCAGCAATTGAGACATGGCAGACGAAGCAGTGCTGGCAGACACTCTTGGAGCATATGAGGATCGCTACAGCGCCATCCGAATACAGTGGTGGACCCGGCTGGGCGATGTTATCTATGACTTCGTTCCAGAGTTGGATGCGTGCATTACAGAGGAGCTCGGAGTACAGGAGGAGTACTGGGACTTTGTTAAATACCTGGACCAGGAATATGGATCCGAGGGCCTTTTTGACTGGTGCCCATCCCGCTTGCGATGGGACATCCAAGGGCTGGTATGGAACGCCTACCACATGGACTCTACTTTTGGGTGCCCTGACTCCAGCAGATACTGGGAGATCCGGGACAAAAGAGAGGACCGTTTTGGTGGATACATTCCTGCGGACTGCCAGGGAAATTTGGATATTCTGGCAGGATGTGAATGGGACCTGGAGCAATTATATGCTGGGTTCATTCAAGAGGTCCGGGAATTCCAAAAAGAGGAAGAAGAATGGGGGGGTAATGCATCTGAGGAGGACTTCAGCGACTTTGAGGGCCATGATTGTGTTACCCCTGTTCACTCCACACTGGTGAGTGGGAATTCGTTCCTCACCAGTGCCCCTGTTGTTGCCCCTGCATCAGGAAGTGGGAAAATCGTCCTTCCTGATACCCCTTTGCCCCTGGACTGTGTGTTGCCTGAGCTGAGGAGTGGGAATTCGTTCCTCCTCAGCCAAGAAGATGCCTCTGCATCAGGGGATGGGACAGATGTCTCCCCTGATAGGCATGTTGCCCCTTCCCCTGTCTTTCCAGCTGCGGTGGATGAGATGCAGGTCCCCACCAGCAGCGATTGTATGTCCCAACTGATGGGTAGGAGAGAGCCCATCAGTCCCTGTGAACCCCCTGCTGTGGTGAGTGTGGAAGAGCTCACCAGCTGCCCCAAAGTGATGCCCCCTGTTATTGTGGAAAATGCCCTGGAAGCGGAGCAGTATGTGCTCTCCAGGGCCACAGAGGATGCCGCCTTGAGGGATGGGACTGCGGTCTCCCTCAAGGCAGAGAAGAGCCTTGAACGTGACGGCCTACAAGAGGAGGTCCCCAGCGGGCTGGAAGAGAGCAGCGCTGCTGGCCCTCCTGTGAATGTGTTATGTGACCTGATGGGTAGAGAAGAGTGCCCCATCAGCCCCCCTGTGACCCCTGGCCTGGTGAGTAGGAGCGAGCTCACCAGGGCCTGGGATACCCCTGCTGTGGTGAAGGAGATGCAGGTCCCCACCAGCAGCCCCAGTCCGTCCCCTGTTACTACTGTCCTGGAGAAGGGGAAGAGTGTCTTCTCCAGGTATCTGAATAAGATGGCGAGGAGGATTGAGATTGCCCTCCTCCCCAAGACAAGAGTTGGCCCTGATGTGGGGGGCCAGGAAGAAGAAGGGTCCAGCAGTGCTGCTGCTTGCCCTGGAAACCCTATGTGCTGCCCCAAGACACCCATGCTGGAGAGTAGGATAGAGCTTTCCAGTCCCCCTGTAACCCCTGACTTGGTGCATGGAAGCAAGCGCACCAGGTCATGTGAAGCCCTGGCTGGGATGAGTGGGACGGCCATCCTCATCCCCAGCCCAACACCTGTTCTGCCTTTCCCTGAGACCCCTGGCCTAGTGAATGGGGGCCCAGTCATGCTTAAGGAGCCTGTTTTTACCCCTACACTGGAGATCCCCACCTTGGTGAGTGGGACCGGCGATCCTCACCAAGGATATTTGTGTTGCCATGTCCCCTGTTGACCCTAGCTTGGTGGGTGGGAATGTACTCCCCATCAGGCCCATACCTGATTTGACTCAGGAGCGTGGGAACTGCATCCGCTCCTGTCCCTCTGGGGCCCTGGCCCAACTAAAAGGGGGAGATGTGCCTCTCTCCCCAAACTCTGCTGCCCAGAAGCCAGCGTCATCATTGCCTCAGGGAGATCTCCCTTATAGACTGGCTCTGGACCCTGAGCCACTGGCCCCAGACCCAGAAGGATGTGACTGTAGCACTGCCTGGAGAAGGGCCCAGGAGAGGCCCCCTAATCTGCTATTGGTCAGGGCAACCCAGTACCAGTTCCCCTGGCCCAGGACTAAGGACAAAGGAACTGGCATTCTCCTCACTGGCCCAGGAGCAGGGCCTTGTGCACCACTACCAGGCCCAGACAAAGGGCTCCTGTTTTCCCCTGGCCCAGGACAGAAAGACTATTTCAATCTCTGGCCCAGGACAAGGGGCCCCACAGTTAAAACTGGCCTAGGACCAAGGCCTCCGGACTAATGTACTGTCCAGACAAGTGCCTCACCATCTCTATGCCCTCCTACAGCTCCAAGCCAGCGTTTCCTGCTGTACCCGCTGGCTTGTTACTAAAAGGGGGAGAAATGTAACGGATGTTATCCGTTACTTAGGCCTTGTCTGGCCATAAGTTTGTTTAACCAAAAACTGTGGACATTTCTGTCATGCCTAAAACAACCCTTGTCTAGGCATATGGATTGTCAGCCCAGTGACGCAGGCTATGTAGAGCTTTGGGATATTATATTGGTGGACAGATGTGCCAAAAAGGACTAAAAATCATAGCCTGCTTTCAGGGAACAGGGCCATTAGGGGTTAATAATTTGAGTTTACCTAATGTTACTTGCAATGTGTATTGTAGGCACTGAGGCTATTGTATTGAGACTCCCTGCTGTGTGATAATTCATTCAAGTCCCTCCAGTCTTTATGTCCATTGTGTGAGTTCAGCAACCCTTTTGTATTTGATATGTAATGAAGTCTGAGTCATTGTATTTGTTAGACCATTGACCTTTTGTCTACTGTGTGATTGAATTATGTTCCTAATGTATTTGCTTGGTCCATTTATTTGAATGTAAGGTTTGACTATAAATATGTGTGGTTTGTTTCAATAAAGTGAGTTCTGTTTTGGAGTGAACAAGGGGTCCTGGAGTCTTGTTTTGCTTATGGTCTAAAGTATCCACTCTGATACCCATCTGCGCCAAGTATCCTGAATCGCCGACCGCCTGCTGCCAGTTTCCTGCGACCTAACTTTGTGGACTGTCAGGCTGCGATGTGGACTCTTCCCTGCTTCCAGCGATCCTGTGGCTGTTTCCAGTGACTGTTCATACTCCAACCAGTGCACCTGACGGCGCTTATCTGGCTTTGAGAAGGAGAGACCCAGGAACGACGGCGGAAGGTGACGCGGTCCCTTCTCAGCTTCCGTTACAACACCCTTCAAGGACGACTGTTCCTACCGAAAGACAAGATCCAGATCCTGTTTCAGGTTGTGTTCCGAGCCTTAGCATAGCCCACAGTGACAATAAGGGATTACCTGAGGATACTGAGATGCCCTGTGCTCATACAGGAAGTGGTTCCTTATGCCCGGTTCCACACAACGTATGCATCTGTATTTTTATTTGTATAGTGCCACACAATGTACGCAGCGACTTACAACAGACGTATGTTACAATAAATAAAAGGGGATAATATAAGTGCCACATTCATAGAAACAATAGGAGAGTGATCCCTGCACCAAAGGGCTTACAGTCTAAATGGGTAAAAGGAGACAGACAATGGGGTAAGAGGGTGTTAAGTGCTGAGATTACAAGTGCTGAGTTTGGCCGAAGGCAGTGCATGGTCTTAGTGCTCCAGAAGATAAGATTTCAGGTTAGACTTAAAGACAGAGGGGGATTGTTCTAGACGTATGGAGAGGGGTATGGAGTTCCATAGGTATGGAGCAGAAAATGAGAAAGGTTTGAGACGGGAGAGGGCAGAGGGTGTTGATGGTGCAACAAGAAGGGCATAGTGTGCTGGGTGAAGAAGGAGACCAGGAACATAATAGGAGATGAGGGAATGTAAGGAGGGATAGCAGTGTGGAGAGCATTAAAGGTGAAAAGAAGGACTGATGTATTGCTGAATAGGGAGCCATGACAGATGTCAGAGAATTATGTGAATGGGTTCAGTTTTTGGAGAGAGAGCAGTGTTTTGTGCAGCTGAGTTTAAAACAGATTGCATAGGTGAAAGATGAGTAGCAGGGAGGCCCAGTTAGTAGGATATTGCAATAGTCTAAGCAGGGACAGAATGAGGGCATGTATAAGAGTTTTAGTAGTTTGTTGGGAGATGAATGGGTGGATTTTAGCAATGCTATGGAGAAAGAAGCAAGATGATCTAGCCATGGAGTTAATGTGAGGGGAGAAGGAAAGAGAGGAATCAAATATGGCCCCAGGCAGCGTGCTGAGCTGACTGGATCAATATCAATTCCATCAAATGTAATGGTGAAGCTAGGTGTTGGGCAAGGTTTTGGAGGGAAAATGAGCAGTTCTGTTTTGCCCATGTTTATCTTCAGCTGACGTTGTGCCATCCAGGAGGAAATAGCCAAGAGACAATCTTAAATTTGTAGCAGAATTTGAGGTGAAAGATCACGAGTGGCGATGTAAATTTGGGTATCATCGGCATATAGATGGTACTTGAAACTAATACGTTCACCCAATGAAAGGGTGTACAGCGAGAAAAGCAGCGGACCCAGAATGGAGCCTTGAGGCACCCCCACAGACAGAGGGACTGTGGAGGAGGTGTTATTGCTAGAGGACGCAAAAAAGGAACGTTGTGAGAGATAGGAGAAGAGACATGAAATAGCTTGATTTCGGAAAACAAGATTGTGGAGAATTTGAGCAAGCAGAGAATGGTTAACTGTGTCAAAGGCAGAGGATAAGTAGAGTAGTATAAGTGTAGAAAATTGTCCTTTGGGTTTTGCAGTCTGGAGATCATTAGCCAATCTGCAGAGAGCTGTCTCAGTTGAGTGACCGCACCAGAAAGCAGACTGCAAAGAGTCCAAAATATTGATAGAGTTGAGGAATTTGGTTATTTTGGAGAAGACAAGGCGTTCTAAGAGTTTTCAGGTAAGAGGTAGAAGGGAGACAGGTCGATAGACAGGAGGGGTTGAGGTTAGTCTTCTTGAGTAGGGGTTTGATTTGTGCCTGTTTGAATGAAGAAGGGAAGGTGCCCGTGGAGAGAGAGGTGTTGAGGTGTTGAAGATGTGTGTTAAAATAGGTGTAAGGACTGGTGCAAGTGGTTTGAGTAAGTGGGAGGGCAAAAGGTCCAAGGGGCAGGTAGTGAGGTGGGTGGATAGGAGAAGCTGAGTAACTTCTTCCTCTAATATAGAAGTAGAACTATCGAAGTATTGATGGGGGGGGGGGGGGGGAGTTTGGAGACGGATGGACAGTAGGGATCTGTTTTTGAATAGATTCCACCTTGTGCTTGAAGTGCTCTGCAAAAGCTTGAGGTGAATGTATGGGGTGAGAGGAAGCAGTGGAAGGATGGAGCAAGGATTCAAAGACTGCAAAGAGATGGCGCGGGTTAGATTTGTTGTTGTGGTGTAGTATTCCTGTTTAGCTTTTGATAAAGCAGAATGTAGGCAGGACAGCATACATTTAAAGTGGAGGAAATCTGCATGCGAGCGTGATTTCCTCCAAAAGCGTTCAGCAGAACGAGTGCAAGAATGTAGGAAGTGTGTGTGGGAGTTGAGCCAGGGTCGTGGATTGACTTGATGACTCCGCTCTAGTTTCAGTGGGGCAAAGGAATCAATAGCAGAGTATAGGATTGAGTTGTAGGAGTTAACAAGAATGTCTGTGTCAGAGATGGCTAAGATAGAGGAAAGGTTGGAGTTAAGTGAGGTGCTCATTCCAGAGAGATCAAGTGAGCAGGAATCCCTTATAAATCTGTTGGGGAAGGAGGGGCGGAGTGGAGAGAGAGAGAGAGAGAAGGATATAAGATGGTGGTCTGATAGAGGGAATGGAGAAACTATGAAAGAGGAAAGATCCATACTCTTAGTAAAGACAACATTGAGGCAGTGACCAGCTTTGTGAGTGGCACACAATAGAACTTCAAACAGATGTCCCCAGAAGCTGGTTCAGACAGTGCTCTCACATGCCTCATGCTATGACCCTGACCCTCCACAAGAGGGAGGAACTGCGTTGCTGGTTACATCTTCCTCATCTGACTCAGGGAATACTCTTTGTCATACTGAAATGGATGGTGGACCAGAGAGGAGTCTTTCCTATAAATCAACATCTTGGAGATTCAAGCAATCCATCTGGCACTTATTAACTGGTTTCAAGAACTGATGGGAACTCCAGTAGGATTTCAGTCCGATAAATTGAGGGCAGAGCATACATCAACTGCCAGGAACTTCTTCACTGGGCGGAAACTCATGCCCCAGCCATCTCAGCAGTACACATCCCAGGGGAAGAAAACATGGTTGCTATCTTTTAGTCAGCAAGATCTGGATCCAGGAAACTGAGAACTGAACCAGGACGTGCTTCGAACAGATGAGCACCATTTGGGTCGTCCCTTCGGTGGATCTGATGGCCTCTGTCGAGAACTGGAAAGTCCGTCTGTTTTGCATGGAGAGGTTCCCTTGGCCTTTGCCTTGAGCGTGATGTCCATTCCATGGAACTTTCCTCTGGCCTATGTGCTTCCTCCACTTCCTCTAATGGCCAAGGAGATCAGGAAGATCAAGATGGAGAAGGCTGTAGTCATCCTAATTGCTCCCTTCTAGCCCCAACAGGCCTGATATAGAATATAATATATACTAGTTGAACAGCCCGTTACACGGGCCACAGTGCCTCTGGCAGCCGGTCGCGGGGCAGTCACGCGCAGTAGAGACTGCCCGCGCCACTGCTGATACAGAGCTGGAAGCTCCTTCGGAGCGCCCAGCTCTGTATCAGCCGTGGCGCGGGCAGTCTCTACTGCGCATGACTGCCGCACGCGCAGCAGTGTCTACTGTGCATGTCGGGCGTTACACACGATTTAGCGAATTATTATATAGGATTATACCATAAAGCAGCTAAAGGATATATTACACCAACCCACCTAAATAGTGTAGATACAACTCTCCAAAAACATTAAAAATATATATATCCTAACGGTAGAACAAACTTGCCATTACAGGATAAAAATTAAGAAGGAAATTTTAATTGCGCAAAAGCTGCAATGTTACACAAAGGAGATCAGAAAACATAGGTACACAAACAGACCGTTATAACCAGAACATTGGTGTGTTATCAAATAACTGTATTCCGCTATTTAAGGTAAATTCTTATAGATCAACCAAAAGTTAAAATCAATGGGATCTACACCAAAAATAGCAGAAACTCAGGTATATATCACAGCTAAACACAAGATCTGATGTAGGACAGGGGCCTTTATCCAACCTGACAAGTAAGCTCTATAAAATGTGTGTAGTTGCTGATTGATACACCAGTATTTCAAATCAAACTATCACAATAGCACAAACATGTAAAGTAATACTTTTTCTTTAAAAGTTATCCTTCAAACTTCCAAGGGAACGGTAACGATGTTCACTGTGAACTCTTAAGTAAAAAAGAAAAAAAAAAGTTTCTTAAATGGCAACTCTACAACTTTAATAGGTAAATTTTAAGTGGACATCCTATGTATTGAACCATTTAGTAATTCTTCAACCAAGACCTCAAAGGCTAACGGGATACAATATACACAGCACAGGGAGACTTCATTTATAGAAATACTGGTCAGAATATCGGGGACTCTCCTGCCTGATTTACTCACTGTTGCTGTCTTCGCTTGGTAGCACTCAAACCAAGACTTCAAGGGGCAACAGGCAGTGATACAGCACACAACAGAACAGCCAGAAGTAGTACAAGTCGCAAACACAGGAACTCCCTTTTTTCAGTGCACTCACCTTTGCAGACTTCAGTTGGTCAGTGTAAATCTTTTTGGCTCTTATTGTCTGTTATGTTTGATGTAGAACAGCAATATTTGAAGAGTAGTTGCAAAGTTTTCATAAAATTTGAAAAACTCCGTCTTCAACAACAACTGATTTCTTTGTGGATAAAAGTGGATATAACAACTATGTCAACACTATATAAATGCTATTGGATATGACTGTAAACAATACACATATATGAGCTTCTTGAACAGTGTTAACGTGCTTCCCTCCTCTTTGCAGATCAAACAACAATTCTCAGTCTGTCCATCGAGGAACTGGTATGCCTTCCTCTGAGACTGGACCTCCTGACTCGGGTACCAAACTGGTGCCAGCACGTGCAAATGTCAGCTTTGTTAGCATGGCTCTTGAAGCCTACATCCTGAGGCAAAAGGATTTCACAGAGGATGTAATTTCTCCCATGATCCAGGCTAGGAAACCTCTCTTCCAAAGGCTTATCATGGGATCTGGTCCGTCTTTCAGTGGTGTGCTGATAAGGATATGTCTGCTCAGACCTCTGAACACCTGTCTTGGACTTGTTGCAGTGTGTTTAATTTGTTAATTCAATCACATGCATATTCACACACTTACACACATCCACAACAAGTATAACATTTAGCTTCATATTGGATGTTCAGAGGTATCCTCGCCTCCCTCGTCGTCCCGTATCTTGTACCTAAAAGACAAATTAAACAACAATAATAAAAATACTGAAAGGGGCACTAAGCATTTTGCTACAGGCGGAGGAAATGGCCATGCCGCCTGGTAGACAGAGACCCCGACTGCGTGTTAGGCATGGAGTTTGGTAGAGGGCTGAAGATCAGGTATTGAGGTGTGGCTGAAGGGAGCTATTAATATTGGGCCAAATCTATGGACATGAGCAGCATGAGTGAGGGTAGCAGAAGGACCTTGAGTTGCTGTAGGCAGAGAGCAGGGACGGGTGATTAGTTTAGGGGCCAGCGGTAGCAATCATAACACACATACATGTGAGAGCGGTAGGATGTGCAGGCTTCATACTGTATTCCTAGTCCTACAGCTGCAGGACATGGGACAAATGTGGGTGCTAGAGAAATAAGTGAGTGCAGAGCAGCTTCAGTGGGGAGGTTGGTGAGGCAGAAAGTGTGTTGGTTATTGTGAGAGTGTAGGCTGAGGGAGGGCTATTACCTGGAGGGGTAGCACTGAGTCCGCATTATCATTCTGGGTGAGGGCATTTTTTTTTTTTTGTGTGTGAGTGGAACAGGTTTTGGCCGTAGGAGAGGTCCCACTGAGGGGATTTTTTTTTTCTTGTATGTCGGATATATATATATATATATATATATATATATATATATATATATCTCGATATAAAATTATTATATATATATTTATTTTTATTTTATAATTTTTTTTTTTTTGCAAGACTGAAGTTGAGGGAGGGCCAACTCTTGCAGAGTTTTTGACCGGGGATGGTCAAAGAGAGGTCCTCCAGATGCTTCAGACTAAAACACTCATCATCCTCCACCACCCAAAGGTGGACAATTATAAGAATCTTGGTCTGAGAGTATCTAAAGGACATCACGTGCTAGGTTATATTTCTCTGATTGCTCTAGCATACCTGCTGGAGCATCGGATGTGTAAGGAGGAACACTATTGGTTTAGATGATGTGGTGTGCGACTGGTGTTTGGGGCACCACAGAGAATGTATAGGCTGCATCATGACTCAGTGACCGTTCTTTATGTCACTAACATACCTTCTGGCTGGACCTGTATAGAAGGTAAATAACCTTTTTTGTGCACATTCTGCAGGCAACAGAGAAATTCATGCACAGAATTGATCTCAGAAAAACCACACAATGATAATTCATTTACAGGACAGAAAACTATCATGCCATGTAATGAAAGTGTTACTATTGCCTTTGACCCTTCTGTGCACACCTTTGCTGTGAGTTGTATCTGGTCTGTAACAGGTCACTATTTACAAGACTTGTTAAGGGGCCAGCGGTAGCGATCATAACCCACAGACATGTGGGAGTGGTAGGATGTGCAGGCTCCATACTGTATTCCCAGTCCTACTGGGCACTAGTGGTGAACGTGAGCGCAGAGCAGCTTGAGTGGAGAGTTTGGTGAGGCAAAAACAGTGTTGATTATTGTGAGAGTGTAAGTTGCAGGAGGGCTATTACCTGGAAGGGTAGCACTGAGTCACATCATCCTTCTGTGTGAAGGCATTTTGTGTATGTGTGTGTCCTTGCAGAGATTTTGACAGGAGTGGCCAGGGAGCCTTCTGCCCCCCTGCTACCTCCTGTCAAAATCACGCTCCCCTGTATCTCCAGGATAGACAGTATGGAGATTTGAATATCACCTCCTTAATGGTGTTTGTCTGTGTAGGGGCCCACACCTCCCAAGTATCCTCTATTTAGGAGATATTAGGGGTCCGTACCTCCCAAGTGTCTCTCTTTCCCACTTTAGTGTCTGTTTTTTGGAGATCAGACTGTGTAGTGTAAATACCTGGGAAATCTCAGGATTTGTCCCTGAGACTAAGGCCAGGATTCATCAAGGTACAAATGGCTTAATGTGCAAGAAAATTGGAGGATTTCTTTGTGCATTAACCATTTGCCCATTCAGCAACTTATGAATTGTATTTGCCCATTGCTTATCCTTCAATAAGACATGGCCAGATAGATCCACAAATTTAATCCGCTAACTTCAAGCTGGTGGATCCCATTCCGACATATGGGACGAACACATGCATACACATTTTCGCTTTAATTTTCCCATGACTGGCCAATTTACGCAACTGTCCCTATTTTGCCTGTGCGAAACACTGATGAATACCTGAAGTTATCTATCAATTATCACGGCAAAGAGCAGTGTATTTAATACTCTGCTTTTTTTCTGCAGTTTGATGAATCCCAGCCTAAGGGTTTGGACGCGGGGAGCAGGGCCAGATTCTCAGGGTAAGAGAGGTCAGCGATACCCATTACATGATGTCCACCAGTTATCCTCAGTTTCAGTCTTTAAATCGGTGCCATGTTTTGTATAAGCTCAGTGGGAGAAGTCTGGCGTGTTTCGTGTGTGTGTGAGAGCAGTGATATTTATAAAATGTACAACGTATTGGGTTCCATGATAATTTATTGCAGCACTTCAGGATCAGCACAGCTAGGAACATATGGCCTAGATCTATCTTCTCTGGAGTTTTAATGGTGAATATTTCAAAGATCTCAGGGTCAGCTCATTTTGAAGATTCGTAGGAATGGTGATGTGTGTATGTAACGGTGTCACAATGTCACACATAGCAATAAATCTCACATTAATGTCTGTACAAACGTCCCTATATGTGTTTATACTGTAGTCTGTGTAAATAAATCGCTTTGGTCTTACTCATCCCTCTGATACACAATGAGACCTCAATCCACATCATGAAAATGAACTAACCTGGTAATTCTCGGCAATACTCCGCCCATCAGTCAGCAACACCCCCAAAACGCCAATGTCCCTCTGTGGCCATGTGAAATGTGGGGAGGTGTGGGTTAGGGCGCTGTGGATATTCTGTATTTCTATGAATATTGACCTATGTGTGAATGCTGAGCTCCTGTTGGAGGTTTATGGAAATGTTTATTATGCACTATATGTTTGTTTTTATTATTCTGGGTGTGAGACATACTGATTTGTTGGTATCCGTACCCTTCATTACTCCTTGCCATGTGAGGTATAAGATATTAGATTTGCCGTGAGTTAACGTACAGACAGTCCTCCATTATACCGGGGAGCTGGGCACTTGGGCTACAATAAAATGGCGCTGATGTGGGCGTCAGGAGTTGGTCTCGGCCCTCCCTCACCTGTTGTATAGAACGCTATCTGAGAGCGCCCTCTCCTGGGTAACCGGGGTATTACAACCAGAACGGCCGATATTCCGCGTTTCCGCCTGACCTCAGGAAGTACTGTCTGTGTACCCGGAAGTGCGGTGAGGTAAAGTGAAAGTGGTGTCCGAATCTCTTAGACATGGCGGCCCCCGGGTTGGAGCTGCTATTTGACCTGGTTTCCCCCGATTTCTCCCGGCCTCAGGATCCGCTCATCTGCTTCATCCACTGGGAGCTGATCAGCCGAGGCCTCCGGTGCCTGGGCCGGGGGGAGCAGGTGGGTGTGCACCGCCTAATGTGTTCCCCTCCCCTAGTGTGGTGCCTTACAGCTGTCCCCTCACACTTGTATGCACCTAGTATCAATCAGTAAT